>JAFBJS010008643.1:7508-31197 GCA_016785265.1 Paraplagusia blochii
GCGTATTCCTTCGCAGGAAACGTGCTGCTCCAGCTAATTCTCGTCGACAGTACATAATATATGAAGTGTCTTTCACCTTTTGCGTTCCCAAATGTCACACTGAAAATAGAATATAAATTTAATTAAGTGAAAGCCTTATGGGGGCAAGAGTGGTAAGTGCTCTTGCCCTACAGCAGGAAGATCACCGGTTGATAGTTGGTGTTAACAGATGGTCTCTCTGTATGAGGGTTTGCACGTCTAGACTGTATGTGTGTGTTGGCTTTCTCCCACAGTCAGAAAGTATGAGAAATTAGGTTGGATAATGGCTCTGACTTGCAGTGTGAGAAGAAGTTATTAATGGTCAAAATATGGAATGTGGCCCTAACACGGACTGACAAAAAAAGTAAGAAAGTGTGACTTAAATGATCAATTTTTTTCGAGAAATTGCCTTAACGGCAGCAGTTGTTAAAATCACCGTTAACAGGCTTTCCCTGACAAATGCCCATCTTGTGGTTTCTCTGGGAATCAAACATAGGATGCCTCTGGAAATGACAACCTTTATTCATTTTAATCCATCCATCCATCCATCTTCATCCGCTTATCTGGAGCCGGGTCGCGGGGGCAACATTCGGAGGAGGGACACCCAAACTTCCCTCTCCCTAGACACTTCCTTAAGCTCGTCTGAGGGGACCCCAACGGGTTCCCAGGCCAGCTGGGCAACAAAGTCACTCCAGCCTGTCCTAGGTCTTCCTCTGGGTCTCCTCCCAGTGGGACATGACCCAAACACCTCCCGTGGGAGGCGTCCAGGGGGCATCCGATGTAGATGCCCAAGCCACCTCAACTGGCTCCTTTCGATGTGGAGGTGCAATGGCTCTACTCCGAGCTCCTCCCGGGTGACGGAGCTCCTCACCTTATCTCTAAGGGAGTGCCCTACCACCCTGCAAAAAAGTTCTGCTGCTTGTATCCGGGATCGCGTTCTTTCTTTATTCATTTTAAATTAAAGAAAAATCATGTTTTCTAAATGTGACCAGGTGAAACTAGTGTTAACTCACTGAATTGGATTAAACTTGGATTTAACTAGAGAGAGTCCCTGGTTTATGTTGCTAGACCCCTTAAAATGGGTAGGCCCTGAAAAAATTAGGGTGGGCCAACCCCAAAGTATTATAGCCAAGTTTGATCAGCCCTCTCATTGGATTGGGTGGACCTGACTGTCCCACCCGTGGCTATGCTTCTGTTGCCGATCCCAGTCATGTTCCTTAACCACTAGGTCACCACTGTACCCAGAACTATAACCAGAACTAGTGTCATGCGTAGAGGCTAAAATGCTGAGTTAGTTTGGACCTTCTATAGGCCGGCCGGAATACCGAGCTAAAAAGGCCACATCAGGTCCCCGGGCCTTAGTTTGCATCACATAGTTTGTCATTTCATAAAAGAATTGAAACCTATTTCTTTTACCTTATTTTTTTTTTATCCCTTGAATCTTTCGCATATCCAACCTGTGAAAATCGGCGCAGAAGTCTTATTAGAATCCCAGCGGTTGTGTACACAGCTAATAGAAGGTTGTAATAATATTCAGAATTCATCGTAACTAAATCGCATACACCTCAAGCAGTTTGTAGTTATTAAGCAATTTTTTTTTCCTCAAGTAGGTCCTGAGCTTTTTACTGAGTTTTCTGGAAGATTTGATTTTTATCATCAGCACCAGAACAGAACGCTTTATGACAAAGGAATAAGAAACGAAAAACAGCTAATATAAAAGTCTTAGGAGTAACAAACCTCGGCGCTGTGTTATTCAGTGCCCACTCGGAATACTGCATATGCTTCCTACTCATTTCAGGACCGATACAAGTTGTCATTAAAGTGACAGCCTGTCAATACTCCGCCAGTCAGAGAGCGAGAGCAAAAAAAAAAAAAAAACACCTTCTTTAATCAACCATGTACACGGTGACAGATGATTAATGATGCTAATGCAAAAAGCCATGCACCGAGTCATTTGCAGGATATTAACTTTTTTATTGAATTTAATTTCCCTCTGCCAAACAGCTAATAAAATGACAAAACAGCACGGCTAAAAAAAAAAAAAAAAAAAAAAAAAAAGGGGTTTGCTCTAAACCATTCCTCCCATATGGTCTCGCAGCAGTAATTTATTCATAAATTCATTCAATAATAAAATCCTACTTTCATATTTGGTGTCGAAGCTGGGAGGAAGCAGTGTGAGGAAAATGTGTGAGGGGAAAAAAGGGAGTGGGTACTTTTCCCGGGATTTTAGTTATTTATTGAGCCCTTTACAAAGTAGACACACATTGGAGGGAGCTGTCAGGTTGCCAGTGTGATTGCAGCCGAGACTGTATACGGCGCACAATGCCTTTAATTATGTTACTGTCAGAAAAGACAAAATGGATCAGAGGCGATGTGGGAAAGAGTAAGCAAGTAATTATGGTCTTTTGTTTGTTATCACTGTCAGTCAGTGGAGGCTGCCTTTCTAAATGAAGGCAGAGTGAACACCGGGCATGAATGCTGCTGGATGAGGTAATAATGGTGCAGAATAATTCAACGTGTTAATAATGGCACTCTGGATCGGCTGCTTTTTGCCAAAGTCATTTTTTTTGATTGGTCATTTTGTCACTTTTTTTTTTTGATTAAATAAGTGGAGATCGTGATTGCAAAAAAGTGCACTTTTAGGAACGAAAAGGAAGAAAGGAAAGTGAACTTTCTTGTCGTTGTGATCCACAACACTCAGTGGCAACCTAGCAGATGGTAGATTGGAACCCAGAACCCTGGGGACTCACATTCGTGTTCCTTAACTGCTGGGCTACCACTTCCTCAAGTTTGGTGAGCTAGTACTATTGAGAGTTAGTTGTAGTGATGTTACAAGATGTGGCGAGGCTTCAAAGAAGGGGGGCGTTTAGGGGAGGGGCCAAAATTATGACGTTTGAAGCCTGCTGCCCGGCTGTGTCACGTGAATGCCTCGGAAAGTGGTTCAGGTGAGATGAAGCTTCATGAGGCTTCGAACCACTTGGGTTCATGTCTCGAAGCGTCATCTGCTCATGACACCACCTACTGGTGAATTGTATAATCACAGGCTTTTGAGGGCTTGTAATCGGGGTCTACATAGCTATAAAACCTCACAGCAAAATCTGAACCAATTCCCGAAGCACTCATATGATACTGCTTTGCGAAAACGCCCTCCTCTTTGCATCACACACTATGTGGATAGAGTTGCCTGACCACTTTGCCAGTAGGTGGTGTTGTGAGCTCATGAAACTTCGAGATGAACCATTTCTTGAAGCACTTGGCTCAAGAGGTTCGAAGCTTCATGAGGCTTCATCTCACCATCACTACTTAGTTAGTAGTATGGTAAGGATGCAAACCTTTTGCCTCGAGGGCCACCATTGGCCCTTAAATTGGACATTGGGGCGGGTTTGAAGATTAGTGAGATAGACTGTTCATGGAAACTATGATGTATTACATCGATAGGAATGATGTGGGCATTACAGGGAAAAGGCAACACTTTAATCACATCATTACAAACCAGACCCAAGTCCCCTTCCTTAACTACTTGCCCACCACTTCCGATCAGGGCTTCATACTGGTTCAAAGAACAGAAATCGGAAACTTTTGGCGTTTTGCTTGCAACAGAAACAAAACCAGAAACAAACTTTTTGGTTTGAGAATAGAAATACTCATGTAAAACGTAATGATAACCAGTAAATACCTTTTTTCTTGTATTCTTTACAAATTCTGTGCAGCCCACGATCTAAGTATTTTGACAGATAACATTTTGACAGATCTCTGAGCGCTGTTCAAGGTCAGTAAACGCAACTAAGCACACGATTAGGACACACGGTCGATTTATGACAGAATATATTTGTTTTAATTTCAATTAAATTATCTTGAAATATTGATTAGTAACTAGTTATTAGTTACTTTTATGAGTTAGTAACTAGTAATGTAACTAGTTACTTTTTCAGAGCAGTAACTAGTAAAGTAATGAGTTACTTTTCTAAAGTAACTTGCCCAACACTGATTGTGATTATTCCCATTCAACTAGTTGCTTTTTCAGAGCAGTAACTAGTAAAGTAATGAGTTACTTTTTTAAAGTAACTTGCCCAACACTGACTGTGATTGTCTTTACAAAAACAATTGTCCTGCATGAAAATGCAGCCATATTTTTTTCAGAGCCAGCTAATAAAGTTTTTACATACACTGGCAAAAAATTGTTCGTGACTAGGCGCTTGCGTCACACCGTAGGGACATTAAAAGCAGTGCCAGCAGAAAATTAAAATAAAACTACATTAATGAATTAGTGTTTTTTCTTTTATTTGAGTTCAAGAACCGTAACGTTCCCTGAAATATGGACAAAGAATTTATTTATGCACTTTTCTCTGTTTTTCCTATGCAGAATAACAAAGTCTCGGCAGCACTGTCGCATTAGCAGCATTTGGGTGTTTACTCCACATTTTGCAATGTCTTATTGTATTTATTTTAGAAACAGTAACAGTATCTGTTAGTGTGCACTGTTTTGTGCTGAGCTGTTAGTTCCTACAGTAAACTTCGTGCCAAAGACGTCCTCAGTAGACTCAGTAGTGGCCTGTTGTGATTTTTTCTTTTTTTTTTTTAAGGTGACTAACTGCCACTTGTGTCTTAGTTCGCTGCTTTCCTGTTGGCTTCATAGTTCTCTCTTCACTGAGATTGGATGAGACCTGTAGGAACCACAGATTAGAGAACACTGACTCAGGCTGCAGTGACAGCAGCACAGTGTCGGGCCGATGCCGCCGCGATTTGTGGGAACAAACATGCAATTAAATATCAATTTGCCAGTGGAGCCGGAGAATATATCAGGTTTCTCTTTATAGGATGTGTGCATTGATGTGGCTGCTCTCTAATTGTTTTTTCACTGGACCAACCTTTAACACACAGGGCCATTTCTATAGGGCTGAGTAGATTGCAATTACAGTGCTTAATGGAAAAAGAGCTGTAACACGTGTCAAAGCCATCATTTCTATGGACGTTTTAGGATGAATCATGTGGGCTGCACCCCTCCACTGCTGCACATTAGGCCTTACATATATTATTGTGAGCAGAGAGGAAATAACAGGTAACGGAATTCATTTTCAAGACGTGAAAATTCACTCACATAACGATCCGATTCATATCTCGATATCTGATTCATGTATATATATGTATATGTATATATATGTGAGTATATATACTGTATGTGTGTGTGTATATATGTGTATATGTGTGTATATATGTACATATGTATATATGTGTGTGTGTGTGTGTGTGTATGTATATATATATATGTATATGTATATATATGTATATATATGTATATGTATATATGTATATATGTATATATATATATATATATATATATATATATATATATAATATATATGTATATATATGTGTATATATATATATGTATATATGACCTGTGTGTGTATATTAGGAGTGTGACAATTCACTTGCATAACGATCCGATTCATATTGATCCAAAACAATTAATTTGCACACCCCTAATATATAAATATAAAGTGTGTGTGTATATATGTATGTATATATACATGTGTGTATATATATATATATACATATATATATATAATGTATATTAGTGGTGTGACGATTCATTCACATAATGGTCCGATTCATATCTCGATTCACAGGCTATGCTATCCAATTCAGGAACGATTCATAAAAGATCGGTCCAGTTGGACGATCGGTCCAGTTTGATCCATTCAGGTTTATTAATGTATATATTTGTGTGTGTATGTATATATATATATATATATATATATATATATTCAATTTGTATTTGTTTATAGCGCCTAACCATAGCAACCATTGTCTTAAGGCACTTAATAAACATCATACATATAAACAAGAACAAGAAACAATATGCAGTAACACACATACATATACATACATAGAAATGTATGTATCTCTTTATATATGTATTCTTTATAAACTCAATATACTTGACCTGATTTGTCATATTTGCACATACTGACTGTCAGAAGGGAATGTAATCAAGTTGTATTGTTTAAAGGAATAACGATAAAGATACATGACATTTATTAGTTATTGTTTTGTTGTGGTTGAGATGTTTCGTTCATGGGAAGTATGTAGTTGTCGTTACCAGAGAAACTAGTGTTTGCTCTTGCTGGTACTTCTTCTGTCTTATTTCCATGACTCCCTTTAGTATTTTGAAAATAATGGTCCTCTATCTGGACAAGGTATGTTTGTAACAAGCAAGGGTTTTGTAATGATCCATCGTCCACTCGCCCAAATCTGGCACAAACACGGTGGACGTCTGTGCTGCTACTAGGGACGTCCTTCACTCAACAGTCTCTTAACGTGAACAGGTGCATAAACAAGTGTTCAGTCTGCAGTTGTGGCGAATAAAAGCTACTCCAGCGTTGACTGTAGGAGGGTGACCAATAAACAGTGGAGATGATTTTTAATGAGGTGAAGGTGAAACTGCAGTAACGGCACCTTGTGGCGGGCAGGAGACGTCGAAGTCATAACATACTGTATCCTAATGAGCTGTGATTTTATTTAACTATACGTTAACGGTGACGGAGGGAAATACGTCGACTACGACTGCAGTACATAATCACAGGTGGATGGGAATTCATTGTAACAGCTGTTTGTGGAGGCTGATCCACGGATCTACATGATTGATCCATGGCATGGGGTGTCCTCCTTAGGAGGGACTGAAATAGATAGATGGATAGGTAGGTAGGTGGGTGGATAGACTGATGGATGGACGGATAGATGGATAGGTAGATGGATGGATAGTCTGATAGATAGATAGATAGATAGATAGATAGATGGATGGATGGATAGGTTGATGGACGGACGGACGGACGGAAAGATATATAGATAGATGATGGATAGATAGATGGACGGATAGATGGATAGGTAGATGGATGGATAGTCTGATGGATGGGTAGATAGATAGATAGATAAATAGATAGATAGATAGGTGGAAGGATAGATCAATGGATGGACGGATAGATGGATAGGTTGATGGACGGAGGGACAGAAAGATAGATAGATAGATAGATAGATAGATACATAGATATGTGGACAGGTAGGTTCAGGGATGGATAGATAGATAGATAGGTGGATGGATAGTCTGATGGATGGACGTATAGATAGATAGATACGTGAATAGGTATGTGCAAGGATGGATAGATAGATGGATAGGTAGGTGGATTGATGGATGGACGGATGGATAGATAGTCAATTTGTATTTCTTTAGAAGTTGCACTAATTTTTATTCTTTGTTCAAACATAAGTTCAATAATTGTAAAGTAGTTCTGGAACAGTTATAGTTTTCTGACAGCAGACAGAATTCTGAATTCAGATTTATCCATCTCCCCCCTGTCCTCTATCTCCTGCTCTAACTCCAACTACCTCCATGTCCTCCCTCATTGCATCCATCAATCTCCTCTTTGTCTCCTGCCTGGTAGCTCCATCTCTAGGATCATTCTTCTACCAATGTATCCACCGTCCCTCCACTGAACATGTCCAAACCATTTCAATCTGGCGTCTCTAGCTTTTTTCTCCCCAAACCTTACTCTTTGAGTCTCCTAAACCGTTAGCTAGCATTTTGAATTGTAATAATGATCACCTATGAGAAAAGCAAACTCGGTCGTTTCAGAAAACAAGAAACTTTCTAAGATTGAGTTATTTATTTGTTAGTTTGCGCTTTAAAAAAAGGCTTTGTGAAAGTTGCGAAGTTGTAAACTAATAATTGTTTGATACTTGTTTGCAAGTACAAAGTACGACATAACAAGGAATTCATTACTTATGATTCCGACTACTTTTTAATCAGGTGTTTGTCAGCATGGGTCTCATCAACGTTATAGAACATCACAGCCACTTCTTGGGTGTCAATTTTACATCTATTCAGAGTGAAGAAATAAATTAGAATCACAAAGGTAATTGACACGAGACAAAGGAACATTTTTGTTTAGTATCATGAATGTAAATTATTCTGACGCACTGCGAGAAACTCGAATAAACGTCATCTCGGGTCGGTGACAAAACGGACTGCGGTTCTGCACGATGTTCTGGTCTTGTCGCTTCTGTTTGGGCTGTAAAACATTTTCGGGGGGGATGACAAGGACTTAAAGTGAAGTCATCGACGATGTGAATATACGAGAGGGAAATGTGATGTTTATTTATCGCACTATTGTTGGCTTCCTAGTATAAATGTTTAGATGAGAAATCTTATTGAAACGCCGTCGACGGGAGAGGGATTGGGAAAGGGTTTCTCCGTCAGTTTGACATCCCGGTAACCCACTTTTACTTCAACTTGTTTACTCTTTGATTATTGGGAGAGCTGAGGGTAGCACTATCTCCAACCTGCCAAATCCAGGCTGGCAAGCTGTCACAGCAACTGATAAAGACACATACACCACCTGGGTGTTCGCGGATGACTTGAATACTCGCGAGCATGTGTATATAAAGTCTGCGCGCACACACAAATAGGTGCACACAGGGTTTTTGCACATGTAAACACACTCTCCACAACAACAACAACAAAAACAAAACAAAAAAATCCCATGTTATTTTTAGAACAGTAAGAAAGGCATCGGAAACACAACAATAGATAAAATTCCTAGCGGTGTCTGCAGATTCTCAGAGGTGTTGCATGATCTACAATGTAGCAGAAGTTCCTGCTTTGCAGAAAGAAATGTATAACGATGATATATTTAAGTATAACGGCCGTCAAAACATTTTCTCATTATAGAGAAAATGTAATTATGGAGTAAATTGCAATGATTAATCGCTACGATTCGTGATTAATCACCATGTATATTTAGGATATCTCAATGATTCCTTATTTAACAACAATGTTCTTGTATATTGCTGGAATAGAAGACTTCAAAGACGTGGACGCTATAGCTTGATAGCTATATAGATATTTATGTATTTACATTTATGCGTATATATTTACATACATATATACCAATGTGACTTTACCCAACATAATGTAATCTCAACTCTTTATTACTGCAATAAAAAGCCTCATACAGGCACGTACAAGCATTGACAAAATATATCTTTGTAAATATATTTACCCTTATACATAATAATGCATGCAGTATATTTACATATATTCATACATCTATACATATAAAATGTGCATCTATTCATATATGTATATACATGAATGCACTCATGTATGTTGAAATATATACAGAATACATATATTATATATTCTATTTATATATGTAAATATATGTATTATATTGTGTGTACAATTTCAAATAGATACATGTATCTTATTATCTCTACTATCTCTAATTTAGCTGCACATATACTTATATATGTAAATGTATGTTTGTTATATATTTTCACATATGTCACATACATTCACATGTAATGTATAAATCGAATTGCTCATTATATGTACACATTATGACATGTTATTTGTGGACATATGCATATACATATATATCAATATATGTGTAATATTGTATATATTTGAATGTAGATACACAGGTATGTTTCAGCAGTTATTCATTAAGGTCAAACAAACCATATCAGCGGTCATCAATTTTTTTTTCAGCAGCAGAATTGCTGTCCAGCAGTTGGTCCAATGCCAATGCAGAGGGGCTCTCATGTGTGAGTGATACAATAAAACCTGACTTTGCAAAAGGAAAATTAACAGAGTGTTTTATAGACTTTTTCATGATTTGTTTGAGCGAAAAAGTGTTTCAAACTTAGGCAGAAAAACGAAAGACAAAGGCTGTAATGACTCCCATTCACGGTCCAGAGAATAGGAGACGAGGACGTCTGCTGTTTGTTCAAATCCACCTCTGTTAGTTCAGCAGCAGAAGAAGGTCACTGCACCAGGAGCACAATGATTGCACCTACTGTATTAACTTTTCATAGGTGTGTTTCACTGTATATGTCATCATAGCTGCAGGGCACCACCCTTACGACTGAGGAGCGCCTCCTACAGGCTTAAAACAGAATGAATTTCTAGAGATTTTAGAAAATAAATGGTGTTTTGAAGGAAATCTGCAGCATTTATCTTAAAATTTGACTGCATACAGCTTTTTTTTTTTTATTTTTATTAAATAAAAACATCCTCTCCTGGGGTGAGGATGTGCAGATGTTGGCCTTGCTGAGCCCTGTTCTGCTGGAGCAGTGGACTTGTCTCCTGGCCGTGGAGAGACAGCCTTTCCTGTGAAAGATTTCAGGGACAGGACTGAAAAAAAAAACAAGAAAATATTTCCATCCATGCACAAATGTTCCAGGATTGAAAAAAAAAAACACATTTGAAGAATGAAGCTATTCAGTCTATTATTTGCGTCAAATACTTGGCGGGAACAAAGCAACTAAAAAAGTAAGACTTTTGTATAGTACTTTTTCAATAGGAAAATACTGTGGACAAGGCCTTAAAAATATGTATTTATTCACTTTAGCTTCATCCCGGACTCGTGGTTCGATGTAGTACAAAAAAGTATATACTATGAGGAAGCGGTTAGGGCCCTTGCCTTACAGTACAATATGCTATGTAATAATATTATTAATACTACTATTTGTGGGGTGAAAATGTTTTATTGCTCCCGAACAAAACCCTTAAGATCTAATATGTTTAAGAACAGGCGTGGACAAATTTTTTAACTCTCCGGCCACAATCGGTCCTAATATTGGACAGAGGGACAGAGTTTGAAGATTTTGTATATAAAAGTCATGTATAAGATGTAAAATCCTACATTTCTCATACCCGCTATGGTGTCATCTACTGGGTAAACCAGTAATTGCACGGGAAATGATACGGGCTGCACCAGGCCTTAGTTTGCCCATGCCTGTTTTAGAACCAGGAAAAATGTATATTTTCTTTTCCTGATTTGCTGCCACCTAGTGACTGGACGCATGGTCATCAGTTAAGCATTACTGCAGTGTTACACTTATGCCCAGCACTTCTCTGCGTCCCCACGGGACGATTTGGTAACAATGTCCTCAAGAACCTGATGGATGTTTCTATATACATGTACTGGCAAAACAAAATCTGTTTCCAGTCATAGAACTGAACATTTAACTCGCCCTCATCTGGTGACAGTTGGTATTGACTCCAGCCCCCCCAACCATGACCCCGAAAGGATGAAGAATTAATGAATGGGTAATAATTAGGAGGGAGGGAGGCGACATTTTCGTCTCTCATGTTTTATTGTCAAGTCAGGGGGTATTTTCTTTTCACTCCAAGTTGTGAATTTGGGGCAAACAGATGGTAACTAGTAGGAAACTAAGCAGCGCCAGCGACGGCAGGACAGCAGGTAAACACATCACAGTAATGCAATAATATCAAGTGCCCTGAGCCAGGTCTATTATTCATGGCTGCTGGGAGAAGTCTGTTTCCAAAGCCAGCCCTCCTGCACCTCAGGGCTGTGTATCTGCGCCCAGAGGACAGGAGGTTCAAACAGTGGTCAAGTGTGTGTGTGTGTGTGTGTGTGTGTGAGTGAGATATCTCAAGCTATTGTGGTATCAAAGTGTGTTATGGCCTTATTATTCAGTCCTCTGAGGTTGGGTGTGGGAAGACCCATTATCTTTGAGGTTGTATTAGTTTTGCGTGCGAGGCTGGTCTGGTGTAACGCAGATAACATGGTGTAACAGCAGGTGGAGGAGTACAGTTACCGGCTGTAGAATACTGTAGTGCAGCAGGGGTGAGAGGTGGGAGTCAACACACACACACACACGCACACATACACACACACGTGGTGCTCTCAGTCTTCGCCTGTTCTCTCTGAATGTCAATTGAGCTTTTAGGTAAATTTATTCTTCTCTGTGATTCCTAATGATGGCAGATACATTATAGATAAGCTTCCCCATAAAATGTTAAATGAAACTTACAACTTTGTCATAAATTGAACTTGGATTTCTTTTTACTGCAAAGGTCAGGGTGACTCCGGTGAATTTAATATATCACTAATGCTTTGGGAAGGAAGTCGTTAAAGCCGACGCTAGCGCTACTCACGGCCGCGGCGTGATGGAGATTCAGGCTTAAGCTGACATGGCACGAGGTTGGAAGTTCTTTAAAGTGAGGTTTGTAGGACTTTATCATAGATGAATAACTGCTGTAACTTACCTATGCATCTATATTAAACTACTTACACTACCATACTTGTCATGAACTTTAGGTTATGACCGAAAGAATGTGATCCTGGATATAAGCAGCTGAAATGACTGCTTATGACTGCTTATGACTATGACTGCTAATGACTGCTCTGAGAGACAGGGTGAGGAGTCAGCCAGGGAGGAGCTGGAGTAGAGCTGCTGCCCCTTCACATTGAAATGGTCAGTTGGCTTGGGCATTTACATTGGATGCCCACTGGACACCTCCCACTGGGAGGAGACATCTAGGAAGACCCAGGACACGCTAGAGCAGGGGTGGGCAAACCTTTTGACCTGCGGGCTACAATTTCTCCTAAAATTGGACACGGGGCCGAGTCAAGAGCAGAGAGATGGAGCGTTTGTGTAAGTTAAGATAAATGGCAAGTAAAAGTCATGTATCAAACCCAAAATACTAAATTTCTAATAGCCTATTATGTCATCTACTGGGGAAATGCAGGCGTTGTAGGGAAAAGTCGGAAGTTTAATTATAATATAAATAAATTATTTAATTTGGACAGGGCGGGCCGCATTAAAAGGCTCAACGGGCCGCATGTGGCCCCCGGGCCTTAGTTTGCCCACCCCTGCGCTAGAGCAACTATGTTGCTCGGCTGGCCTGGGAACAGCCTAGGTCTCAAGGGAGAAGGAAATCTGGGTATCCCTCCTCTAAATGCAGACCCCCAACCCTTCACTGTAGGAGGGGATGAAGATGGATGGACAATTATACTAATATATTCATACATATAAAAGTATATGTGCATATACAACATATGATAAATATAACATACAATTACATAACATACATCTACATATATTTGTATTTGTGCATATATAAAATATATTAAATGTAACATACAAATACATAACATACATTTACATATATTTTTATATGTGCACCTAAATAAAGGTACATATACCTATGTTTTCATCTACATGCACAAATATACTTATATAGTTACATATATAAGTAAAAGTGCACATACAATATATTAATATATGTTACAATATATAACGTACAGTTCCATGTAAACATGCAGGAAGTTGTATATATGTATACATGACACACAATTTCAAGTATACATGACACATACTGTAAGTGTAAGTTGTATATATGTGTACATAACGCACAAATATATTATTTACTAATATAAGCATATGTGCACCTAAATATAGGTATATATTTACATATGTAAGTATACATATATAGCATACATATATGCATATGTATTCAGATTATGGTGCAGTGTGATTTGGGTGCCCCTGGAAGGTGGCAACAGATAAGATGATGAAGATGAATGGATGATGGACTGACCTATCTTAACATTCACCAAGGACTTTATTTTGAAAGTCTGCAGTTTATAAAAAAGTTTCCAAATGACTAAAAATAATGAGTGAATTATAAATATATTAATAAATGTCTTTTTCCGGAAAAAAAAAAAGCCATATTTTCTCTTAGAGCCACTTTGTATCTGTCAGTTGCAAACACCAAAGAAAAACAAACCAAAAATCAGCTCCAAAAAATTGTCCTTTTTCTGAAATACAATTTCACAAAGACTGAACAACTAGACATCAGCCTTGTCTTTGGTTCCGCCTTTTTTTCAAGGCAGCTGGATAAATGTAAGAAATACATCAGTCTGGAAACAGATACTTAGGTGGCGCCGAAACCGCAGGGCAGCAGGTGTGAGGTACGCTCCTCTGTCTGCTTCTGATGTGTCTAAGAATAAAACCCTCCATCATCACAACCGTCCACATTTGTCAGATTTTGTTTTGCTCAGACGTACAGTATTGGTCAGAGCAGAAGTGCATTTGCCACAGCGTTCAACATGACAGGTTGGAATCAATATTTGAACAAAATCTTTATTTCACTTAAAAAAAAAACAAAAAAAACAAAGTGATCCTGCAATTTTGTGTGACTCTGCCTTGGTGATGTTATTGAACTCATCACATATGACTGTCAGGGCCTTGGAGATCACATCAGTGACATTTGCCTGAGGACAGGGTGAAGAAATACTGGTGTAATTTTTTATTATTATGTTAAAATCCTCCAAATGCTTTGTTACCTCATTTTGATTTCCATGATTTTTTTCTTTTCTTTCAAAATTCTAATTTGATGAGAAACATGGAGAAAAATAACAGTTATTTTTTATCAGTCATTTTTAAATAGTCATTTTTAACAAAGTCTCACCATAAGTTAAGTCTCACAAAATTAGGATGAAAAAAAATCTCAATAAAAATGAAAAAAAAAAGATAATAATAATCCATTTTATTTATAAGAAAAAAATAAATAAAATTGAAAAACTACTTCCAAAAAGTTGTAATTATATTTTTTATTATGAAAATTACACACAAATGTAGGATCAAAAATGACCTTTGTTTCCAAAATGTAAAAAATAAAATAAAATATATTTCCATAAAATGTAATCAGATTTTTTTACTTTAATCATAACCTCGGATTTTGTTGAAAATTACCTAAATAAAAAAAAGAAATTAAAAAAAAGAAAAAAAAGTTGTAATTAAATTTTCATTATGAAAATTCCACACAGAAGTAAGAATTTTATGGAAAATGTCTTTTTTTTTCCCAAATGCAAAAAAAGTAAAATAATAAAAGTAATTCAAAAAGATTATTTTTCAATAAAAGCAAAAATTCCATGCAAAACAAACTCGTACAAAAACTCTCAAAATACTCAAAATAATAAAACATGTTTAACAGTGTGTTTTCAAAAACCTAATTTCATCATAATTGGTAATCAAATGACCAAAAGGTTCAGCTTAAAAATTCAAAAAGAAACAAAATAAAAAACAAACTCTAATTTAATCAGAAATTGTCCAGAAAGTTAGAAGTTGAACTGAAACATTTCCAGTTATATTTCAGCTTGGTTAAAACTCTTCTGCTCCCCCGCTGTCACCAGACAATGTAGTCAAACTGCAGCAGCAGCAGCATCATCATCATCATCATCATCTATGTATCTGGTTGTCAGTGTGCATCACACCTGAGCGGTTTATTCCCTGTCAGCCTGTCACAGAGACACCTCCAACCACAGGCTGAGGAGATGTGAAGTGGTTCAATCACAGGAAGTATCTGCACAACAGCGAACACAATCAGTTCTTTACATGTTGCTGCCTTTCTCCCTCCATTTGCTGTTGTGCGAGCTGATCACCCGGCGCTGCTGTTGCCTGTCTCTCTTTTCCCTGTGGCGTACCTGTCATTCACAAGTCTCCACACAGACACAGGAGGTGGGCGGAGAACATTGCGTGAAGCAAAGGTTGTGATCCTCCAGCGAGCTAAGCCAAGAACATGTTCATCTTTTCCTGAGCACTTCCTGGAGAAAAAAAAAAAAAAAAAAAAACAGAACATTTTGTTGTACTCCTGCCGTGCACTTGGAGGATCTGAGCAGATGCTCCGCCTGTGCTTCTCGATATCTTCGACACCCACCTCTCATCTGCTTCACCCATCTCTATCCACCCCCAGCTCCTCTGCTAGTTTCACCTCTGATCCTCAGACTCCACCGTCCATCTGCTGCACAGATCTGCGTCAACGCTGATGTCTATGCAGGCACCTCACACCAGGCATATATAATTAATCTGGCGGTGACCACTGCCAGATATTTATTCGTGTATTTACACAGACACATTAGCCTGAAAGCCTGTGTTTATAACTCACGTAGAAAGCTGCAAATGGAAAAAAAAAAAAAAAAAAAAAAAACACCAAAGCATGCGTTTATTTTCCTGACAAAGCGACAAAAAATTGCAAAAAAAGTGAGGCTAGCTCGACAAATGTTGTTAAAAGTCGCTGACTTTTAATTAAAATGTCAAAAATTCAATAGTTTATTTGTTTCTACATCTATTGCTAAGCAGATGCTTATTTATTTATTTTTTTTAGAAAAGAATTCTTAATTGCGGGTTAACGAAAAGTTTTTATTCTTGCGTCGCTCCAGTTCTTTGGTGTTTCACTTTTCACAGAAACACTAAAGAGATGCTGATTGATTTTGTGTCGTTCTTGGCAAAAACCTAAAACTTCAAGCATGGACGGCGTTCCTTTATGTCAAAGTGTTTCTTAAATGTTGCGCATCCAATAAACTCATTGTTGGATAACAAATCAAGACAACGCTGAGTTTATTCAATGCACATATATTGGCTGAGTATTTTGCCTCAACTGAGGTTGTCTTGAGGGGTGACAAGGATGGACAGGATCAGGAATGAGGTCATTAGAGGGACAACACAGACAGGAAGGTTTGGAGAAAAAAGCTAGAGAAGACAGATTGAGATGGTTTGGACATGGACAGAGGAGGGACAGTGGATACATTGGTAGAAGAATGATCCTAGAGATGGAGCTACCAGGTCGGAGACAATGGAGGTAGTTGGAGTTAGAGTTGTGGATACAGAGGACAGATGGAGATGGAAATTGTTGACTCGCTGTGGCATCCCCAAAAAAAGGGACGATTATTACTACAACTAATGATCGTTACTTTGGTTCTAGCCGGGATAAAGCACCAGGTGTGGACGAAATTCACCGTCCCACTCGCAGACGCCCACCATAGATGCCTTTCTTGCTTGGATAACTGACAAATACAAGTGGAAGACACGGCTTGACACAAATGAATAGTTGAGTAGGAGAAACCACCAAAGCGTGGCTCCATGTTGTGTTGTGGAAACAGAGGTTATTCATCTCCATTATTACCGTTTCTCTTCAACTCCGTCGATAGAAAATATTTGTCTTTTTTTTTTTCCGCTCAGACCCGTACGCACAGCCAGTGACAAGCGTCCGTTGCCCGCAGGCGGACGTTCTGTTTACATTGCACCAGATGCGTTTCATGAAGATGGAACAATGCTCTAATGTATTGTCGCTGTCAAATAAATCAATGATATAAAATAAATAACCTCGACCGTTATTATGTGTGGAGCTCTGCAGTCAGGACCAGTGCACATGGCTTGTAACAATTGGCAGGTGTATCTAATTGCCCTGGGGCTGCTACACCGCTGTGCTATATAGGAGGGAAAACCAGTAATGGCTGCAGAGGCTCACTTTCTGTAGGAGACTGAACCGTGCACAGGACTGAGTGCTGTCGGTAATGGGAAGTCAGAAGGTTCTAAGACCGATAGAAAATATATTTTTCGCCTGCTTGTCCGTTGCCGGGTTGCAGGGCCAACATTCTCCATGACTGCCACCCAAATCCCACCACACTGTGTGCCTTCCTGTGGGTGGGGAGCCCACCTGTAGTTGTGTAGGTTGTTGTCGATGCTGTGTTTAGAGCACCTTCATGGACTGGCACGCTGGCAGCTGGCGGATTAGAACCTGCAGCCTTGTGGATTCAATGTGGATCATCAAAATTGATTGAAACTACCGCTAGGTTCCCGGTTTGAATCACCCTACCCCCAAGCTACCACTGAGGTCCACTAAGCAGGGCACCAGTGGACCTCAGTGGTAGCTTGGCGGTAGGGGGATTCGTAGCGCGGACCTTGCTTACCACTGATGTCCACTTGGTGGCCTAATGGTTAAGGAAGCGGACTTGGGTCCGCTACGTCCCCGGTTTGAATCACCCTACCGCCAAGCTACCACTGAGGTCCACTGAGCTTGGCACCAGTGGACCTCAGTGGTATGCAAGATCCCCGGTTCAAATCCCCCTACTGCCAAGCTATTCTTCTGAGCAGGGCACCAGTGGACCTCAGTGGTAGCTTGACGGTAGGAGGATTCGAACCGCGGACCTTGCATACCACTGAGGTCCACTTGGTGGCCTAATGGTTAAGGAAGCGGACTTGGGTCCGCTAGGTCCCCGGTTTGAATCACCCTACCGCCAAGCTACCACTGAGGTCCACTGAGCTTGGCACCAGTGGACCTCAGTGGTAGCAGGATTCGAACCGTGTACCTTGCATACCACTGCCCCATTTACAGCGCCCTCAAAGCTGCAAGTGGGACAGTGGCATGCTCAGTGGACCTAAGTGGTGGCTTTGCGACAGAGGAGTTTGAACTTTGCATACCCAATTCCGCTTCCTTCCTCCCTTACTTCCTTCCTTCATTTTTAAAAAGTCGTCTCTGACAGATGTTATATTTCTAGGTCCTTGACTTACATAAAAATAAAATAAAAACAAATATTATAACATATGTATGGAACTTTTTTAATGGGGAAATTGCTGTCTTTGCAGCTAATAGCAATGAAGACAACAAGTTCTCCTCAGTAACAGACTCATGTCTGTGAGTCACAATGAAGAAACTTTATAGGTCTTTCTTAACAAATACACATTGTGGCTGTAGATTCGACCTTAATGAATCTTTGAAACACTTTTTTTTTTTTTCACCTACCAAAACTGATTGAAGGTTTGAAGAGACATTGATGAGAAAAAACACATTCTCCAGATTCTGCTGCGAGACATTCTTGGTGAAAACATCCATTGTTTGACTTAATGTTCAAACTCGAGAAAAAAAAAAAAACACACGGAGAAACATTGGATATATTTTTATACCATTATATACTTGGCGTCAGACACTGAAGGCTGAAGCTGCCGCCGCTCAACAGACTATAATATTCATAAAAATTAAACCTTGTTTATTTGTTTCTGAAATGCTTCTCCATCCCAGTTGTGCGAGAACGTGTTCCTCGGATAATCAAAATGAAGAACCGCAGTTCAATTCCCCTCTTGAATGTATTTGATACTGTTTGGTTCCTTCAAGCGATTCCTTCTATTTTTATTGCGGTGTTATACAGGGATAAGCTGTTTGTTTCTTACTGCATGGAATGTTCTAAGACACAGTACGAAAAAAAAAAAAAATCTGTATATATATATAAAAATAACATGCTTCTTTTTCTACATTTCCTCTAACCTAGGATAGGAAATCTAAGAGTACGGGATCCAAACCAGGTGCGACATTTCAATAACTCCATTGTAGTTGGGTTGAAATTGTCTTTATTTGGGAGATCAGAAAAACCACATTTTTAAATAAAACTTGCCAGAGCGAAGACTTCATTTGAATTTTATAAAAAAAATCTGTCTTGGAATTTCTTCCGACTCTTTATTTATGGATGCAGCTGCTCAGAAATGAGTGCCCCCTGTGTGCCTTAGCATGGTGAAGTTAGGCTAATGAGGGGTGAACTATGACCACCAAGGCTGAAGATTTGTGGGATCAGAAAGTCATTTATTGATCAGGTGAACCATTGTTTGACATCGAGCTCCGCTGCCAGGCAGCAGTGAGTCAAATGTGGAGAAGAATTTGGCCTGACAGCAGTATGTGTTACTGCGTCCAGATCAGCGTGATTGTGTTGGCACCGCGGCCGTCTTTCCTCTATCCTCCCCGTCAATTGCACCACCGTCCAAAGGCTTAACGAAGCTAATCCAGTCAGCTGGAGGTCTTCTCCCACTTATTTCTTCAGGATCCAGACTGAAAAGCCATAAACACATTGAGGTCTCATAAGAGACGGCACTTCCAGCGCCGTTCCTTTAACATTTGCATGTGAATGAACGGCGCATTTGCAGTACTTGAGGAAACTCAACCGTCTGTCCTTGCTGGACAAAAAAGTCAGACTGAGTGTGACAGAGAGGGGGAGGGGGAGAGAGAGTGTGGCAGGGAGTCTGACAGAGTCATCATTCCAGCCTTTGGCAGAGATGTCTTGGTTTTCTTTGTGTGTCCCTCATGTGCTGCTGCCAGGCTTGAGCAGATGTTGTGTATCGACGAAAAAACCCCGGCACCCCGGCAAAGGTAGAGACAAGACTGGGTAGAGACGCGGCGCCTCATGTCCTAGAAAGACTGGGCTCTCTGAACAACCGTTCTTTACGGCGCCACTAACACCAGCAACATCCTGCAGCCACATCTCACATGAGAACAGTGAGTTATCTCTCCGCAATATGTGTACCTGCTATGAGGAGCAGTGCCGTGGGGGAATTCCATGGTATATATGCTCGCCGTTGCACTTTGTGATCTATATTCAGCAATTTCGAGAGCAAAGACGACGCAGTGCCTCTCCCACAGATAGTTAAGTGCTTGTGCATCCCTCTAGGGTTGCATGTCCCTCCACCAGCCTGAGGTTAAATCACACCAGACTCTCCTCTCCCCTCCACCCCTCAGCTCTCCCCTCTCCACTCCTTCCTTCCTTCCTCCTGTAGCGTCTGCTACCACACTCTCACACCTGCTGAATAAAAAATGAAAAGAGCAACGAAAAAACACAGCAGTAAACGAAGCCCGCGATGCCTTTGTAATCCTCACGGCCGCCGCTCCTGTTGATGTTGGACGTATTAGTTGCAGATGCTTAATTAACCATGTTGGTCTATGAACAAATACATCGTCACCCGGACGGCGGCGGTCGGCTTTGTTTGTCAGCTGTTTGTTTGTGCGTTCACGTTCCACGCTTTGTGATTTGTCTAAAAGCGCGCTCGCACTCCAACGTGTTTTGTTGCCCCCCCCCAAAAAAAAAACAAACACCGCTCCAGTGCTCCATGAGCAAAACAAATTGGAGCACTCTGTACAAGAAAAGCTTGGCCCGAGGCGAGCCATTTTAAAATTAAAAGCATGTCTATTTGTTCACCCTCAGCTCAAGGATTGAGGAAGGCAATGCTCGCTGCACACAGAGAGGAGACAAAACGGCAGCAGCACGGTGATTTTCTCGGCCCCGGAATCAAACGCTCTTTTATCTATTTCTCCCGATTGGAGGACATCCGGCAGAGACGGTGGGAGGATTAGATTAGCTAAAAGAGGAAGACAGAAAGAGTGTCTCCTCTAATCCTGGTGGTGTTCCCATCACTTTGGAGAAATGTGCAGGGGGAAGCTGGGACCAGACGAGGCAGGCGCAGGACACTTTGCCTCACTAAACCCTTCGCGCTTGCATGAAAAAAAGTTTCCAGCAAACTGCGGGATTAGTCAGAGTGTAATTACACTCACGGTGGCTCAGAAATGGCGCGACGTGATCTGTTTGGAATACACCTGAGAGGAATGATGAGGTGAGGGAGGGAGTTGTCTCCGCTAATGTTGTGTCTGGGAATACAGGAAGTGAACAGCATCTCATTAGTGAACTCCATGAAGAAAGTCTTTTACTGGACCACTGTAGATCACTGTCTGATCAATGTGTGGGCTTTATCTTGTTCAGCTCTGGGGGGGGATCAACATCCTTTATGTTTGAACCAGTTTTGTCCGAACAACGGCGCTCGCTCTTCAACCTACAATTGTTAGAAGGTGAGAAGAAACAGGAAGAACCTCTTGGTGCTTTACTCCAATGTCCCCCAACCTTTTTTTGCGCCATGGATTGGTTGTTACCCCTTTATTAAAAGTACATTTCCTATGTTCTGAAATGTTTTCCTACCTATAAAATCTTCCTACCTGAATTATCTGGATATGCACACAAGGGTTTCTCAAGTGCACCCGGCCTATAATTTTCTCCTACCAGACCGGTATACAAGGAATCTTGTATCAATGACTCTGCGTCATTTTAAGTTTATTGTTGTTTTCTTCACTGAGAAAATCTTTCCTAATCAAATATAGTATTATAATATTCTAATATTCTATTGGTCAGTTCTGTAGTGTAGTGGTGGTGCTTTTGGCCAAGAGTGTCTGCTTATGTCCCAGTTAGGGTAGTTAGCTCTTTCCAGTGGACTTACCATCTGGGACAACTAGGACAAAGACACAGGCCAAACTTAATATTCATTCACAAATTGACTACAGATGTTGATATTTTGTCCTCTGTATATACAGAATGTAATGTTGATTTTATATATATGTATATATATATATATATACATATATATATATATATATATATATATATATACACATAAATACATGAAAATAAACTACATTATCTGTAGCTTTTCACAGGCCACAACAGATTTTAAGATAATAAAATAATTTTATTAATACTAGAAATAATTTGCTAGAAAATAAAATGCTAGAAATTCTTCCATTATTTGGTGGTTTTTTACAAGACAATCGAATTGGCTCGCGGGCCAAAGATTAAGACACCACGTGCCAGATTTGCCCCCCTTGCCTGATTTTGACACATGATCTACAGGAAGGTCCAGGAGGGACTGGTACGGAGTAATGTGATTTGGGCATTTTGGCACTTGTGGAAGGGATCATGACGGCCCTATCACTGGTAACCCTTGTCTGGGAAATAGTTGCCTCCCTGTGCCAGCAACAGATAAAATGGACGGATGAATGGGTGGATGTGAGCAAACAAGAAATGTGTCTTGTTGTACTATATTTACAACATAGGTTTCTTATTTGCAGGGGGGGAGTCGGGAGTGGTGGCCTAGTGGTTAAGGAACCGGACTGGGTCCGGAAACCGGACTGGGTCCGGAAAGCTTCAGGTTCGAATCCACCAACTGCCAGGTTATCACTGAGGTCCACTCACTTCTCACCTGGCGCTAAAGGCTGTCCACTGTTCACTTTGGTGATGGGTTAAATACAGAGGACAAATTTCGTTGTGTACATTGGTGTGAATGACAATGTGACAATGACAAGGAGTTTGCTTTCCTTCATTCCTTCCCTGATGTGATTTTCTACATCACCTATGTGGATTTCAAGTCTAGCCTCACACGTTTAACGTCAATTAATCTCGACCAATCAAATCAATCGAATACTAGCTTAAAATTCCTGTTTGATTGGGAAACATATCCTCTTTTGAGCCTGGTCTTTTATCGTCGTCTTCTTTTCCCGCGTCTTCTAACGTGTAGTATCTCAGTGAGAACAGCAGCTCAACCTGGTTCCACTCCATCATCATCCTCTCACTTGTTAGCTTGCACTGCCCGTTTGCTGTTGTTTCGTCTGCTTCTCTGCGGATTCGTTTGTCATCATTTGGATTAGCCTTATTTACTTTTTGTCTACTCTGTCTGACCGGTCAAACTGTCTGCCTTTAAGCCACGTTGTCAATTTATGTCCACAACAAAAAAAATAAAAAATAATCCCAAACACATTTTTTTTTCCTTTTGTTTTCATATTGGCTTTTTGTATCAGCACTGCCCTCCAGCTGTGAATTATTTAATATCACACACAATAAGTTGTAGGTTAAATTTCTACAAAACACCTCGGAGCTGTTTGCAGAAGCTCCTGCTCCAAATATTAAACACGATCACTCTTACGGAAGCTGTTTCAACACTGTGCAATAATTCTCCGGTGAAATGTGGACTGTGGCATCGGGTTCAGGGAATCTGGGCCAGGATGTGTGATGTTTGAGGCCGCGTCGGTAACAAAAATCATGTTTTTTTTTATTTGGCACTTGACACAGTACATCTTTGTCGTGGTATTACCCAGGTGCCCGAGGTGAAGCCCCGCAGCATGGTCAGTCCGGGACACTGCCACGCTTCCTGGAGGAGCCTGTCGATGCATACATTGTGAAGAGTAACCCCATCAAGCTCCGGTGTCAAGCTCGTCCTGCTCTCCAAATCTTCTTTAAGTGCAACGGGGAATGGGTCCACCAGAGCCAGCACGTATCTCAGGAGCACACCGACCTCGGAACAGGTACGGAAATATCACGGAACTGAGTTTTCATTCAGTCTGGCACCTTGTCTCGGAGCTTAACTCATTTAAATCTTTTTTTTTTTTTCTTTTTTTTTTTCTCAATAATCTCTGTAATATCTGTCTCTTATACACATC
>JAFBJS010008645.1:0-23580 GCA_016785265.1 Paraplagusia blochii
GCTACATGCCTGTATGAAATGTGCTCTATAAATAAATAAACTTAAACTTAAACTTCCTCCATCAACTCCAGAAACCAAAAGAAAAAAAAATATGTATATCTATATACACATCTATCAGGAGCCAATACGCCCAACCGATATGACTTCAGTTAGAAAAATAAAATAAAATGGAATATAGAAGTCTAAATACATCATATGTATAAAATAACAGTACAAATCTTATTGTGAACAAAAGAACAACATAAAGCACAATGTCACATACCTGCATGAACATAGAAAAGAATAGATTGATTTCTTTAACAGCCTCCCATGGAATTACTGCGCCTGTTCAACCAATGCACAATTCCATGTTCAATGCACGACCTCCATAAACATCACCAAATAAATTTAACAAAAGAAATCATATTACACTGAATAATTAATACAATAGTGACGGAGCAAGTGACAACATACCTTCCTCCATCAACTCCAGAAACCAAAAGACCGCCAAACCCACATCAACGGAGCCTCTTGGATCAACGGAAGAGTCCATCAAAAGCATCGATATGTACACATGCAATAGCCACTCAAGACTTCAACCCATACTCTCAGTGCAACTCGAAATAAAGAACTTAAATGAATAATCCAATTTGGCCAAAACAATAGCTACGAAATAACAAGTTCAACATTGTGGAAGTTACCCACTCTTTTCAACGTGGATTTTTCCCGATTTTCAAAATAAAAGCTCCTGACGCCCTTAAACATTCATTATCAAAATAAAATACATTTTCATATTCTGGGGTAACAACATCAACATGCCACACCTAGATGACATTAAGACCTGGATGACCCGTAACTTTTTGTTGCTAAATTGCGACAAAACTGAGTTACTGGTTCTAGGTGTAAAATATGTAAGGGACTCTATATCTGACATAATAGCATCTGATAATAGTTTAATCACGGCCTCCAACACCTCTGTTAAAAAACTAGGTGTTATTTTTGACCAGGAGCTTACTTTTAAATCCCACATTAAAAATGTGTCTAAGACTGCCTACTTTCATCTACGTACGTTTAGTTTTTCTCCTTAGTGCCCGCCTGTCCGTCCTGAGTGAGGATCCCCTCCACTGTCGATCACCCTGAGGTTTCTTCCTTTTTTCCCTGTCTGGGTTTTTTTGGGAGCTGTTCCTCAGCCGGTGTGAGGGTCTATAAGGACAGGGGGCTTTTTCCTGTTGTGTTTAATATATCTTGTTTATTTTATATAAATGTTTGTGAAGTGCCTTGGGACAATGGTTGTTGTGATATGGCACTTTAAACAAATAAAGTTGAAGTTGTAACATTAGGAAAGTTAGGCAGATACTTCCCTTAGATGCAGCTGAGAAGCTGGTCCATGCCTTTATTACTTCTAGGCTGGACTTTTGCAACTCTTAATTCGCCACATGCGTGGCCGGTTCTCTGAGAACTCTGCAGCTTATCTAGAACACAGCAGCTCGTGTTCTTACCAAGACTAGGCATAGAGACCATATCTCCCCGGTCCTTGCCTCTCTTCATTGGCTTCCAGTTCGCTTTAGAATTCAGTTAAAAATCCTATTGCTTACCTTTAAGGCCCTTCATGGGCTGGCACCCTCCTATGTAGTGGAGTTGATACAACCCACACGTCCTCTTGCGGTTCCACAAATCCCCGAATCTAGATTTGGAGCCAAAGCTTTCTGCTATCAGGCCCCTCTATTCTGGAACCAGCTGCCAGTCCTAGTCCGGTAGGCTGACACAATCTCTACCTTCAAGATTAGATTGGAGACTTTTCTATTTGACAGTGCCCATAATGGCCTGCAGATCCAGCCGTAGACCCTATGTGAGGCCTATGGTTTGACCTAAGGTTCTAGATATGCTGTTGCAGGCTGGGTATGTGGGGGGTTCTGTGGCGCACTGAGTCCTCTATTGCTGTCCTCTATGTTTATCTCTTTCCCCCTCCTAATTACTTAACACCTGGCTGGGGACTTCACGTCCCCTGAGTCTCTGTCTGTCCTGTAGACTCCTGTTGGTGTGGGCCGGACTCAGGACTGCACCCAACTCCCCAAGGACCCTACTCGTCGAGATTTGGACCCCCAGGACATCATGGACCTAATCTCAGCAATGGAAGGACTTTATATTGACATTTTTGTTTTAGTCTGCCACTGTCGATCGCCCTGAGGTGTTTTCCTTTTTCCCTGTCTAAGTTTTTTTCGGTGTCGTTCCTCAGCCAGTGTGAGGGTCTATAAGGGCAGGGGGTTTATTCTGCCTTATTAAAAATTGTTGCTCCAATGTTTGTTTGTTTGTTTTTTTTTTTGTGCAGTGCCTTGGCTGTTGTGATCTGGCACTTTAAATAAATAAAAGTTGAAGATAGTTTTAAGTTTACCCCAGCTAGTGCTTACTGTATCAGCAACTACAGCACTGGTGGAATGCCGTGATCAGGGACAATTTTATCTCCATGCTAATGGAATGCTCATCTGAATGCTAAACAGAAATTTTAAGAAAGGAAATCAAACTCTGTCATTGTGAAATTGGGAATCACACCACTACGTCTGGTGTTTTATAGTCTTCATGAAGTTCCATGTTCAGTTTAGTATAAAGTAATAAATAAAATTAATATATGATAAGTTAAGCATTACCCCTGTGCTCGTTACCTCTCAATAACAATTGACCTACCAAACTGCACTGGTCTGCTCCACTTCAGTGAGCAGGCAGCAGCTACTTAACCACCAGGCTACCAGTGCCTCACTATATTGGTTTTAATGGATAAAACACTCTGTAGACATGTAGAAGTCTACTGACCGCTGTGGTAGAAGCCTGCCCAGGAGTAGATCCAATACCAGGTTGGTGTCCTTGTGGTTGTGTCTGCCCAGGTTTGGTCTGTTGTTGTCGAGCTCCAATTCCTACAGCGTCTAAGGGGAGCTGGTTACCCTGGATGGCCTGTCCATGATGCCCTGGTTGTAGCAGCTGCTGCTGAGCCTGCTGCATGGCATTCACTGATTCAGCTACCGGATGTCTACCAGATTTTCTTTGACCCGATAATCTTTGTCGATCAACTTGTCCCTGAGGGCCCTGCTGCTGCTTTGGTTTATGCCCTGCTGCAGAGGGATCGTGCCTCTTAGAAGTTGTTCGATCTCCTTGGTTTCTCTGGCCCCTTTCTTGAGTGCCATGTTGATGCCCAGAGGGCGCCTCACTTGAGAAATCCTCTGAGTTCCGGATACTGTATTGGGCAGTTTGAGAGTCTGGACCGCTTCGTCTTTGTGGTGCTGAAATGCTTCTCCCCTCAGAGCGACTAGATGGGTCTTTTGTGTGAACCCTAGAGGACCTTGAGGACCTCGGATCCTCTGAGGAGTGACGAGATGAACCGTGTCTTCCAAAACTACCACCATGGTGACGATGCTCTCGTGATAATGCGGAGGAAGTGTGTTGACCATAATCATCAGCGTGACCTGATCCTTCAGGAGTATCCTTATAATCAGAATAGGTGCGCTTACACCGTCTGGATGAGTGACTTCCACTTCTGTGGTGTCGTGAATGGTCAGCTTCTCGTGGCTTTTCAAACCAGTCTGTCTCTTCTTGGCCCAGATGATAGGCTTTTATTTTGAAACCAAAAAAAAAAGACATTATGAGTCAAAACTTTTACATTCTGGAACCACATGTTTGCAGCTTGAAGCCATGCAACATAACTGAGACAACATGCACCATATCGCAGGGCCATGCATGTATTTGAGGACTGCAATAACTTAACGTAGACTAACAAAAAAAAAAAAAAAAAAACACAGTGAGAAAAGTTATAAGGAAAAACAAAACTAAAGATGGCATCACTGGTTCATCAAATTACATAATTTGGAAATTGAAAGAAAATTGAATGACCAGTGTTTGCTGAAGCTTCATGCTGGACATACAGTATATTCTAAGCATATTATAAATGTGGGAGGAACATGCCCAACTAAAAATATTTTTTTGGTTTTCTTAGCACCAGTTACCTTCACTGTCTGAAACGGCACATTGCATGTCATCTACCAGGTAAGGGTCATCCGGTTTACAGACATGGCTTCTGGGCAAGTCCTTCTTATAATGGTCCTGAACATCTGGAAGTGAGTGGCTGGAGCCATACTGATTCCTCACATCATTTGATTCAGTCCCACCAGAAGTTCTTACCACACTAACAGGTTTTGCAACAGGACTAAGTGGGCTTTCCTCTTCAGAATTCTGGTTGCGAATCGGAGGCCTTTCACTATGACTGCTTCTCTGAGATTGCCCCATTGTGTCCCTTTCATAAGATTTACTCCTGTGGCCTGTTGCATCTCTTGAGGAAATCTTGTCCATACCATATCCAGCAGACCTAGACCGTCCAGAGCTAAACATACGGTCCTCTTCCTCTAAAGCCTCTTGACTTTGACTGTGGTATCTATGATGATCATAAGTGTTTTTTTTCATCACATAGGCATCATCATGGTGCTTCCTGGGACGGGACACAACTGTACAGCTGTCTCCTGTTGACGTAGTTATTGTATAAGAAGCGAGGTCAGACTCCACATCTCGTGCTTCCTCAATAGGAGAAAATTTTGAGATCTTTTGCTCTATTCCCTGCTTTCTGTGTTTACTGCGCTTAGATGAGATGACAGCAGGGCCAAGGCTCTTGTTGGTGTGTTTGTGACCACTGGGGAAGATCCGCGAGGAGTGTTTATAATCGTCATGGTAATAGGAAGTGCCTCCACTCGCTGTAGTACTACTATAGCTCTCGAATGTGTTTCGATAAGCAGATGAGCTTGTATGTCTGTAAGCATCCATCGACCCATCTTCAGGCCTACTGTAAGTAGTTCCACGACCAATACTGCTCTCTGTACAGTATGTCACTCCTGCAGGATGACCCAGAGAATCAGTAACATCGTTGTTGTTGTTTTTTGTTAACTCACTAATGTCATCAATCATAACGTAGTTCCTAGGAATATTCTGCTCCAGGTTGGCAGTGCAGAGCCTATCAGTACCAAGAGCAGAAGTATGGCTGTCTGCAGAGTGAGCTATGCCAGCCTCAGGAAGGCGACTATGTCCATAAGCACTCTTGTAGACTGAATGACCAAAGCTGCAATCCGGCACTGAAGTTGCAACTGACACAGATGTGTTATTAACAACTTCATAGTTGGTTGGATGTTTTTGCTCAAGGTCAGCTATAAAGGTTTGCCTTGGTCTTTGATGGACCATGATGATGTCTGTGTGAGAATCGTAGGGAAGGCCTGGTTGATAAGAGCTGTGGTTTGGATAGGGAAGACTCTGGCAATGTAATGGCTGACTGGGCTGATGGAATCCTTGGTGACAATGTTTCTGCTGCATTGCAAGATCAGTTTGGTAGGCGGACTGACCAAACATGCATGAATATGTTCCCTGGTTCTGGTAAGTAGGGCCTGGATAAGGATGTGGCTGAAAGGTTCCTGGTTGAGGAGCTGATGATAAAGGATAAGGAGGAGGATGGAAGCCTATCTGTTGGTAGGCAGAGGTTGGCTGCGGTGACATCGGTTGACATTGAGCATAAGAATAAGCTATATAGGATGAGGTTGAGGGATAATGTGCCTCAATGTTAAGGTCACCAGAGAGCTGACTTAGTGGTGCAGTGCTGGGCCTGGTCAAAAGACCATTTATTTCATAGTTTTCTGTTGCAACACCCATTCTATTTAGCTCACTGTCGGACATGTAGTCCCGGGCATCACCCATGCATCTGATGTAAGCCAGCTCTCTCCTTTCCCTCTCTTTCACCATAGTTTCCTTGCGATGGGTAATACCTAGCTCTAAGTAACGCAGTTTAGCGTCAATCTCCTTCTCTTCTTCCTCAAGTTCAGCTTGCTGCTTGCGGAGTTTTGAGGACTCCTGCTCCACAGTTTTCAGTTCATTTAGTAAGCCAGATTTGGTGACCCCTGCAGAGGGCCTAGTAACGATCCTCTGGGACATGCCCATATTGCTGTATATTTGTGCTGGAGTGACAATAGGGTAGGGGGATTTTTCTGCTGGGGGACTTGGGAGGGTCCTCTTTACTTTCCTCATGAGATAGTTCTGGTGCTGTAGGGAGGCCTGTTGGGTGAAGCAGAACACAGAGCCTTAAACAAAGAATGTTCCTATTCATATCTCGATTCACATGCTACGGAAATTCAGGAAAAATTCATAGATAATAAAAATAAGCGATCGATCCGATTCAGTTCAGTTTGATATGTTTTTGGAATCTTAAATAAAAAATTACAACAACACTATACAGCTGCCAGTCTTTTTAGTTTTATTTAATTTTATTTATTTTTTTTTTTTAAGGAAGGAAAGCAAACTCATTGTCATTGTGACAATGTGATTCACACCACTGCACACAACGAAATGTCACCTTTTTTAACCCATCACCAAAGTGAATAGTGGGTAGCTTTGAGTGGGGACCGTGCCATGCTTAGTGGACCTCAGTAGTAACTTGGCGGCAGGGGGATTCGAACCAGGGGCTTTGCGGACCCAGGTCCGCTTCCTTAACCATTAGGCCACCAACTTAAAACGGGAAAATGGAATTTCATAAACACATGGTTATATAGAAAGTAATTAGCCAAAGGCTAGTTTTCATCTGTAGTCCCCTGACCATGATGTAAAAGGCAAGAAGCCCACAATACATATACAATAGAAAATACATATGCCAACATTTTTCATTACTCTTTTTTTGCTTCATCTGGCGTCTCCTTTCGTATTGCATATACATTTGCAAGATGAAACTTTTTTTTTTTTTTTTTTACCCAATTTGTCAATATGACCGTTAAAGGAGAGCTGTGAATCTAATATTAACCCCAGAATTTAAACGTTGTTTTTATCTTTAACTCATATATCAGGATCAGGTGACACTCTACTTATTATAGTGTAATTCATGCCTACAGTTTTAGAAAGGTTTAGCTGTAGACAGCACTTATGTAACCAGATTGTCACAGAGGACATTGTTTTGTAATATAACGAGCAATAGATTCCGTTATTCCGTTACCTTGGACTTTGCCGAGTTATTGCCTAATTGTGGTTGGAAAAACTTTTGTATTTTATCCTGTTCGCTCCTCTGACTACTGATTGTTCCTGCCGTGCCAGCGTTAACATCTCTTTCCCCCAGTCATCAGTGCCACTGTGCCGTCTCTCCGGGTGACTGCTAAGGTTTGTTGGACCTCCAGTGTATTTGATTGATGCTCTAAAGAGTTGACGAATTGCGTTGCTTTTATCTATCTTCCTATCTTTAAAAAAAAAAAGATGTCCAAACATTCAATTTTAATTGAAAAATGCTGTAGGTTTTTCTGTGTTGTCTGCCATGTTGAACGGATTACTGAACTGTGCTACCTGAACTCCAATTAAATCAGCCCACACATCAAAGTTCACGCACCGAAAGTGACACCTCCACAGGCTGTGTGTATAGATGTATATGTATCACTTGGCTCACCATGGAGCAGGAAACCGATTCACTTACAAAAATCTGAACATTCAGACCGTTTTACTCCAGTATTGTTCAATCAGGGCTTTTGGACTGGTACACTTGGATTGTGTAGTTCACGGATGAACAACCGATCTAAAACAATTAATTTGCACAACTCTTATATATATTGTCCATGGATTCACAAAAAGCACTTTTTTTCACCACAAATTTTAAATTCATACCTGGCTGTTTGGCAGGGCCTGCTGGTGATATGGTGAGAACCTGTTCTTGGTAGGATCCTCTGATGTCGGGCTGAGAGGTTTAGGATCTGACATAGAACGTAGCACGCTTTTTATTGGTCTTGGTAAAGATTGGTCATTTTGGGGTGATGCAACTGTGAAAGTCTTTTGTTGTGGTGTGACATGAGCCTTATTGAGTTTCTCTTGTGAGGCAAATGCTGTCTCTAAAATCCGATGAGGTGACAATGGTGACACAGGGGAATAGAGTACCTGAGGAGATTTAGGAGGATGCCAAGAACTCTCATTTTGTTGCTGTTTATAACTAATGTGTAAGGGGTCTGGCTTCTTTCTCTCTAACGGTGCCAACTCTTGAAGCCTAGGAGAGGTTGGATCTGATGTATTCCCACCCTCCATATGAGGGCTTGTGAAGTATGGACTGATGGTGGTAGGAACATTTAGATGAGTGGGCACAACACTCTGAGAATAAAACCCAGGTTCTGTCTGGCAGGCCAGACTTTCTCCATTATGGGTCCTTTCAGGAGCAGCTATATAATGCAAAAGATCAACTTTTAAGGTCTCTGCACTTGTTATTTGAATTACTGGAGAAACTCTACCCAGATGTTCAGACTCCGTTTGACATGATGATTCCTTTGTGGTCTGAATTGCTTTACTTGCAGAGTTCAATTTGGACAAGTCTTGTGATTTAGACTCACTTGATTCGGAGTGCTTGGATACCCGTGATCGTCTGCGTCTCACAGGATGTTGCTCCCATTCTCCCTGGTCCTCTTCATCTGTCTGCACACTGCAGTCTGCAATATGTCTGGTTCTTCTGTGTTTGTTAATATACTTGTCATCTCCATCTTCATCATCTGTTTGGACAGAGCTGTCGGTGATTTTCTTCCCAGAGTCCTCCCCTGAACCATCTCTCAAGCGAGGCATAGAATTCTGTTTTTTCATTATCTTTAATTCACCCTTTTGATCACAACTCCTCAAAGACATTTCAGATGCAGAATTTTGGATAGGACGCGCTGTCACCACAGCTTGAACGACCTGTCCATCGTGCCAAAACTGAACACTCTGTCCATCTTGTGGGATAACTCTACAACTCTGATCACGGATGATGAAGCCCTGAGGGGCCCCTCCTCCAACTATTACCTTTTGTGCAGATGTAGCTGCAGTTTCTGCCCCAACAGCTGCTGTCTTTTGACGTTTCTGTTCCTCTAGCTGTTGCTGTAGTTGCTGCTGCAGAGACTGAATTTGTTCCAGCTGCATTTGTTGCTGAGCCAGTTGTTCTCTTTGCATTATGAGCTGTGTCTCCCTCTCTGCTTGCTGTTGCTGGAGGACCTGCTGTTTTATTGTTTGCAACTCTTGAATCTCACGCTGAACAAGTAATTGTTCTTTTTCTCTGTGTCTCTGTAGTTCCATGCGGTCTCTTTCCAGTTCCTCTTGAAGTCGCAATTGTCGTAGTTTTTCCAGTTCGACCCTCTCTCGCTCTAGCTGCAGCATATGCTCTTGTTGCTGACTAAGTCTCTCGTCCTCCTTAACGTTCTGCTGATCCATCGGAGGAGAGATTTTTGACATTTGTGAAAGGGTTGTTTCTTGAGGATTCCCACGTGAATGGGCCTGTGTTTGAATATGAGTTTGAGCCAAAGACAAAGATTCAGTTTGAGCTGGTAAATCCCGAGCCTGCATATGCTCAATAGCTGAAGCCTGGCTTTGAGCTTGAAAAGCCGACACTACAGATTGGGCTCTCTCTGTCTGCTGGTCTACCTTAGTTTGGATTCCAGATGGCTGTAGGTTGTGTGCACCTGAGTGTGCTGGAGTGTGAGCTAGTGAAGTAGTTGCTGTTGCTATTGTTAAAGGTTTTCCAAGGTACATGGGGTTTTCCTGGTCTGAGCTGCTAGTTACACTGTCACTTTTTGTTTCCAAAGGTAAATGAGGGTGTGGATATGGTTCTTGTGTGGACAGTGTCATCCTTGGTGCTACATGAGATAACGTAGTCAGACTTGCTAATGGTACAGCTTTTTCACCTGTACAGTGTGGCCTGTATATTCCTTTTGACATAGGCCGAATGACAGAGGCGGGCTGGGTAGTAATTGGCAAGGTAGAGGCAATTGGAGTGTTAATTATGGAGTACATCATGCCGTCACCACCTCTCATAGCAGCAGGGTACAAGGCCCCTATACCTGCCTGTCTGGCATTTATTATGTTTGTGAATGTTTGCCCATTTGCATTTGGTCTTCCATCAGTGCTATACAATAGGTTGGATCTCATTGAAGCTATGTTTGGTGGAAAATTAAGCCTTCCTAAAGAGCCACTTTGCACAGCTCCATATGCCGCTTGTTCAAGGTTTGTTCCATAGTGTGTCTCAAAGTGGTCCACTTTGCTTATCACAGCATGCATGCGACTGACACTTCTGGCAGTGGTTGCCCTGTAATTTGCCAGATTGGCACTCTGTGATCCTGTTTGATCACTGCAACTTGAAGTATAATCTGAATTTATATTTGACATTGAACCATATCTGCGAAGTGGTAATGAAGAGCCAGAAAAATCCCCTTGGTGGCGCAGGTCTGTATAAGACCCATATTGTGCTAAAGTTTGACTCATGCCACAACATTTTACTGGAATACTCCCTTGAACATTGTAATGAAACTGACCAGCTTCTGTCAATGAAAGGGTATTGTTTTCTGACACTGAGGGTTGTACTATTCCTAAAGTAACAGTTGGCAGTGTAATTTCTTTTGAAGTGTGAGATGTGTTTTCTTTTTGTTTGCTGGTACTGTAATTAACTGGGTGGGATGAATGACCTGTATGTGTTTGTTCAGTGCTTGGGTTTTTATCTGCGGATCCAATGGCAGGCTTCTGAGTCAATGAATTTGAACAAGTACCAGTAAAGGGCAGTTTGTAAACAACATCACAACAAGCAACCTGGTTTTGGGGTTTTATTTGTCCTGTGAGATCCAAAATGTGAGGAGGTAGAGATGGTTCCTCTTGTTTGAGTACCTGAGTAACTGTTACCCCCTTTAATTTGTTATTTTCATCAAGTTGCACCAACATACCATGAGGTTCAACAGTAGACAAGTTCACTACAGCCGGCTTGTTTTTTAGTTCTATTGGAGCTCTTTCATAAATGTTGCTGGAAATATAAGAAGCAGGAGGAAAAGACCCTGTCGAGGGAGCCTGAGAGGACATCCCTGGTATGGCAGTTGCAGTTACTGTGAAGGATGTACTGCTTGTTTGGCTGTAGAGAAGGTCATTTTTAATTAGCAACGGCGGGACTTGGTTTCCTAAATTATAACGGGCAAATGATGATTGCTGCTGGTGTTGCTGGAGCTGTTGCTCAAGTAGTTGTTGCTGTTGCAGCAGCTTCTGCTGTTGTATCTGCAGTTGCTGCTGTTGTACACCCAGATTCTCCAGACAGGCATCAATTTGAGGAATAGATGGCTCATTAAAATGTGCCTTATTTTGAGTCAAACAAACAGCTGCTCCAATACACTGCCCTAGATCTACACGGTTATGTAATGGATCTCCATAAATTATGGGCTGTTTGGAAGGGCCAGTGTTGGTGGTTCCTGCTACTGTGACACTTCCTGGGGTTGGTATAAGTGCAGAAACATGGGGTTGCTCTTGCGTATTTAGGTTCATAATAAGAGGTTGTACTAGTGTCTGACGGCCAGATGTCTGCTGAGCACTGATTGAGTATCTTCTTGTGTCAGAGGCAACAGATGTTAGGTCCATTCCCTGGTCAGTCATTATAATTGGTGTGGCCCTCATTGGGGCTCTCAGATCAACCACTTTACAGTTATAGCCCTGGCTCAAAACATTTGAATCTGTGGTTTCATAATGTGATATATTTTCCATTGATCCCTGACTTTGGGTAGTTGTGTTCACAGTACTAACGCCAACATTTACTTTTTCAACAGAGACATATTGTGAATGCATTTGGTGTGATGTTAGGGGGCCTGTTGACACGGTTTGGGATCCATTTAATAATTTATATCCAACTAGTGTCGGTGATGATAATGGTGAGCTGGACAAATTTACTGTTTGTGGTTTACTAGGACTATTTGTTTCGGAACCATGTGATTTTACCATTACATGTGAATCTTGAGAGGATTGCCGCCGTGCCAGAAGTGGTGACATTGCCCTTTGTGGAGCTGCTGAAGAACCACTTGGCAGTACTGTGAGCTGTCTACCACTGTCACCAATCGGTTGCATGGTGGGTATACATGTTGGTCTTTGTCCTGGAGAAGTTGGAGGGGAAACAGGGGGGCTGGGGCCTTTGAAAAATGAAAAGACCTTGGTTGTGAGAGAAGATGATCGAGAGTCAGGTGATGTATGTGCTGTTTTGTTTGAAATACTAGCGTGTTGAGTTATATCTTGTGGTTTTGATGTTGCACTACCAACAACACCTTCAATTTTTGCACTCTGCGTCATCATCCTGTTTTGTGTTTCCTTTGATAAATGCTGTGCTGCATGGATTCCAGGAACTCTTGGATCTGATGTGGAAGAAGACACACATGCTTTTACCTGTGCTAGGTTTGAGCCAGGTGTAATATGATATCCAGTTTTTTGGTGATGCCTACCATCAGCTGTTTGTCCTTGGCTTTGCAAAAGCTCAGCTTTTTTCATCAATTCTTCATAGACTTCCTCTGCACTCTTTAGATTTCTATCAGTGGATGATACTGCTGATGCCTTATCTGTGGGTGAGTAAAGGGATGTAAAAGTCCGAAGGTTAAATTCATTGCCAGATATGAAGTGCTTTCCACCAGTTACTTCAAAGCCCTCAGCCTCAGAGTCCATTGAAGGTGAGTATTCTGAACATGATGATCTGTGAAGCTCTTCCATCTCTGCAGCCTGTCTCAGCTCTTCTGTTGGTGAAGCATCCTCAATTGGAGATAGATTACTCGGAGGAGTTTTAGAACGCTCCCTACGTCTCTGGGCCCTAAGTTCCTCTTTGTCTCTCTTTGTTTTTCGAGCAGTACTTCGGATTCTCTGCTGTTCAAGATCCCTCATTTGTTCCTGTTCCCGAAGTAATTCTTCCTCTTCTCTAAGCTCATCCTCCTCTGATGAGTCTTCTATAGTAGGAAGCAGAGGCCCATGAGAACGATGTCGAGCTTTTCTTTGTTGTTTTGCTTCTTCAAGTCTTGCCCTTCGACTAGGACTGCTGTCGCTGTCTTCCTCCATGGATGATACAGATGTGGGAGAAGTTCCAGAGGTGTAGCTTGGTGTGGTGGCAGGTAGGGTGGATGAGTATTCCCCTTTGGACCGCTCCTCAGGGGAACCAGTCAGACTCTCCATCTCGAGCTCCGGTTCCCGTAGGTCATGGTCAGTACTAGGTTCCATGTCTCGTATGTAGCTCTTTGAGTTGTTTAGTTCAATTGTCTTAAAGCGTCTAAGTCCTCCAGCCATTACAACGTTTTCATCTCCTGTTTTATTATATGTACCTTCAGATACCTTTGTGTCATCATTAAAACTATTGGAATGGTGAGCAAGACGTCTTCTCTCCTTGTTTAAATCCCTGCTGTTTTTAGTACTCTTAGGTTTTTGGTTTCCATATTCATCAAGGTCTTCTTCATCTGCACTCATTTCCTTAATTTGTTTCCTCATGTAGTCTTCGTCAGTTAAATCTTTATGCGTTATCATTGGCAATGGTGAGAGACCAGTCCCGCTGCTGTCGTCCATATGATCCTCTGATTCATCCCTCACAGCATCATTACCAGGACTATACTCCTGCTTTTTTCCGACTGAGAGCCAATGTGGCCTGTGTTTATGGTCACTGTTCTTTGACTCCAACAGAGGCTTCATTGAGCTCTCTAGTTTGTTCATGGCAGAAGGGATATGTGCACCTTCTTTATTCTGCTCAATACCTTCCTCCCTAATCTGACCAGTGATCTCCCCCATGGAGCTGGATATTCCATCTGATGAGTATCCAGTGTCACTTAAACTTTGTGTACTTGACTTATTGGAATCCTAGAAAGACAGAAACAGAAGGTGTAATTCTACATAATGTAAGGTCAAATTTCCTGTTTAACATTCACTTAAAACCATAGGTTTTTGTTTATTTGTTTGTTTTTAATCAATAAACACATCAACTTCATAATTTTAATGGGATTGTGTAAAGAAATATTATTTGGATGGTATAGATTTGACATATATGAACAAACATTGAGAACTGTTAGTATTTCACAACTTATTTACTCATTAGTGTGCAAAAGTGCAATTAATTAGGGAAAAAAAATATGTTGTGTTCAAGAAGTTGTATTTTATATAACCTTACCATAGTAATAAGTTATTTTTATATTTTACATAATTCCTTTAGGTTTTGATGTGAACAAATTTTGTAGCTCATAATTATTTCATTTTAAATACATTTGGGTCAAGTTTGCTGAAATATTATGTACAAACAGATAAATTCAAAGACACAAAATGTGAATTGAGCAAACATTCGCGATTACAAACATATACAGACGTGTACAAACAATGTTGGTTATATGCTTGATTGCACTTCTGACACATTCACTGTTTTATTGGAACTACTAAAAATTAAAAAACATGCTTAGAATGGATCAAATTTCATTACAAAGTCTCACATTGAAGAAAGCTGGCATGTGATAAAGAATAAACAAAACAATGTATGGAAATGGTGAGACCTAAAGGAAAGGGCGGGGCTGGCACTCATGGTGATGATGATAAAACTGAGGAGAATGATAATGGTGAAGAAATATAGCTCTATTGGTTGAAGATGTAAAAAAAATACTCCTTGAGCTATAAAACTAAATTTATTAAATATAAATATATATAATGCATTAGTATAATGCATTAATAAAAATAATATCTGAATCTAAAAGAGTGAGTGTAAAGATAATTTACACTCCAATTAATTTTTGTGCTAAACTTGATAACTTTTTGTAAGATGGATGACGGGGGTTACAAATACTTGGATGGAGACAAAAATCAAATTCAAGAGGCGAATCAGATGAAGGCGTAACAGCTGCAGGTAGCTCACTTTATGGTCCCTTGACGTTGCATCGTCAACTATCTTCATGTCTTTGGGTGAAGCCGTCATCTTAGATATTGCTTTCTTCTGTGAGGTCTTTGCATCTTCTTTAAGACATTTAGATGGAACTTTGGTCTTCTCCTGGTTCTGTGCCTGTTCGCGAACATGGCTGTTACCTGTGGGCTTAGACTGAATAGATGCTGTTTTTGATGGAGTGGTAGAGGCCTTGTCAAGGTTAGTCTGGCCTTTATTGAGAGAAGATGAGGCTTTTGTACCAGAAGAGTGAGATGAGCACTTGCCCTGTACAGAGGTCTGCACAGAGCCTCTGGCTGGTCCTATGGCGTGGTTTGGGCCTTTTACTTGATTAGAAGCCTTTCCAGGCCCTTTCTTTTGAGCACATAACTGAGTAGAACCTTTCATTTGAGAACTGTTAGTCTGAGCTGAGATTTGTGTTGGACCTTTAGTATGGGAGGATGTCTGATTTGTACTTTTGTGTTGGTGAACACTTTGAGGAAAAACTTTGGTATGAGGGGATGTTTGCACATCACTGGTTTGAGGGACATACACTGCCTGTTTCAAATAAGAGTTAGGGCCACTTACTTGGGGACCCTGTGTTTTCTGTTGATAAGGATGTGAGGTCTGAATCTCTGAAACTTGATTGGGTCCATTCTGCAGGACCAATTGGTGATTGGCCATCACTGGGGATTTTGTCGATCCTATGGACTGTGTAGCTGGTTCTGGAACATCCCCCAAGCCTCCCGATATAGCCCTCTGGGTCTGGCAATTCAGACACAGCCATTCCTTTTTCTGCTAAAAAAAAAAACAAACAAAAAAACATAGCAATTAGCCATTCTGTAATAATTAAACGAAGACTTTATCGACAGAAATCATCTTCCAAAAGATGCTGAAACAATTAATGTGCACCAACCAGTGTTGGGACTAACGCGTTACATATAATGCCGTAACGGTAACTAAAAACGTAATTGTTACTTTTGTGTGAAGGAACTCGTCACTAGTTGCTATTTAAGGACCATCAACACTGTTTCTCTCCGCCTGGAAGAGGACCTTGTGGCAACGGTGTCTAGTGCCTATTATTGTGTGTGGTAACTCTTACAGTCATGGTGTGAAACCATGTAAAACTTGTGTACTATGTAAATCATTACGTTGAAAAGGGGCGATGCTTGGTTGACCTAGGATAACGTTTCATGCTAAGCCAATCAGAAATAGGGGGATAATCTCATACAAAAGGTGACGCGTTACAGCAGCACTCCCCCACAGGCAAGAAGACAGCAAGTGGCAAGTTGAAGTTACAATAAAAATGCCTGTCAAAATGTCTAAAAAAATGTCTTTTTTTTTTTATTATTATTTTACCGTAATGTACAGCAAACATATAACTTATTTCCAGACCCTAATTGCAGCGCTACTCCCTGAAGCTTCACTCTCTCACTCTCTCACATCTCTAACCAGCCTCCCCACACTTGGAGACATTAACCCTATAACTGCTGTATAAAACCTCATAACCATTACAGTCCCACTAGATTTCATTATGATAGTTGCTACAGAGCACAAAACTAAACTGTTTAATGTGTTTTTAAAGGAAAGTTCCAAATGATATCTTGAAATCATTTTACTTGTTCCACTATTTTTTAATGGTGTTTACAAATTAAACAAATATAGTACTGCAGTAGAGGAGATTTACACCACACTACCTCTGTCCCACTGATTAAAAAGATGCAGTAATATAAGAAGAAAGTATCAACATGTCACACATCTTCATTGATAGACTACTGAAGACTTAAGTGTCACTTAGAAAAAATAAATTAAATCAATCTAACAGTGATTCAGTCTGTTCTCCCAAGTCCATCCAATCTACACCACTGGGGCTGAGGAGAGAACCCACTGTGCCCCCTCTGCCAAGGACCTGGATCATTGGAGCACATCCTTAGCTGCTGCCCAAGGGCACTGGCAGATGGGTGTTACCGTTGGCGCCATGACCAGGTGCTAAAGGTCATTGTGGGCGCCATCATCACAGGGATCTCCACCAGCAAACTCCAACAACTGACAAGGCAGTCCATCGCCTTTGTTAGAGCTGGGGAGAAACCGCTGCAGCAACCCCGGAGTCAAGCAGGGGGGCTGTTGGCAACAGCTCGGGACAGGCAGCTGATAGTCGACCTAGGGAGACAGCTGAAGTTCCCGGAAAACATTGCAGTGATCAAACTCAGGTCAGACATGGTCCTGGTTTTGGAAACCACAAGGCAAGTTTTCCTGCTGGAGTTGACTGTCCCCTGGGAAGAGCAGATGGAGGAGGCCTTCGAGAGGAAGAAGGCCATATATGAGGAGCTGGCAGGTGAATGCCGAAGCAGGGGATGGAAGACCCGATGCAACCCCATTGAGGTTGGGTGCAGAGGATTTGCTGGCCAGTCACTCATCAGGACACTCTGGGAATGAAGGGACTGCACAACAGAAGAGCCATCAAAAACATCAGTGATGCCACAGAAAAGGCATCCAGATGGCTGTGGATCAAGCGGGGCGATCCGTGGACACATGCTCTTAAGACACTAGCCGGGACTTGATCACCCCGGCTGGGTCCCCTGGGTGAGGGTGTCTGTTAAGAGACCCGAAACACCTGATGAACCCAGGTGTCAACACTGATGATGTGTCTTAAGTTGCACAGATGTGTATTTTTAGAACATTATAGCAGTCAACTGATAATTCTAGATAATTATCAGGGAATTTTTGTCTTTACAACAGCTTGGCTGTCCCTCCCTTAGTCAATTTCAGGACTGTTAGCTCTATGATTTTAAGGTAGACCTAGTAACAGCAGAACTTATGGGAGCATTTTTCTTTGTTTGTTTATCATTATGTCAATATGGAGAAATATTTCCACAGTGCCACAGCACAGAAGCAATGTGTCAATGTGGATTCCATTAGTTTGATATATAATCTCAAACACATCTTCTTGCCAGCTGTTCTCAGACAACAGTATTAAGGCGTGAATAAAAAACTTTTGTTTAATAGCAGAACAAAAATAAAAAGAAAGTGGTAGTAAATGTATTGTAATAAACTGAATCTGTTCATTCTAGAAGGTTTATTTTATTCCATTAACATTATGAATGGGAAACCCCTTCAACCTAGTTTCCTTGATTTAGTAAACTCAATGGTGGCCGTGCATTTCAACCATAGGCCTTCAGTGATGTTAAAGTTTTGTGATGCCATATGAATAAGCCTCATGATAACTAGTGGTTGACAATTTGCTTTGTCCCCACTAGGGTTCAATGGCCCCATATTCTCACTCAGATGTTTGATCCACAGAAAATCAAGGAGATCAGTCAGACGTTCCCCTTCCAAATCACCCATAGCATACATTACAGTCAATTCTGATTAAGCCAGAATAAATCAAAGATGACGTGGCCAATCACCGGACACTTACTTGTTGTCCTCAAAGTAGAGCCAGCTAGAAAGCCCTGAGGTTGCATTCTTGCGAGATGATTGGTCTGAGCACTGTTGATGAAAATGTACTGTGTCCACACACACACAGCGGGCAGATACTTCACCTTTGATATTGAAGGCTCTGGCAGATTTCATGGAACCTGACAACACTAGCTAGCTGAAATACTCAGTGTGTTTATTATCATGTGCACAGTAAATAAAGCAGGTTTCTCTGCACAATGAAAAGCTCACACTGAATGCCAAAAGTAAAGATATTTATATAAAAAAGGCAATCAACAAATTTAATAAAAGAAATCAATAAATAAAATAACTACTTTGGTATATACGTGAAATTGGACTTGTAAATGTGCAAATGTTGCATGTGCAAGTCTAGCTTGTGCAAACCATGGTCCATTATGGTGCTACACTGTGGGGATTATTATTATTATTATTATTATTTTAGGACATCCCAAACCTCCTCAGCCTCCTTAGGAAGTACATTCTTTTCTGAGCCTTTCTTTACCAGTTTTGCAGGTTCATTGGGTTGAGGTAAGAGCTACTGGCTGGTAATCATTTAGGCAAGTGGGAAGACTCTTCTTGGGCAGGGAGATGATGGTGGTGGTTTTGAAACACCTGGGGACAGTTCTGTGGCTGAGGGACAGGTTGAATATAGTGGAGACGTCTGTCATCAAGCATGTGCTCATTGGCACATGCTTTGAGGGCTCGTCCAGGAATGTTGTATCCGCAGCTTTGCGGGTATTAATCATCCTCAGGGCTCTGGTCACTTGAGCTGACAAAACAACTGGGTGGGATGAGGTGAGTGGTTGATGTTGAGGTCTCTCAGTGGGGTGATGGTCTCAAACCTGGTGTAGAAGCTGTTGAGGTCGTCAGGCATGCTGTCGGTGGCACTGATGGTCTGTGAGCAGCCCCTGTAGTCTGTGATGTGTTGCAGGCCCTTCCACGTGAGCCTGGAGTCAGCAGTGCAGTAGAATCCATTCAGCTTCTCTCTGTACTGTCTTTTGGCAGCAGTGATGGCCTTTCTCAACTCATACTTTGCAGCTTTGCACATACTCCTATTTCCAGATGTAAAAACAGCAGAGTGAGCACGTAGCTTCCAACAAACCTGACTGTTGATCCAGGGGTTCCAGTTCGGAATCTTCTTGACCTGTACGGTGTGTATGATGTTAACCACACAAGTGCTGATGACATCGTCACAAAGTCTGCATAGTCCTGTATGCAGACAAAAGAGTCCTAAAGAGTGGCTACAAGAGTGGCTTGAAAAACATCCCAGTACGTGGTGGCAAAACAGTCGTGTTGACTGCTGACATTCTCCGGTGGCCACAGTTTCACCGGTGTTATGTTAGGATCTGACTGCTTAAGTCTCTATCTGTAGTGTCAGGGTCTTCTCAGGCTTGAACCCAAATGCAACATCCAAAAATCAAAAGCAGGAACTGAAGTTCATGAAATGGGTTTAATTCAGACCAGGCAGAAAAGCATGTCCAAAACAAAAAGAGATCCAAAATGATAATGTTCATGAACAAATAATTCAACAGGATCCAAAAAACTAGCTCTTGTCCATAGAAAAAAATACTTAAGAAGTCTAACAGGAAATGCAAAAAAACAGAGATGTCTCAAAAGACCAAACCAAAGTTAGACGTGAAAGTCCTAATACTCCAACGTGGAAAAACAATATGACAACATGGTGAGTGAGGCCACTGCTTTTAAACCGTGTGTGCTCATCAGTGTCAGCTTGGGAAAAACAAACAGGTGCATCTGATCAGGGCAATTGCAGAGCCCCAGCAGTCTTGACACTGTAGGCTGGGTACAGTGTCCCTGCATCCAAAGTGGGGGCAGGGATAGTTCTGTATGCATCTTTAATGTTGGTGTACACATGACCCAGTGTATGTTTGTCCCAAGTTGATATGTCCACACAGGTTGAAGTAATCTCCAACAATGAATGCAGCCTCTGGGTGAACGCTGCCTCCGAAGTATTCTCCCCGGGATGGCTAGTTTAATCGATGTCTGATCCGATGGATAAATTCACAAAACTCGACAGTGTGCTGCTAAGCAATGTTGAGAATTGTACAGCATTATTGCAGGAAAATGTTGAACAAAAAAAAAAAAAACACAAAATAAGAAATAGTCGGCATTCTAGAGCTAGCAAACAAGTCTGCCAAGGGGGGTGTCATGGTCAATGGAAGATAAATTTAAAGTTTAAATTGTTCAATTTAAAACTTTAAATTCTAATATATTTTGCTGCCATACTCTCACCACTTCTCTTTCAAAGGTCTATTAAAGCCACACAGACTGAATACTGATGAGGAACAAATACTGAAAAATGTGTTTTCAATTCCTAACCATGGAGCGAGCCTAATAGTGCTACAATCAGAGAAGTGTGGTGTCCTGGTGGGAGAAAACAAACCCAATAAAGAGGAATAATAAGATAACAAAAAGGAAAGAAAGAAAAAAAAAAAAACAATGACAGAGTAAGTCCCGGGGAACCTGCTAAATTCTGCTCTTGATGTGGACTGCTTGTTTTACTAGCCTTTTAAGACTAAGATCCCATTGCATGTTTTCTGAGTATTTTGCATACAAAAAGTGCAAATCTGAGTTTATCTATTTTAAATTATGTCTATCCCAATTGTCAATCAGCTCACCGCACAGTATGTCTCTCCTCTGTAAACTTACACTGGTATTTGATGTCTAACTGTAAGTGATTATTATTTGAAAAATGGTGAGAGATTAGTCCACTTCCTCTGAATTCTATTCAAGAAAAGGTCTAGCCTATTTTGAAAAACAACCAGCCCAACATGATTGTAGAATTGGTGGCTTCATCCTGAGAAGGTCTTGACAAAGTGTGAGAGTCTCTTTTTAAAGTTGAGATAAAACAGATATAAAGGCAGGAGTCTACAATAACAAGACATGCACAGGGTCATCAGTGGGAATTATGAATGGAAATGAATCCCAAACATTGTTAGCTGATAACATTTTGCTAATAAGACTTGGATGATCCAATATTGCCTTCAGCCTCTAATCCTCATTTTGCCGTTATATTATTCTAATTGTTATAGTGTCCCCTTGCCCTGTCTCTACATATCACTCTCTCTGTCACAAGAAGTGACCAAAAGAATAATGAAATATAATACAATGCAAATTATCCTATGTCCACATAATCAGTTAAACAGTTGTTTTAGTGTTTTAGGGGGTTAAATAATTTAAGAACTGCATGGATCTGGGCAAATAGCTGCATGCTTGCAAGCTTAGGTTGCCCATGCCTTTAATCCAGCTATTTTAACATACCTTAGATCTGCTTATTTAATCCAATCCATCCTTGGCCACTGCTTATGTTTTGGTCCGGAATCATGGGAAGAAAGCAGGTCGGTGCCTTTGTGTTTCATGAAGGTGTAAAAATTACCTTTTCAAAGGTGGCCTTTCTGACTGACCACTTTTCTCCATAGTACAAAAAGAAGAGGCATACTATTTCTAACAAATTACTCTTCAGCAAGACAATGCACCATCTAATGCTGCAAGGGCTTACAATCTATTAAAAAAAAGAAAAATCTATTAGGGCGAGAGGCAGTTCCCATCCAAGCAGCAGCTCTAGGGGGCTGTTTTGACATCTTTAGACATTTAAACAGAAACCAAAAAAAAAAGAAACACATCAAATGTATTAAAAGTCAGCTTACTTGCTCAGCTCTCTGAGGCTTTTTTAATATTTCCACTGATGATAATGACTTCTAAAGAGGACTTCCAAAGATGAATTGAGTCAGGCTTCAATGGCAATCTGTTCAAAATAAAGAGTTTCATACCAGAGACTGCACGGTTAATTTAACATCCTTATGGTCACCATGTCCTTCAGATAGTCTTTTTTTTTTTTTTCTGATTCGACTGTTGATGTGACCTAAACTGAATAAGTTCTACCATGATCACTCGCAGGAAAGCTCACACTATGGTGAAGTGTTTTGAGTGGCAGTGGTGGAAAATGCTGTCACTGAAACCTGCTAATGATATGCTGATGCAGATGAAAGAAAAACTTCACAAGACTCCAGTATTAATGTTAACAGATCACATTTGTGTGCAACTCTACATAGATTTTCAATTATCCATCCATCTGGGATACCCAGACTTCCCTCTCTCTAGACACTTCCTCCAACTCATCTGGGAGGATCCTAAGGCGTTTCCAGGCCAGCCAGGCTACATAGTGGCTCCAGCATGTCCTAGGTCTTCCTCTGAATCTCCTCCCCACTGGGACATGACCCCAACATCTCCTGTTGGAGAAGCCCAGGCAGCATCCAATGCAAATGCCCAAGCCACCTCAACTGATTCCTCTCGATGTGTAGGAGCAATGGCTCTACTCCGAGATCCTCACTTTATCTATAAGGGAGCACCCACTCTGTGGAGGTCACCAAAAGAGAATATAAGCAGGCAATATGGGGATAGCCAGGAAGAGAACCACATCGGCCATGGTTCCATCAGGAAAACCAAGGTGCCTGACTTGATGCCGTACTTCTTGCAATAAACTCTTCTCTTTGCAACTAAGTTAGTGTCAATGGAGACTTCTCCACTCTATATCTCTACGTCATGGACACTGAACCAGATGACACTGTTCAATATGTTGTCGGTCCACTTTTTGCAGCTATTACAGCTCTTCTAGCCCGTCCACAAGGTTGAAGAGTCCGATGTTGGTTTGAGAATTACTCTCTGAGTCTCTGAGGTGTTATATCAGATTCAGTTTAACATTCTGTGCAGGCTAGTGAAGTTCATCTACACCCGACTCCATGTCTTTAATGACCTTGCTTTGTGCACTGATTCACAGTTATGTTGAAAGAGGAAGGGGCGCACTCCACACTGTTTACACAAGGTTGGGAGCATGTAATTGTCCAAAATGTTTTGCTATCCTGAAGAATTTAAGTTCCTTTCACTGGAACTAAGGGACGCCCTCCAACTCCTGAAAAACCCAGCATACATCGGCTTCAGTCATTTTTTAAAAACATCCAAACATGGATTACACAATTTTTTTTCCACATCCTTATGGGATATTATGTCCCATAAGGATGTGGAAAAACTAACCCACTAACCCACCGTGACCTCTAGGCTGGATTACTACAATTCATTTCAATCAGGAATTCCCTTCAGGTCCGTAAAGAACCTTCAACTGGTCCAAATAGTAGCAGCCCACGTATTGACTGGAACCAAAAGACAAGTGCACATACTGTAACTCCCATCTCAGCCTCCCTGCAATTGGCTCCCAATTAAAAGTAGAATTGATTTCAAACTTCTACTATTAACTTACAAGACCCAAAATAATCAGGTCTCTTTTCCTACACACAAACAGGACCTAATTTTCCTCTACAAACCTAACAAACTACATTGATCAATAGATTCAGGTCTATTAGTGGTTCCCTAACTTATTAAGAACAGGTGGTGGAGCCTTTAGCTATCAAGACCCTCTTTTGTGGAATCAGCTTCATGTCAGGGATTCTGATTCAGTCTCTACCCTTTCTTTTCCTTGCTAAATG
>JAFBJS010008645.1:23586-55406 GCA_016785265.1 Paraplagusia blochii
TTCCTCTGTAGGTTTTCCTTACCCTGGCTGAGGGTCTAAGGACAGAAGATGTTATTAACCCTATAAAGCCCTATGTGACAAATCTCATTTGTAAACGTGGGCTATATGAATAAAATTTGGTTGATTGAATAAGATGAAGTTTTGCCTTCCAACCAGCAGCACACCTGACTTTTTTTTTTTTCCAACTGCTGTGGTTCTCCAGACAGCTGATTGGTCAGTCAGTGTGCTCTGTGTAGGTTGGAACCAAAACCTGCAGCCACATGGCCCTTTGTGGAATCAGTTTGACATCAGTCTAAACAGTCAAAGTGAGTACTAGACATCCCTTATAGTGTGGTGTAATGATGAAATGTTTAGCCGCACAGCATCACTGAACTGCTGGCTGTCGAGGTGGTGTTCCTTAAATGGTGTAGGCTTTATTATCAATTGCTGGACTTTCTCAGGTAAGCCTGTTCTCATTAGGAGAGACTGCATCCATCCCACGTTGGAAGGAGCAGCTCAGTTATCTAATAACCTGGCCAAGTGCAAAGGTTCACCACCCACTTGACTAAAAACTGAAACCAGGAGCCGAGATGTAGTTTAAGTCACTCCTCTGCACTTCCCTCTGACCTTATGCCCTCTCACTACCCTATAGAGACTTTGTCTGTCCCCCGGTCCGGAAAAACAAGTAGCAGAGGAGCTACTCTTAGCAATCTTATTAAAATTAGAAACTCCTCTACTTTACCCCAGGACAGGAGAATTAAATGTGGATTACTTAATATACGCTTCTTGTCCTCCAAAGCCATCCTTGTTAATGAACTAATTTCTGATAACAGCATTGATGTGCTGTGCCTCTCAGAGCTGTCAGGCTGTGCGATGGATAGTTTATTAGTCTAAATGAGGCCTCTCTTCCTAGTCATTTAAACTTTCATGTCCCAAAAGGTTCTGGCCATGGAGGTGGGGTGGCGACCATCTATGATCGTACTCTGCCAATTACCCCTAAATCTGGGAGCATCTATAATTCTTTGGAAAATCTTGCATTTAGTCTGTCCCACCAAAGTGAGAAGATTATGTTAGATTAAGTTTTAATTGGCATAGTTTATCGTCCTCCCGGGAGAGTTTCTTTCAGATCTAGTCCTCAAAACCAATAAGGTGGTTATTGTTGGGGATTTTAATATCCATATAGATATGGAAACCAATAGTTGTAGCACTGCGTTTATGTCAGTTAGAGAATCCATTGGTTTTCAGTCTGTGCATGGTCAAACACACAGTCATAACCATACCTTCGACCTTGTCTTAGCCTATAGTGTTGAAATTGAACACCTTATAATTACTCATCACAACCCCTGTCTATCTGACCACTCACTAATTGTATTTGGCTTTCTACTCGTGGAGCCTAGTAAAGTGGAAAGATGCTTTTGGTCAAGACAGTTAACTGATAATGTTATTTCTGATTTTAAGGAGGCGGTCCCGGTGCAGTCTCGGCTCTTCAGTTTTCAGGGGACTCTGATTTCAAACCTAGCCCCTCTGATGTTGATTCTCTGGTTGACAGTATTGCTGGCACTCTTAGTAGCACCCTTAATTCTATTGCCCCAATTGTTAATAGAACTATAACTAGAAGGAGGGCGGCCCCGTGGTATTTTCCCGATACCTGTAAACTTAAGCAGCAGTCACATAAATTAGAGAGGAGATGGCGCTCATCCAGAGACAGTAACTTATTCCTGATCTATAGAGATAGTCATAAAATGTACAGGCAAGCTCTGTGTATAGCCAGAGCTAGATATTACACTTCCCTGATAGAGGAGAATAAGAAAAACCCTAGGTTCCTGTTCAGCACTGTAGCCAGGCTGACTCAGGATCAAAACTCCATGGAGCAGAGCATTCCTGCTCATCTTACCACCAGATTCTGCTGAAGAGACTGGAGATCATGCTTGGAATCAGTGGCACTGCCTTAGATTGGTTTCGGTCATACTTAACCGACAGATACCACTTTGTCCAGATTGGTAATGATAAGTCCCCCAGCATCAAAGTCAGCCTGGGTGTCCCACAGGGGTCAGTGCTAGGTCCAATCTTGTTCACCCTTTATATGTTCCCACTGGGTAATGTCATCAGAAAACACTCAATTGACTTTTATTGTTATGCTGATGACACTCAATTGTATTTATCATTCAAGGCTGACGAGCATGATCATCTACTGCGACTTAAATCCTGCATAACCCATAACTTCTTAATGCTAAATTCAGATAAAACAGAGTTATTGGTCATAGGTCTTAGGCAGGTAAGGGACTCTATAGCTCACATAATTGCAGCTGATAATATTTTAACCACTGCCTCCAACACTTCCGTAAAAAAAAATAAAACTATGTGTTTTTTTTTTTTTCACCAAGTCTTTTCCCATAGCTCCCATATCAAAAATATTTCTAAGACTGCCTACTTGCATCTTCGTAGTATAAGGAAAGTCAGGCAAATTCCCCCCCTGGAGGCAGCTGAGAAGTTGGTCGATGCATTTGTAACCTCTAGGCTGGACTACTGTAATTCTTTATTAGCCGGATGCCCAGCCAGTTCCCTGAGAACTCTACAGCTTGGGGTCTATAAGGGCAGGGGGTCATTGTTTTGTATATTTTTATTTGTATCTGTATGTATGTAACTGTGTGTAAAGTGCCCTGAGAGAGCTGTTGCTATAATTTGGCAGTCTAAATAAGTATAGTTAAGTTGAGTTAAATATTACTGCGCATTCCTATAAATCCATCATTATTAAAAACTGAGCGCCTTGTGCAGCAGGTAGATGACAGTGGCATCTGCTCCAATGTTCCGCCTGTAGGCAAACTGCAGTAGGTCCATCATAGAGCTCATCACCGTACAAAGGTGGCTGAGTATCAGTCTATCTATGGTTTTCATTTGGTAGGTCTAGGCAACAGATCTGTAGTGATTCGGCTTCTTTGCATGCGTCTGAGAAACCAGAACCACAGAGGAGGTCTTCCACAAGACCAGAACCTTCTCCAGGCTGAGGCTCAAGTTGAAGTTGGTCAGCACAGTTCCTGAGCAGTTTAGGGCTGATTCAGTCTAGACCTGCAGCTACCCTGGTTTTTATTTGACTCAGTACCCTCAAAAGATTCAAAAAGATTCAAAGTGTTTATTGTCATGTGCACAGTAAAGAAAGCAGGTTTCCCTGTACAATGAAAAGCTTACTTTGCTGTCCACACTGAATGCCAAAAGTAAGGATAAATATATATAAAAAAGGCGATCAACAAATGAAAAATGAAATCAAGAAATAAAGTAAAAGAATAACATGACGTAACAAAGTATATGCATCGAGTCAGCGGTATATACATGTGCAAATGTAGCATGTGCAAAAAAAATGTTACAATTATTGTCCATCCAGGAGTCTGATGGCAGAAGGAAAGAAAGAGTTCTTCAGCCGTGATGTTTTGCATTTCAGACTCCTGTATCTCCGTCCTGAAGGGAGGAGAGTGAACAGTCCATGATGGGGGTGGGTGGGGTCGTTTAGGATGGACGCAGTCCTCCTGAGAGTTCTGTGCTGGTAAATGGACTGCAGTGAGGGCAGGGGAGTCCCAATGAACTTGGATGCAGTCCTGACCACTCTCTGCAGGCGTTTGCGGTACGTGATGGTGGTACTGTTGTACCACACTGTGATGCAGCCGGTGAGGATGGACTCAACAATGCAGCTGTAGAAGTTGCAGAGGATTTTTTTGGGACATACCAAACCTCCTCAGCCTCCTCAGGAAGAAGAGTCTTTGCTGAGCCTTTTTCATCAGTTTTGTGGTGTTCATTGTCCAGGTGAGGTCCTCGTTGATGTGGACCCCGAGGTATTTAAAGTTGCTTACCCTCTCTACCTCCTGGCCTCGGATCAGCAGCGGCTGATGGGGGTGCTTCACCCTCCTCATGTCCACTATCATCTCCTTAGTCTTGTCCGTGTTGAGGGTGAGGTTGTTGTCCTCACACCATGTCGCCAGTGTGTCCACCTCCCTCCTGTAAGCTGCTTCATCACCGCCAGTGATACGACCAATCACTGCAGTGTCGTCCGCAAATTTCAGGATGATGTTGTCCTTGTGGGAGGCTACGCTGTCGTGGGTGAACAGGGTGTAGAGGATGGGACTGAGGACACACCCCTGAGGTGTGCCCATGTTAGTGATAATGCTGGCTGAAGTCCTGTTTCCTATCATGACAGACTGAGGCCTGCCAGTCAGGAAGTCCAAGAGCCAGTCACAGAGGTTGGGATGTAGTCCGAGGGAAGACATTCCAAAATGTCCCAACAGAGCAACGTTGTGTATGCAATACAGTGCAAAGAGGACTGCCCTGACCTGTACATTGGTGAAACTAAACAACCACTGTTCAAACGTATGCAACAACACAGAAGACCCAACCCATCAGGACAGGACTCTGCGGTTCATTTACATCTGGAAGAGAAGGGACACGGTATTGTGGATGAAGATGTCCAAATCCTGGCCAGAGAAGACAGATGGTTTGAAAGGAAGTGAAGGAAGCCATCTACGTCAACCTGGAGAAACCTTCTCTCAACAGAGGGGGAGGACTAAGACACAATCTTTCATCCACTTATAAAGTTGTTCTGAATTCTCTACCCAGAAAATTCTCCGGTCATCAGACCAGGGATCCATCACAAAGGAGGGGAACAAGTGATACTAACACTTCCCCCCACACCTCCATTCACACCTCTAACTCAACAAACAGCTGGGTATGAACTGGGCGTGACACGTCACCCTGTAACCCCACCTCTCCCTTATAGGCTTTGTTCTACAACAACCCCCCTTTCACAGGTATGCAGCCTCGTTTGAGGTTAAATACCAGGTCTCCCCTGTAGTCGGTTAGAACTGAAGAAGCCTCTCGGATGAGAGGTGAAATGTCTTGGATGAGAGGTGAAACGTCTTCAAGAAACCTACTATGTCCAGTTGCTTTCGAAGTAACTAATTTTGGATTGAATTACCTGGATGACTGAGAATCTATACAGACATGTCCGAGGGAAGACAGTTTGTGTGTGAGTTTGTGAGGGACCACAGTGTTGAATGCCGAGCTGTAGTCGATGAAGAGCATCCTGATGTAGGAGTCTCTGTTCTCCAGGTGCGAGAGGGAGGAGTGCAGGACTGCAGCGGGGGCGTCAGATGTGGATCTGTTGGACCAGTAGGCGAACTGTAGGGGGTCCAGTGAGTCCGGGATGTTGCTTTGAATGTGGGCCAGCACCACTCTCTCGAAACACTCCATTATGACCGGGGTCAGTGCTACTGGCCGGTAGTCATTCAGGCAGGTGGGCGGGCTCTTCTTGGGCAGGGGGATGATGGTGGTGGTTTTGAAACATGTGGGGACAGTTCTGTGGCTGAGGGAGAGGTTGAATATGGAAGTGAAAACATCTGTCAGCTTGTTGGTACATGCTTTGAGGGCTCGTCCAGGAATGTTGTCTGGGCCCGCAGCTTTGCGGGGGTTAATCATCCTCAGGGCTTTGTTTACCTGAGCTGGCAAAACGACTTGTGGAGGACAGGGGGGATGAGTGGTTTGTGTTGAGGTGTCTGTGAGTCTCTCAGTGGGGGAGTTGATGGTCTCAAACCTGGTGTAGAAGCTGTTGAGGTCGTCAGGCAGGCTGTCAGTGGCACTGATGGTCTGTGCGCAGCTCCTGTAATCCGTAAAGTGTTGCAGGCCCTGCCACATGAGCCTGGAGTCAGCAGTGGAGTAGAATCCATCCAGCTTTTCTCCGTACTGTCTCTTGGCAGCAGTGACGGCCTTTCTCAGCTCGTACTTTGCAGCCTTGTACTCACTCCTATTTCCGGATGTAAAAGCAGCAGAGCGAACACGTAGCATGCAACAAACCTGGCTGTTGATCCAGGGCTTCCGGTTTGGAGACTTCTTCACCTGTATGGTGGGTATGATGTTATCCACACAAGTGCTGATGTACCCCGTCACAGAGTCTGCATAGTCCTGTATGCAGACAGAAGAGTCCTCCAGAGTGACTGCAGCTTGAAAAACATCCCAGTTTGTTGTGGCAAAACAGTCCTGTAGTCTGCTGACATTCTGTGGTGTCCACAGTTTCACTGGAGTTACACTGCTTAAGTCTCTGTCTGTAGGCTGGGTACAGAAACAGAGAGATGTGGTCAGAGCATCCAAAGTGGGGGCGGGGGTGGCTCTGTATGCACCTTTAATGTTTGTATACACATGATCCAGTGTGTTTTTGTCCCGAGTTGGTATATCCACATGCTGGTGATATTTGGGGAGTACAGTCTGTAGATTACACCGGTTGAAGTCGCCTGCAACAATGAATGCAGCCTCAGGGTGAGCCGTCTCCAGTGCGCTGATGACGTCATGGAGTTTACCGAGTGCGGCTGAAGAGTCAGCTCTTGGTGGGATGTAAACCGCAGCCAGAAGTACAGATGTAATATCCCTTGGTAGATAGTAGGGACGGCACTTCAGTATTAAAAACTCCAAGTCCGGTGAGCAGTACTTGCGGACAGTCTGTACGTCTCCACACCACATGTTGTTTACAAACCCCCCGCCCCCCCCCCCCCCCCCTTTACAAACCCCCCCCCCCCCCCCCCCCCCCCCTTTCAATTTACCAGAGGCTGCGGTCCGGTCTCCACAATGAATGGAGTGTGTCTGCAGCTGGATCGCAGATTCTGGAACGTTGTCTGAAAGCCAGGATTCAGTGAAAATAAGAGCGCAGCATTCTCTCGTTTCCCTCTTTGTCATTATCCTGCTTCGTAACTCATCCAGTTTGTTCTCCAGAGACTGCATATTGGCCAGTAGGAGGCTCGGAAGCAGTGGTCGGCTAGCGCGACCTAGCATGGAGCCCTCCCCTCCTGCCTCGGCACTCTCCTCGGGTTAGCTGGTTCAATCGGTGCGAGTTCTGCGCTGGGGCGTCGGGGCCCTCCTGGTGGTGGTGGCGGTGATCTCGGGAGCACAAAATGAGTTGTAGATCCGATGGAATGAATCCACAAAACTCGACGGTGTGCTGTTTTACAATGTTGAGAATGGTATGCCTGTCATATAATAATATTGCATGGCACTCTTGCAAGAAAAAAACGAAAAAACACAAAATAAAATAATAAATAGTCTGCATTCTAGAGCGCAGCGAGCAAACACGTCTGCCACGGGGGGCGCCATGAAGTCAAGTCCTTCAAGTCCTCCTCACCTGTTCAGTTGTCACAGATAAGGGACTGTGGTGGGGTGTGGACAGGTGGGGGCGTGGGGAAGAGGGATGTCAGTGAGAGATGGTATGGAGGTAGAGTAACTTGGCAAATGGAAGCTGTGGCATAAGTTGAGAAATGATGTGGAGGTGAAGGAAGTTGAGGGATTGTGGCTGTGGTAGTTGGTGAGCTGACGTGTGAAGAAGGGGAGGTAGTGGTGGTGGAGGGGTTATGGGCCTCTGATTAAATCTGTTAAGGAACATATTCAGTTCATTGGCTATCTCTGGCCCCCCTGGGAGGTATGGCCGACTCCATTCAGACCATAGCTTGAAATGTTCTTTCAGGCCATTCCACACATCACGTGTCTTGCTCTGTCCCAGATACTCCTCCAAGTTCCTCTTGTAATTGTCTTTGGCCTTCGTGATCTCCTGTTTGAATTCCTGCTGGACTCTTCAGTTCCTCTCTATTGCCTGACAAAAATGAGCGCTGCAGAATGTCTCCCAGTTAGTAGTCTAGAAACAGTCTCTCAGCTTCTCATAGGCCTCCTCATTCCACATCATCAAAATTATCCTTTGCACAGGCTGTCTTCTCACCACTGGGGTATATTCTGGGCACAGATGGACCAGGTTGTGATCAGAGCGGCCAAGTGTGGGGAGGGGGGCGGAGATGGCTGTGATGCCGGGTCTGGGAACCGAGAACAAGTCCCTCTTGTTTAGAATAGAGCGGACATTTCCCATGATAATGGACGTAATTTAATATATCTGTTCCTCTGTTTCTTCTGCTGAATCATACATCCTTCTCTGGAGCACCTCTCTTCCTTCTCAGCTCAGTTGGAATCTACGTCTTACCGGCGAAAGGCACAATGATGTTACACAATGTCATCAGCTGATTCTATTGTAGAAAGCATTGTCTACAAAGAGGCAGACTAGGACATGCCTCTCCTTCTCATTTTGCAGTTGCTCAAGCAGAGGTCCTTTAAATGGATCTCTTAACTGTGGTGCTGGCATGGGTCGACCCGTTAGCATTTGATGCAGTGTTAAATGTGTGATTCTTCGCGTCTGCATGTGTTACGTGTCACAATGTTCGAAACAGGGGTAACAAATTAATTTTGGTCTACTGCTCTCAGCTCTCTGGAAACAAAGTTAGACAGTGCGTGAGCCAAAAAAGTGATCAGCCATTTCTTCTCACAAACTTCATCTGTTTATTACAAATCTTAAACCTATGGCATAAAACAGACATTCCCTAGTGCAATCATGTTTCACAGAAATACACATATTATGAAAATATCACTCTCTCATTCTTTATCTTTTCACAGTACACTAATGCTCAAAGAATGGATCATGTTTAGTTTATATGACAACTATCTCTTTGACTTCTCTTGACTATCTGCTTGAACTCAGGGAAATACAGCTTTACATTACTGTATATATGAATATATCAAAATCACAAACCCTCAGGATTGATTAACTGACTTTGGAGCCAAAACTATGAAACATTGAAGTACACATAGGGACAACTACTGAACTTCAATGCTCTAACTATACTTATATAAAACATACAAAACATGTCAGGACACCTCAATACTGAAATACAAACACGCGCCGGGGAGGGGGAATTTGCATATGTGTGCACACACATATGCAAATTAGCCATTTGCGCTGGAAAATGCGCTTAAATTAACTCGTGAATTTAGTCACACACATCGAAAACAATCGCAATCAATGCAACAACATTATCACAGACCTAGGGGGAATCTGTCTTATTTTTGACTGGTTACTGACCTGGAAACAAAGTTAGACAGTGCGTGAGCCAAAAAAGTCACCAGCCATTTCTTCTCACAAACTTCATCTGAGAGAAGAGGGAGGAGTCGCTCATCTTAGGCCCCCCGGTAAAACTACACCCACACTTTGGTTCCGCTTTCTTTGCTCTTTTCTTTTCTTTCCCCAATAGGTTGTCCTTCACAATTAGTTATTGAAATTATATTTACAATTAGCTCGGCAGACCGTAGTAATAATGTACTGTGCCAAATTATTTATTTGTGTAGAACATAAACCTTGTGGATTAGCAACAAACAAAAAGTAACTATATGCCATCCCTTACAGTGTATCACACAGGCAATAACGCATAAGTGCTAGTGGTAAAGCTTCTACCCAGTTCAGTTTAGTAGTAGCATTTTATTTGGCTTAGCCTTCAAAGTTCCGTTTATTCTCTCAACCATCCCTTGGCTTTGTGGGTGGTGCACTGCTCCAAAACATTGTTTGATTCTTAGTTGTTGTAGAATTCCTTTGGCTACTTTCTGTACAAATGCAGATCCATTATCAGAACTGATCTCTGATGGGATACCAAACCGATCTCTGATTAGAAATTTCACAGCTGTCTCACCACTTAAATCTTTTGAAGGTGTGGCTTCAACCCACCTACTGAATCTGTCAATTATCACAAGCATATATATTTTTCCTTGAACTAGTTTTATCATATCAACATAGTCCACAACCAGATGTTTAAACATACCCTCTGGTACTGGAATATGTCCCACTGATGTTTGATACCTCTCTTCACATTATTCTGACCACATACATCACACTGACTTAACACTTCCTCCACCATTGCCTGCATGTGCGGTGACCTATACACCTGTTGTCAAATCTTGTTCATTACCTCCCCCCTGGCACAGTGATCTGCGCTGTGCACTTCAGAAATCAGAATTGACAACAATGGCACTGGAGCCACCATCTTGAGTTTCAACCCTTCCAAATTTAATTGAACACATTTCGTAAATGCAGAAACCCTGGTGGAAATCTGGTGTAGGTGGATTGTTTCCCCTCTGTATGTGAATGTAAATAAATATTGTAAATCTTCAGCTAATGGAACACTAAAAATTGCTGAATACAAGTCAGTAAAAATTTAGCATCTGGTGGTGCATTTGTAAGCAGCGTGTGGGGGTTTGAGACTTCTGCTCCATCTTAAAAAAAACAATATGGCAGTGTTTTTAATCCATGGTAACTGGTTTTACTGATTTTAAATAATGTTTTGTCCATCCATTCTGCTCTCGTAAGTTGTGCTATCAAGTATTTTCCCATTTAAGAAATGTTTCACACTGGTGCCTTGATGGCTCCCAACCAATAAACTTTTGCTTTTTCTGATTGAACCATTATTTGACAGTCTGTGCCTATGTCTTTTGGATTATACATACCTTACACATAATTGTCATATTTAGTTTGCACAATGCATCTCTCCCAATCAGATTAACAGGTGTTTTTCTGAGACTAAAATTGTAATTTTTATGTCATCATTTTCTGTGGTTATTTTCACTGGAGCCGTCATCGGAATTAGCTTCTACAATTATATTGAATTAGCTTCTACATTTATATTGTAGAAAGTGTTTTCTTCAGATAAGCAGACCAGGACACACCTCTCTGTCTCGAGGGATTTATTGTATCAAAAGGTTCCTGACCACGGCAGGTCCAACACAAATACTAATACATGTGTCCTGACAAAACATGTCAGGACACCTCAATACTGAAATACAAACAAGCACCGGGGAGGGGGAGGGGACCTAGCATATATAGCATCACACACACACACACACACACACACACATGCTAATTAGCCATTTGCGCTGAAAATCCCATCTTGCGCTTATCAATGCCTCTTAAATTAACTCGTGAATTTAGTCACACACATCGAAAACAATCACAATCAATGGAACATTATCACACACCTAGGGGGAATCAGTCTTATTTTTGACCGGTTATTGACCTGGAAACAAAGTTAGACAGTGCGTGAGCCAAAAGCTTTTCTGAGACTAAAATTGTGATTTTAATTTCATCACTTTCTGTGGTTATTTTCACTGGAGCCGCCATCGGAATTAGCTTCTACAATTATATTAAATTACCTTCTACATTTATATTGTAGCAAGTGTTGTCTACAGATAAGCAGACCAGGACACACCGCTCTGTCTCGGGGGATTTATTGCATCAAAAGGTTCCTGACCATGGCAGGTCCAACACAAATACTAATACAAATTCCAAATACTGATACAGGTGTGTTCTTCTTATATAGTTCTTAGACATTTTCAGATAATCATATCATGAGACATCCAAGACATTTGTCAGACCACTGAAATGTAGAATGTTGTGCTCTTGCACCTTGACTTTAACATGGGTACATCTTGTTACTGTTATCTAGGCGTCAGTTTATGTTGTGTCTTAATTGGTCTTGAGAATGCGTCTTGTGTCTGCTCACATACCATGGGTACTAAACTTTCTACAATTCCACAATAGTATTGTACATCAACATGATCCAACACTTTGTCTGTTCATAATACACAAGTCTGTTCGTAATAGACAATTCTCCACCACAATTCCTGGTGTAAGCTATCAATCCGCTTAGCATATGTGCCTATAAAGTTCAGAAAAGGTTAAAAAAAAATAGCAGGTAACGGAAGACTAAAGTAATAAAAGTGGCCTCATTGTGTGTTTTCCGACAACTCAATTTGACCATATACAACAAAGTAAATAAAACACATCAGAGGATAGAAAAAGTACAAAAAATAATAATACAAAAAGTGGGAGAGCTACTCTAAACAGGCGCTGCTGATGTTGGATTATCCCACAAATGAATAGGCTCCAACAATTGGTGACGACTTGATTGGAGAAGCATTCAACCTGGGAGGTAGTCAGTGGAGACTGGATTGGAACCCTAGGCCCAAAACAATATAAGAAGCCATTACCTTCTAAATGAGGGTCCAGCTCTGCCCCACTGTTTTGTTTAAATTGTCCTGTTAAAGGTAATCCTTATCCCTACAATCTAAGATGTTGAAGCATTTAAATATTGAAATTGTGAATTGTAAAATGTTGTATAAATAAACATTTGTTGCAAAGATAGTGTCTGTGAGATGCCCAAGATGGCGGCACATAGTAGCGCAGAAGCTTCTTGGATCCCAACTTTTTTGCTCAATTTTGCTCGTGGGAATGTGAGGGTAAGTTTCAGTCGAACTGAGCTGCTCAGTTTATAAGACTGTTAGGCTGGAAACTGGACTGCAGACCACAACTAGCAGTTAGGGAAAACAGTTGGGGGAGGACTGTGTGTCTACATCAACAAACGTTGATGTAGACACGTGCACAAACAGCACTTTGATGAGCACACTTTGACAACACATTGGGCCACGTGTACACTAACAGAAAGAATGCGTGCAGAGCCATCCCCCACCTGGGTTTCTCCGACCATCTCTCCATCATGCTGGTGCCCGTGTATAGACTCCTGCTGAAACGCCAAACCCCGACCCAGAGGACCATCAGTTGGCCCAGTGGCGCTGTCCTCCAACTCCAGGACTGCTTCCATTCCACAGACTGACAAGTCTTCAGAGAGGCAGCTGTCCATGAAGGGGAGGTGGATCTGGGAGAGTATACAACTGCAATTCTTGGGAACATAGGTAAGTGTGCTGACGATGTAACTTTCACTCAAACAATAACTGTCCACCCTAACCAGAAATCCTGGCTGAATGCAGAGGAAAGGTCCCTGTTTTTATGACCGGTGACAGAGTGGCACTCAGAGCGGCCAGAGCAGTGTTATTCACCAGCATAAAGAGGGCCAAGACTGCATATGAGGAAAGGATCCAGGGATATTTCTTGTCCAACAATGCTCTGAGCATGTGGAGGGGAGTCAACCCCCTCTCCCCCCCCACACACACAAACCCCCCAGCAGCACCAGACTTACCTTGCCACCAGGAGAAGAGCCACCCAGTATGACTGCAGCGGAAGTGAGGAGGACCCTTCTGGACGGCTACTGAAGGGCTATGCAAATGAGCTGATAGAGGCTCTGAAGGACATTTCTAACACCTCCCTCCGGCTTAAGACTGCCACCATCATCCCTATGCCCAAAACGTCCACAGAGACAGGCCTCAGTGACTACCGGCGGATAGCCCTTACCCTGATAGTCATGAATTGCCTTGAAAGATTTGTCATGACCCACTATTGACGTCGCTGAGAATGCACACCAATTTGCATAACGGAGCAATAAATTCACAGAAGATGCCATCTTTTCCGTGGTATACACAGCCCTCACACACTTAGAAAGAAAGGATTCCCATGTCCGTCTACTCTTTGTGGACTTCACACCTGCCTTCAATACCGTCATCCTCCAGACACTGGTCCGGAAACTGTCACACTAAGGAGATGAATATTGACTACAGGAGGGGCAGACACCCACCCCTGCACATCGGAGGGACAGTGATGGAACTTGTCTCCAGCTACAGGGACCTGGGCACCCATATCTGAGATAGCCTCACCTGAAAGACCAAAACCTCCTGTCTAATCAAGAAAGCTCACCAACGTCTCTAGTTACTCAAGAGTATGTGGCGTGCCAGATTAGGGAGCTCAGTCCTAACATCATTTTACAGATGTGTGGTGGAGAGCGTATTGTCATCAGAGAACAAGTCTCTGGAGAGGGTAGTGAAGGCTGCACAGAGAACCGTAGGACGTAGCTTCCCCTCCACCACAGAAATATGCAACAGCAGATCCAGGAAAAAAGCCTCCTGCATTCCATTTATTGAAATACACATAGTTGCTGACGCAATCGGAAACTTTTTTGTAGTCAGATGTTAAGAACAAATGACGTTAGTATAGAATGTATATATGAAAGTTTGTGGTAGGCAGAGTGTAAGGACAGATTGTAAAATCAGGGAGAGACATTTATAAGCCTAAGCAAGGCAAAGTGTAGGGACACATTCTCACCATGAAGGGTAAATTTGACAACGATAAGGATTGAGTTGATCTGGATCTGAATGTGGACAATTTGAATAGTGATAAGACATTGAGAAAACAGTTGAAAAATGGTTTTGATGTGTATGTTGGTAGTATATCAAAGTAAGAACAAACAAAAACTGGGGTTGGTTGCCCGAAATGGGAAACCAACCATGTCAAGACATCCCTTAAAAACTGTGATTTCCCAAAATGGCCTTTTCTTACAACCACTAAGGAAAGGCCTACAGAGAGGGAGGAGAATAGGAAGGGTAATGTTGTCATTCCTAATGTCGCAGGGGTCTTTTTAATTTTTAATCAGCATTAGATCCGTATGAATTTTAATCCCAGCAACAACCTAAGACAGAAACTGGTTCATCCCAAAGACAAGATCCCAAGACATAAGCTGGACAACGTGGTTTATGCCATTCAGTGCAGCGAGGAGTGTGCGGACCTCGAAATTGGGGAGCCCAAGCAGCCACTACACAGGTGCATGGCTCAACATAAAAGGGCTAACACCTCAGGTCAGGTCTCAGCCATCCACATACACTTTATGGCTACCAACCACTCTTTTAAGGACCAAGCTGTTCAAATCTAGACCACAGCAGACAGGTTTGAGAGAGGTGTTAAAGAGTGGTGGTTTTAGACATTACCTTTAACCCACCTATAACAATACCCAAAAGATTCCACTCTCAACAACCAGTTTCTCACATTAACGAGCCGTGAGGCCAAAACCACTCCAACAATGATGAACGACCCATCAATGCACACTGAACGACTGGTATCACACTTCAAATGTATCCCCAGGTCCACCCAACAGGAGGGACTTAAAACACCCCTACCTCCCCACTCACAGGATAAACTTCTGTTACTCCCCACTAACAATTAGAACTGAAAAAGCCTCTTGGAGGAGAGGTGGAATTAAAAAAAAAATGAATGTCCAGTTGCCTAACTTTTTAACTAAATTTTTAACCATAACCATGACCTGGATGACTGAGAATCTTCATTGACTTCCAATTCAATGTTGACTATTTATGAATCGACTCCATCAGTAATGTAACAGCCTCCTTATCTACCACCTGCATTAGCAAGTCTCACGAAGTGTCCAGTGCTCCTGAAAAATTTGGCATACATGAACCCCAATCTGACACGTCAACCAGTGATCTCTGAAATAGATAGATTAAATAAGGCCGAGTTTAAACAATTCTGGGAATTAGTAGCGGACCTACAAAATTGACATATATTCCTGTACAACAGAAAACGTCAGGCTTTGAATGAAAATTATTGATTAGCTTGCACAAATAGAAGAACGCCCCGACCAAGCCAGAGATCTGACAAGAGCCCTGGTGACTAAACCTAAAGGCCTGAAGCTGCAGTCATGACAACGAGAGAGCAGACATCAAGCCGCTTAAAGCACTCCAGCTGGCCAAAACATTTTACATAAAATATACTTGATCAAACAGGTGACCTGATATCTATGGATGGATATAAGATACACACAACACAGAAAGGAACATGGCAAGGGAGGGATACAGCAACGCAAATTTAGAGTGGGACGAATGACATGACACCAACAATGGCATACATGTTGCGTGATCAAGATTAATTTCAAAGCCTTTTCCCTGTGTACTGAGCACTTCTTCTTGCTTCCACTCATCACTGCTGGAGGAGTTCAAGGATTACAACCAGTCAGTATATTAACAGTAGGCTAATTCCCATATGTTCAAAGCTACAGTCCTTAAAAGGCAACAAAAAACATAAGCAAAAACCTTTGCATGCCTAGAGCTGACTACCTGACCCACGTGCATCACATGCCCAGACACAACAGAAACTCATCACTCCAAAGTAAGTCTTGGAAGAACAGCTGCAAGTGCTTAGGTTGCAGCAGCTGTAGTAGCTGAACCAGAGACTCAACAACAGATGAGTCCCACCTTACATTTCTACCTCCACTTCCCTGCATCTGACTGAACTCACCACAGTTCAGTTCACATGTCAAAGACTCTAGGTTCTATATACTACTACTCTGCCTACACATGCAAAGAAGGCCTGTTTTCCTTGCTCGATTCTCCTGGTGAGGAGTAGGACACTCCAGTCAACCCCTACGCCGACATTTATGTAGCAGCTGTTGATGAGTCCTCTCGCACCTGTCTTGCTGCAGATTAAGCCCTTGTCCCTTCTGGTCCCTTCTTTCCTCATGTGGACCCCTACCACTGCACACTGTACTATGACAGGAATGGTGACATATGTTTTTTCTTTAACATGTGTCTTTTAGGACACATGTATGTGTCTGTATGACTGACCTACCCGTTGTCACTATCATTTCCTGTGCTCCACACATTACTTTGGTAGTGGCTGCAGACGACACAGCCAAAGACCTAGGCCCCAGGGTCCTCTCCTGCGGCCCCACTTCTGATTGGTCCCCCACTGCTATTCCTAACTGCATTTTTTTTCCCCTCTCTATCCTCTTACAAGTTTTGGGCACATCTGTTCCTTCTTTTCTTGAACTTAATCACATTCTCAGAGACCACGGCAGGGAAGGTGCTGCAGCTATGTTGGACAGCATACCAGCCTCATTTTGGTCTATCTCTCAAACTAATGCACTGCAACAAGAGTGCAAGGCATTGCTGCTCATTTCCCTCTTCTATAATGGCTAAGTAGTTAGGAGATTTTGTTCCAGAGATTTCGGGTTTGAGTCCATGAACTGCAAAGTTACCACTGAGATAAACAGACTGTCACAAAAAACTACTCCTGTTCACTTTGGGTTCAAATTCCACTTTGTGCACTCGTGTTTGTCACAGTGACAAGGATATTGCTTCCCTTCCTTCTTTTCCTTTTTGGCTTTCCCCTTTTCCATTCGACCCTGTTCTCTGCATTTTCTACTCTAACTTCAACTACCACCCTCACTGCATAAATCTCCACTTTTGCTTTCCTCTTTCCTGGTAGCTCTATCTCTAGTATTCATCTACCAATGTATCCACTCTCCCACCTCTGAACATGTCCAAACCCTCTGAATCTGGCTTCTCTAGCTTCCAATCCATCCCTCTACTGATCTTATTTTTTATACTGTCCATACTTCCCACTACTAAAGGAGAAACTAAGTATCTCTACCTTTGCTTTTGTAAATTCTGTGTTTCGGTAGCCACAATAACACCTATGCTCAATGGTGGCAGCTCAAAGTGCCCAAATCAGACTTTTTTTTACAGTTTTTTACAATGTGCCAGCACGATGCCCAAACACACTGTTTGTAATGACTACAAATCAAAAGCAAGCTGTGGGAAGTCAACGACAAAGCGTTTTAGAACTTAGAAAATATGCACCCTTTTATAGCAAATATAAAGAGGAGACGGCTCTCAAGAGGAGCGGCTTACTGGAGTCTCGGCAACCACAACAACCCTCCAGCGTGGCTTTTATGTTCGACGTGAGTACAGAGAAGTCCAAAGCCACCACTATAAAATGAAGCGTGGTACAGGATAAATGCATTGGAAACCTGGTGAAACACTTGAGTCCACGTTAGAATTGTCGAAGTAGGCGGTACTTTTCTGATTCAGCGCTGCCAGAGCTGTATGAGAGCATTTCAAGCCATTTACGCAAACCACTTGATGCCAACAGGTACGCAATTAGTTTTACCATGTCACCCTGACAGCTCAATGGCTGGGTGATGATTTTGAGCTACAACAAGGTAATCTGTTGAAACTTTACTCATTATTTAGATTTTTTGTTTTCAACTCAAGCAAATTTGATGTCTATTTTATGATTCTTATTAATTCCTAGAAATAAGATTGGTATTGGAAAAATCGTTTTTGGCAGGTCAGACCACCTTTAAAACAGTCGTTATACGGCCAAGAATTTTGTAATAGGTGCATCTCTAGTTTGACCCTATGTATGTTTTTTTTTTTTTTTAATACACTACATTTCCATCCAAAATACTATGCTAACAAATAATAGTTTAACTCTATTTATTTTAATCATTATATAAATATTGCATAATAATAATAACAATTATAATAATTCATAAGTTTGTTTTATTTTAATAATTGCAGACTGCTGTTTATTGCACTCTGTGCCTCGGATAAGAGAGAAAGAGAAGAGTTGTAAGAATGCATTTTATTTCCGTACTAAGGTCAGTAATTACAGGAGACCTTAATTATGCAACCTTGTTTTGTTTTTTTCAAAAGAAAATTTAAAAAATGACGCCAAAAATATGTATATCTTTTGCTTGTATTTTTATAAAATAATTGAGGTAACAAAATATAAATCATTAATACTGTAACAGAAGTTAAACTTAAAGCACCAAATATTGTACAGCAGCGTGGCACATGGTGTATCAGGAAAGCAAACTCCTTGTCATTGTGACATTGTGATTCACACCACTGCACACAACGAAATGTGACGAAATGTGTGTGTGTATTTAACCCATCACCAAAATGAACAGCGGGCAGCTGTAATTTGGCGGTAAGGGAATTCGAACCGGGTGCCTTGCAGATCCAGGTGCGTTTCCTTAACCATTAAGCCACCAACTGCCACAAATCATTCATTCATATTAGTTTTATATAAGGCTTTAAATTTTTTGCAGCTCCAGACAGGCAATACGGCTCCTTGAACATTTTGGGTTGCTGCCCGTACTAGTGTCTCTAAACTATACATCATGGCCCGTCTTACAACTGTCCTGTAAACTTTTCCCTTCTCCTTAGCTGACTGTCTTGTATCACAGATCACCCCTGACACTTCTATGGCTGCTCATTTTATTGATCGATTTCCAGGTATGATTCAATCAGGCATCATTGTATGCGGAACACTAGTGCCACCAAAGCATACAGTGGCGTCAACAAATTAATTAATAAATATAACCAGGCTGAGAAGTTAAAAAAACACTGCTTTAAGCCATCTTCTCAGTGAGGAAGCGCAATTTAACTTCCATAACCACCAGGCAACCTGTTATGTGGTATTGGTTGATGCTGGATTATCGGCATATCAACTATCAGCATGAGTTAATATTGGGCATCCCAAAGGACAATACAAGTCTTACCTTGACTAAATGTGGAGTGGGATTGAATCCACACATGTTGCACACCTGGGAGTTGCACTGTGTGCAGATGTTGTAGTTCGGAGTTTCTGCTGTATTTCCAATGTTAAGGTTTGTCTTACAGAGGGGGCAGTTGGCTCTGGGCTTCAACTGCTGCTGCTGAACAGGTCCTCGAGTCCCTTGTTGTGCCGAACTTGGGGGTTTGTTAGCTCCAGGACCAGTGGGTCCTTCGAGTTTGGGGGTTGGTTTTTGGGGTTGCTGCTGCGGTTGAGTTGTCTCCGATATAAGGTTACTGGCTTGGTTAAGAAGAGTGGCTCCAAAGCCAAACAGTTTCCCAAAAGCCTGTTCTGGGGGTGGGGGTTGTCGTGAAGGGGAGCTACCTGCGCTGCGAGTCTGATGCTGGTAGGACTGATGGGGTTGGTTGACAGGAGGGCTGTGAGAGAGGTCAGGCTGAGAGGGGGCCTTTGACATGATGGAAGAAGGGGATTTAGGCTGTTGTGGACTTGGGCTGGTAGGAGCAACCTGTTTAGGAGTCTGGTTCTGTGTTTGTGGGGAGGATTGACTGAGAGCCTTGGGTTTATGTTCAGCTGTGGCTTTGGCTGTGTGAGATTGAAAGTTAATCTGTTGCTGACTCTTAGAACAGGGTGTGGTCATGTCCATTCCTAGTGCCCTTTGCATCTGGCAGTTCAGACATAGCCACTCCTGCACCTGAAAACACAAATGAAAAGAACTGTGAAAAAACTGATTTGACATTGACATTATTTTAACTTCAAATAATTGCCTGGATATAACGGATTTAGATAAGTCCAGGTCCACCATCTCTACAGACTGACTGAAAAACCAGTTAAAGGCACGCACCCTGTTGGGGATGACTGAACTCTTGAGGCAAGGCAAAACACCAGCGGCATCATTTATCAAAGTTGTGTAAGATAAAAAAAAACATGCATGAGATAAATTAACGACACATTTAGAAGTATTGTACAGTATCTAGAAACACTGAAATGGACATATGAATATGTGTTGCCTAGTGTGCAAAAGTTGTGCTAAAAAAAAACAGGGATGATTCGGGAAATGTGCATGTCCCATGACAGCTACAGGCTGCCCTCTGTACATTTTTAAAGCTGTGTATCAGAGACACATGTGTGAACAATTACCTCGCAAAAAATTTGCAGTTAAAGAAAAGCAGCAGTAATGCTAACAATGACCCTAATCCAGTAATTACAAGACATTGTAATAAAAAGGAGCATGGATTCAACTTAAGAATTGAAATATCTGAAGAAACCAGGTGACAGCACCAAGTTGAAAAGGGTTTTTTTTTTTTTTTTTCTTTTTTATTAACCATGTTCACAGCACCAAAAATTAAGAAGAGGTCCAGGCAAAAGAATAAGCAAAGCTGTTGGGTGGTTGATTTGTTTAATAACAAAAGGCAATCAAACACAAAAACGGTCCAAACAGTAGAAATAAATGAAACAAATAGAGAAAGCAAATCCAAAGTATACAACAACGTGAAATGATCTTGTTTGTGAGTATCAGCTTAAACTTTCTGAAAACTGCGCTCAAATTTCACAACTCTATACATATCCTGGACAGTGGTTTCTTAATTTTGTGGGTATGTATATCCCATGTGAAATCCAATGGAAAATAGGAGGTTGAAGGTTATAAATGAAGTTGAATTCTATGACCAAGGGCCATAGTTGTTGTTGGAAAACACCAGGGGTTGTCTGGGACAAGGAAAGACCAAAGAGGCCTTTGAGGTGTAAATGCGAGAGTTTTGGGTAAAGGTAAAGTTCAGGAATGTGACTTCCACAGAGGGTCTTAGAAGTGTATGTTTTGCCAAATGTGGGGTAACAAATGTAAAATCCACAATCTCAAAAGTGAATAATAATACTGAAATCGAACAGAATTGAATGAGTGTGATTTTCATTTTTAGCTGGAGCTAACCAATAAAACTCCTTGGATTCTAATATTTACCCAATGTGGGAAAATGTTGTTTATCTTCTCATATGCCAACTTTTTGCAGGCTGTAGATGTGTTTACCTTGGCTTTGCTAAAGTAATTGACTTACGGTAAAGTAAAATGTGAATGGCAACTGTACAACTTCTATTCTGCCATCTACAGAACAACCATCACTTTTTTTGTGTACAGAATACTGCCAAGATACCTTCTCCACGTGGAAGCAAGAAGTGGACCCCCAAATTAAAAACTACAAACAAAGGGAGAAGATGAAACTTCATATGAAAAGATGACTTTCTCTATAGTTGTATGACAAGACCACTCCACACAACAAAGTTTCATCTTTTATTTTAAAAAAGTGAAAGAGTAGCACCAGGTTTTCAACATTAAACAATGATAGAAAACATTGAGGAGTGAGTTTGGTACTGTTGTGTTCTAACCTAAAGTCTGAGAGCCTGCTTCTTCCGCCTTTCATCTTCTTACTCAATTGACTGTTTACTTTGCTCTCCACAAAGTAAACTGTGCTTTCTTCCACTCCATTTGAAAGTATCTACGTCCATTTGGTGTGTTAAGATGAAGGAGGTAGCTTGGTTTTCATCAATTTCCATCATAACATCGTCACAGCTGCTGTGTACTTATCTCTGCTGTTTGATTTTGAATCAATAGCTAGGATTTTAGAGAATTTAACTACACAGCCACATCCTTTTTTTAAATCTCTATTTCTCTCTCTCTTGTGGTGTGTGAACTGAGTGCTGGCTTTGCTATGGCAAATCATTCTATTTCAATCTTTATTCTATTATTGGTTGAAAATATTCAATATACATGATAGGTGTGTTGTTGTGTTATGGGTTCCATTGTGTTTTTTTTTTTTGTTTGTTTTGTTTTTTTTGCCACTATATGAGTTTGAGAAGTTGGCACGGCGTCATGCTAAATAAGGTGTTATCAACAGCATGAGTTTGCACTACCAGTTGACACAGACCAGCTTAGTGCTATGGGTTCCAGCAAGGGCCAGTCCGGTGCTGCTAGTCTTGTTCTGTGTAGGTTTTTTGGTGACGGTCCTGCTCAGGCTTGTAGTGCCAATGCTGGTCCCATCGTGAAGGGGAACTCTGCTTCAGGGAAGCAGGGACAGGGCTTTGCTGCCAGTCCTGCCCCAACCACGGTGCGAGTGCTGGTCCCGCCTTGGACTGTTACTCCCATTCTGCCGCAGCTGGAGAGAAATCATCCACTCTCTACAATCCAGCAGAGGTCTCTGTATCCTCTGAGATCCAGAAAGCAGTGGTTCACTTTTACAAACACCTGTTTCACAGTGTGCAGAGTGGCTTCTCCAAGGGCCTTTTGCAAGTGATTGCTGAAGCCAATAAACTGGAGGCTCAGCTTACAGTCAAGGAATTGTATGCTGCACTGTTGAGCATGCACAGTGGAAGAGCTACTGGGATCGACAGCCTCACTGTGGACAACAAATTGTACTGGCCTGTTATTTATGATATTCTACTGGAAGTCCTCACAGAAAAGCTTCAGAGGGGTCAATTACGACAGAGCTGCAGCAGAGCTGTCGTCACACTGCTGACCAAAATATGCGACTTGAAAGAGCTGAAGAACTGGGGGCTAGTCTGCCTGTTGTGCTTGTACTACAAGACCAGACCAGGTTCTCTCATGGAACGGCATACTGCTATGGACTCCGGCAAAGGTACAGCTTTGTGCTGCTAGTCTTGCCGTGGGTAGGCTCCTTACTGACAGAATGGAGCACCGCTGTCCTTCCCACTCAGGCCCAGGGCACTGCTGCTGGTCCCACATTGGAATGGGGCGACAAGTTCTGTCACGCCATTGATCGAGCTTCCACCATCAGCACCTTGGGGATTGAATGCTTTGTGGCTGACATATATGTTGCGACCAGTCATGCTGTCCTAGGTTGAATTATTGGGGGGCAAGCTGGTACAATTAGTGATGAATATATACCTAGATATGAAGATATTACAGACGAATATTTATCTGATTATGGATCTCTAGATTTGTCCCAGAACAGGAATGGATCAAGATTAATCTTAGATAATGGATAAAAAAGTAATGGATTGGAGGGACTTTGAGGGATGGTCACCCGCTGAGTCATGGACTAACAGGGTGAGCAGACTCCAGGGTCAGAGCAGGCAGAGGAGTCACTTTAGAGCATACAGTGTGAAACAGCTTTTACAGCAGACCAAAGGTTTTAGAGTCAATTTAGAATATTATTTTCATGACCTTAGACAGTTTGTAGAATCAGCAGCAGCTCTAACTAAAAGATCTGGGCAACCAGAAAAAGACATGGAATGGAGTTAAAAACAGCATAAAGAGAGCCAACTTTTTTAAATGTATTAAGCTAAAGCTCATAATATATGAGTTCAGGAGAGTCACAGTGTTTTTAGCAATGAGAGTGACAGGAAAACATGGTTTACTGTGAATGTTTACTTGAGTCACCAAACCAGTTCTAAAAAAAAAGTCAGAGTTTATTACTTTTTAAATTTACTAGTTAATTTATTAATTACACTCTCAGTCTTTTAAGTGACACCATCAGGGAATGCAAAGGCAATGAATATTGGTTTTTAGGAGTTGTTTCCAATTGTATAAAAAAAGACAGAAAACACCTTGAACCCCGCCCTGCATCACCACACAGCAACGTAAGCATTCAGATGTGTGAAGAAATGTTGATGGAAACATTAAACAGTTTACCTAGAGTAACACTTATGGCAAATGTACACTGCTTCAAACACTAACGTAACACATTGTAGATCTGAATGAATGAAATATTATTAATTAATATTTTGTTCTTTACAAAGTTGAATGTGCTGACAACAAATCACACAAAAAGTATGAATGAAAATCAAATGTATCAACCCATGGAGGTCTGGATATGGAGTTATAATCAAATTTAAAGTGACACACTACACACACTACAGGCTGATCCAGCTTTGATGTAATGTCCTTTAAACAAGTCAAAATGAGGCTCAGTAGTGTGTGTGTGGCCTCCGTTTGCCTGTATGATCTCCTTACAGCACGCCGGGGCATACTCCGGAAGAGGCAGCAGATGTTCTTCTGAGGGATTTCCTCTCAGACCTGGACTCAAGGATCAACCAACTCCTGGACAGTCTGTGAAGGAACTTGGCATTGGTGGATCAAGTGAGACATGATGTCCCAGATGTGCTCAATTGGATTCAAGCCTAGGGAAGAGGTGGGCCAGTCTATAACATTAGTGCCTTCGCGTTGCAGAAACTGTTGACACGCTTTAGCCACATGAGGTTTAGCATTGTCTTGCATTAGGAGGTACCTGAGGCCAACCACAACAGCATATGATCTCACAAGGGGTCTGATGATCTCATCATGGTATCTCATCTAGTGATTTTCAGTGTGAGAGATCGTCAGGTGGGCCGTAGGAAATGATCAAATTTCACCTAATTAACCCTTGTTGAGTGTCTGCGCTGTAATAAAGTGTGACAGATAATGTAAAACTCTTATATTCCATTGGATGGAAGCAGAGATTATGAATGCCTGTGAAAACAATAGCATTTTTTTCTACACGGCTATGTAACAGCAAGATGAGCAAGTGCAAATGCCGAACAGGACCCTGGACAAAATTCTGACCCAAATGAAGGCCCTAGTATGAGTGGTAGACAAAAGAAAAACCAACTCCACAGACTCTTTGTTTGTAAACAGTGTGCAGTTGTGTTATAATTTTGGGATTACTGTTGGCCGAATAACACGATTGATTTATCTAATTTAGATCCTCCATTCTCAGGAAGTCTGCTGCAGTAAGTAACCAAAAAGCTTCAAAGACATTTGAGACAAATTAACGAATTTTAAGAAATTGTTAGGGTATTTATAAATGTTATCCCATTTTTGTCATATTATTGTCTGATTCATTATATTACTGTGTGCTGTTGTTACTTGCTTTCACCCTTGTTTTTGACTACATTTCTAACAAACACAGGACCTAAATATGGACCTTTATCTTTATAACATATGCTGCCTTTGCCTTGACCTTGCTGTTGTCCTTTACTTCACCTCCACAAAGTGAAGTTTAACCACGAGGAACTTGCCTACGCTGATAATGATTGCTGATCGGTAAACACATAAAAAGATTGTTTTAAGCATTGTGCCATGTTGTAAATTAGTGATTTCCTCACCCCTTGGATTTGCAACGTGATTGGTGTATCTAGGGACCTTCTGTCTTCAATATTCTGTTTTCAATTAAAGGAGAAACGGAGAAGTGTTCGAGGAGAACGTTCTAGGGATCGGGCACATCTCGCGTTTTCCTCATGAGAAATCTCACATTTTTCTCATGAGTAATTTGAACCACTGTCTTTGCCTCATTTTTTTAATGAACTTGTGCATGTTTTAGGTTGTTTTTGACAGAAAACAATGTATATGTGTGTGGGGTGGTAATATATTTACAATTGTTGAACTTCATTTGTGTCTTTCTACCATTCCTGCACAACACAAGTTGTGTTCATTGAAACAGGTACTCAGGTTTCACACTGAGTATAAATACTTTTAGTGAGTATAATATTAACTATATGCATTATATGTACTGTGTTCAAATTTAATTTTGGTTGGTAGTGTGCCCCAGGATTTTGTAAATATAACAATTGTGTCCCGAGGTGGGGTGGCAGCCTTTTATGCACGCACTTTGTCAATTATCCCTAAACCTGACATAATTTATAATTCATTTGAAAGCCTTGTAGTCAGTCTCCCCCACCAAAGTGGGAAGACGGATTTAATTGCCATAGTTGATCATGCTCCCAACCCCTACTCTAATTTTTATCTGAATTTATAGAATTTGTCACAAGTTTAGTCCTGAAAACTGATAAAGCTATTATATAGCAGGAACAACGATGATGAGGAGTATAGACTCGTCGGTAACTTTGTTGTCTGGTCTAAATCTAACCATTTGTACCTAAACACCTCCAAGACCAAGGAAATGGTCATTGACATAGGGAAACATTAACATTATTAACCCCAGTTTCCTATTTTTATGTATATGTTTACTACTAACCTTACCTACTAACATCCACTGTTTTGGTTGTTGCTGACCAACTCTGTGACAACCTCAATTGCAATGGTCTATTTGAGACCTTCCAGTCAGGCTTTAGGGTCAATCATAGCTAACTGGTCATATCTAACAGATCAATATCAATTTGTTCAGGTTAATAACAATCAGTCCCCCCACACCAGTGTCATCAATGGGGTCCCAGAAGGATCTGTGCTGGGTCCAATTCTGTTCACCCTGTATATGCTCCCTCTGGGTGTTATCATCAGGAAACACTATATAGATTTTCGTTGGTATGCTGGTGACACTCAGTATAAACAGTATATATATATATATATATATATATAAGAGTTTCATGTGAAACTCAACAGTCTGTCTTTGTCCTTGGAAATAAAGGCTATTCCATGCAAGAAATTGCCAAACAACTGAAGATATCTTACAACGGTGTGTACTACCACCCTCAGAGAACACCACAAACAGGCTCTAACTAGAGTAGAAAGAGAAGTGGGAGGCCCCACTGCACAACTGAGCAAGAAGATAAGTACTTCAGAGTCTCTAATTTGAGAAATAAATGCCTCACAGGTCCTCAACTGGCAGCTTCATTAAATAGTGCCCACAAAATGCCAGTGTCACTACAAGATGCTGCCCTTCAGGGCTGAGTGGCAAAGAAAAAGCCATATCTGAGACTGGCCAATAAAAGAAAAAGATTTATACATGCAAAAGAAAACAGACATTGGACAGAGGAAGATTGGAAAAAATGTGTTATGGATGGACGAATCAAAGTTTGAGGTTCTTGTCACACAGAAGAATATTTGTGAGACGCAGAACAACTGAAAAGATGCTGGAAGAGTGCCTGACACCATCAGTCAAACAAGGTGGGGGTAATGTGATGGTCTGGGGTTGCTTTGGTGCTGGTAAGGTGGGATATTTGTTCAGGGTTAAAGGGATTTTGAATAAGGAAGGCTAACACTCCATTTTGCAACTCCATGCCATACCATGTGGACAGCGCTTGATTGGAGCCAATTTCATCCTACAACAGGACAATGGACACAAAGCACACCTCCAAATTGTGCAAGAACTATTTAGAAAAAAAGCAGGCAACTGGTATTCTATCTGTAATGGAGTGGCCAGCACAGTCACCAGATCTAAACCCCATTAAGCTGTTGTGGGAGCAGTTTGACCATATGGTACGCGAGAAGTGTCCATAACACTCTCCTGTTGTGCAGTTTCTTCACTTCCAGCATCTTGAGTGCCCTAATGAGTGACTGGCCAGCAAATCCTTTGCACCCAACCTCAATTGGGTTGTTCGAGTCTTCCACCCCCTGCTTCAGCATTCACCTGCCAGCTCCTCATATTTGCCGTTCTTTCTCTCAAAGGCCTCCTCCATCCGCTCTTCCCAGGGGACAGTCAACACTAGCAGGAAAACTTGCCTTGTGATTTCCGAAACCAGGACCACGTCTGGCCTGAGTTTGGTCACTGCAATGTTTCGGGGGAACTTGAGCTGTCTCCCTAGGTCGACTATCAGCTGCCAGTCCTGAGCTGTTGCCAGCAGCCCCCCTGCTTGACTCCGGGGCTGCTGCGCAGCTTCACCCCAGCCTTGACAAAGGTGATGGACTCCCTTGTCGGTTGTTGGAGTTTGCTGGTGGAGATCCCTGTTGTGATGGCATCCACAATGGCCTTCAGTACCTGGTCAAGGCACCAGCAGTATCACCCATCTGTCAGTGCCTTTGGGCAGCAGCTCAGGATGTGCTCCAGTGATCCAGTTCCTTGGCAGAGGGGCACAGTGGGTTCTCTGCTAAGCCCCAGCAGTGTAGATTGGATGGACTTGGGAGGACGTCGTAGACCGACTGAATGAGGATCCGGTGTGGCTCAGACCGCCACAGCTCTGACCACGATACCTTCCTATCAGCTACTTCTTCCCATTGAGTCTACGCCCCCCTGCTGCAGCATCCCTACTGATCTACTGCTGCGGCTTCCTCCACCACTGCTCAAACCTCTTCCTGGATCAGTTGGTGCCTTGCCTTTCCGTGTGCCTTGTTGTAGGAAGGTCTTGTGTTGCTCCCAAATCCTGCCCGTCCGGACGCCACTATACCTCCCAGTTCACTGTGCCTCAACTGGGATTCCGCCTGGTGGACTGCCTCCCGTGCACTACACTTCCTGCCAGTGCTCACTTCAATGGCAGCAAAGGAGACTTTAGTGTCACTAGAGTCCCCATACAGCAGCACCAGCTCTTGTACGGGTAACCATAAACTCCTCCTTCAAGCTGCTGAAGGGTAGTTTCAGCTTAGTGTTCATCTCGTCCAAGTCAATGCTGCTGATGTTTCGTGGTAGGCCCAGCCACTTCCGCAGAAAGGAGCTGACCTTCCTCTTGAAGCACTCTACGGTGGACATTGGCACATCGTAGACTAGCAACGGCCAGAGGAGTTGCGATAGGATGCCATGCTGGTAGATTCAGGCCCTAAACTTACCTGGTAATCATTTCTTGTCCACTGCTTTAAGCCAGGTTCCCAGCTCCTCTGTTGTTGCTCGGAGTGCTGCGGTGACTGGCTTCTCAATCACATATGGAATCTGGCTGTCCCCTAGTAAGAAGCTAAACTTGTCTGACATCTTCCCCTTCTTTACCACCAGGGATCTGGACTTGGCTGGCTTGAAGATCATCCATAAATGCTCTGATGGGGGGCCCGATTTAGTGACTGGTCCCCTACACTCCACCTCTGCTGACTTCACCAGCATATTTGTGGCCAAGGAGAACAGGATCACCAAAATGGTGCATGCCGTGAGGTTGCCTTTCTCCAGCCGATGACATGTTGATGTGACTGTTCCAGACGTGACTCTCAACCTGAAGCAGCTATAATAATCCAGGATGAGGTCCTTAAATTTGCCTGGAATATGGTGTCAGTCAAGTGAGATTTCCAACAGCGTGTGTGTGGGATGGATCCATACGCGTTAGCAAGGTCCAGCCAAAGGACTGCTGGGTCTCCTTTGCCTTCTCGTGCTTCCTGTTATCAATATACTTGTTCCTCAGGAGGAATTCCGTCATGCGCCGGGCAACAATACTGATGAATATTTTGCTTTCGACGCTGAGGAGTGAGATGATCCTGAATTGTTCGATGGAGATTGAGTTTTCCTCCTTTAGAATCAAGATACACTCTGCGTGCCTCCACTGCTGGGCAACCTTCCCCCTTATCCAGATGACCCTGAGGATTGTCCAATGTCATTTCAAGAGTCTGGGGCATCTCCTGTAAACCACATATGGCACCCCACTTGGGCCTGGTGCTGAATTGGATCTGGCTGCCCTGACAACTTCTTCCACTTCTTTCAGAGATGGTTCCTTGGAATTGAATGTGGAGGTGAGTTGCATGGGCCCAAGATCTTCTTCACTTGCACTGTCGCTGTAGATGGTTTTGAGGTACTTGTAAACCTCATCTTTAGTGCAAGAAAGGTGGCCGCTTCTTTTTGGCGCAAGGATTTTCTTAGTGAAACCAAAAGGGTTCAGGATAAAGGCTGGCGCCTCCTGGCTCTCTCCCTCTCTCCTTATATATATATATATATATATATATATATGTCATGCCGTTCAGGAAATAAACGTTTGAATATGTATACGAAAAGTTGTAATATTTATACAAAATTTGAAGCCTTCTTGACCACACTGCCCCAATCCATTTGGCGCTACAGCTGCACAAGAGTTCCAGATGAAACAGAGATGATCATTAGTTAGACTAAATCAATAAGAAGAGATTACAATTATTAAAGGGGGACGACCGCAGCTCACTGCTGTTAGGGATTCACAATAGCCCAATGACATTATAAGAGTGATTTTTTTTTAAATACGTTTATTAATGCTATAGGTCCGTTGCGTTGACGATCGAGTACTGATTTCTAACAGAAAGGAAAGAATCAAACGTCAGTAATGCAAATAGTGATTTATGTCCATCATAGTCCTTAAAAAGGAGACGAAAATCAATGAAGAGAGAATAAATCTAAACGTTTGTGTTTCTGTTTGTGTCACATTGATGTTATTTCGCTGTTTACCTTTTTCGCCCCGCTGTCTGGGCACAACACAGACCGGAGTCTGGCTGTGGCAGCAGCCGACCTCATCTGGGCGGAGCTACGGCTGAGTTTTGTATATATATTCAGACTTTGCAAATAAAGTCTGAATATATATACCAAAATGTCTGAATATATATACAAAAAAAGTCTGAATATATATATACAAAAAAGTCTGAATATATACGAAAATTCTGAATATACAGTATATATGCAACAAGCCTGAATATATATAGAATATATATACAGAAAGCATGAATATGTATATACAAAAAGTATGAATATATATATACAGAAAGTATGAATATATATACAAAAACTTTGAATATATATATATATAAGTCTGAAAAGCGTCCAAAGCCAAGACAAGTGAAGTGACAGCCTCCTGCATTAGCTGGCTTTACATCAATGAAATGGTTCAGTACTTTATTGAACCGGAAAGTTTTTTGATCCAAGTTGTGCTGCAAATGACGGCGATAGTTTGGAGACTGTATTGCATCATATGGAGGATCATGTCTCCATTATTGCGTTATTCTTAGCGCTCAATAGCGCTCAGTTATAACAGTCAATGGAACAGAACAGAACAACGTAGCGGAGCTACGGCTGCTGCTCCCACAGCCAGACTATCGGTGGGGCGGAAAGAAGGAGGAAAGAGCGACCGTCAAACGCAACATATTTCGTGAAATATTTAGCTAAATAAAGGTTAACACAAATCACTATTTGCATTACTGACGTTCAATCCTTTCCATTCTGTTAGCATTAGCGTCAGCGCAACGAACCTACAGCAATAATAAAGGTAGTAATAATAATAAATATAATTTAACAATAATAAATTGTTAAAATATTACGTATTTTAACATTTTTTCACTCTTACAGTATTGTAGCGAATGGGGTGTGCTGGTGCCCCAAGGGCTCATGGGAGCACAGTTAGGTGACCCTTTATTGCTGTTCAAATGTTCCTTGTAATGTTCTTGTTACTTTTCTTGTACCCTCTAAATGTTGTTAATTAGTTAATGTGCCAAATATGTATTGTGTGTAACACCGTGACTCAAAATGGTGGGGGCGGAAGTTGATGTTTGTGTGATAATTGTGTGAGCGACGAGTGTGTGTCGATGGTGTGAATCTCTGTTCAATTCTTAAGTAAAGCGTTCCTCTGAAAACTTCGTCTCAACTCCAGCTCGCCACATTGGTGTCAGAAGTGGGATGGAAAGGGAGCTAAAGAACGAAGTCAGAGCGCTGGAAGAAGAAATGGAACTGACGCGCCGTTATCTCGAGACCCTCCAGCTGCCTATGCAGAGACCGCCGTTGCCTGACGGTTCCAGCGCAATCCGCCTGCGCCACCCATTGAAGAAAAGAGGCGCTGCAATGGAGGAAGAAGCGCTGTTCGCCGCCGCTGACTGCCGCCTGGAGGATGGAGGTGGTTCTGCAGCAGCCAACTACCTTCCCGGAGATATGCCAGCGGCCTTCATTGATCCGACTGCCACTGAGCCACCATTGGACGCCCCCAGGATGGCCCAGATGTGCCTGAATACACCGAGGACCGCTGCCAAACTGCCCAAATTCAACGGGCGAACGCTGCTAGAACCCTTCCTGTCTCAGGTTCAACTAGCAGCACGGCACAGTGGTTGGACTGATGAGGAAGCAGCTACCCACCTGGCGCTATCGTTAGAAGGCGAGGCATTACAAGTCCTCCTCGACCTGGCCCCAACAGAGCAGCAGAGCCTCCAGAAGCTGACGCAAGCATTAGAACGGCGGTTTGGACGTCTACCATCCGCCAACCAGAGCAGGGACTGCCTGGCCAATCGTCACCGCCGAGGCGAAGAGAGTTTGGGCACCTTTGCTGCTGATATTCAACTCCACGCCCGAAATGGATATCCACGGTTCACCGCAGCGGCACAGGAAGAGCTCGCCCTCCA
>JAFBJS010008649.1:11518-168969 GCA_016785265.1 Paraplagusia blochii
TTGAGATGGTTTGGACATGTTCAGAGGAGGGACAGTGGATACATTGGTAGAAGAATGATCCTAGAGATGGAGCTACCAGGTAGGAGACAAAGACTATAGTTACTGAAGGATTCTTGAATGCTATTTTTTGTGGTTAGGGTTGATGGTGGGTCCTACAGCCAGACCAGTACAGAACCACTGGCCAATAACATCCAGAGCTGGAAGGGGACCTCAGGGTCTCTGGACACACCCCTAGCTGTCAATACACACACTGCTATTTGCACGCATTAAAGGAGTTGATAATAACATTGCAACTTCAGAATTTCTTTGTTATATAGATTTTTATATATTGTTAGTTCAATCAAAACTATTCAATCAAGTATTAAATAAAAATTCCAAATCCATAAACCAAATCATCATGATCGATTATTATTTATACACAGCTTCACCGTTCTATAAAGGTAGCGCACATTTAATAATACATTGATTTTAAATATTACATATTGGTTAATATTAAGTCGCTGATTAATTTAATGACTTCAACGTCCATTTTTTTTTTAAATCACTGAAGAACTTTCACAATAAGATACCTATAATGCACATTGTCTGTAGAACACAGACTAGTCAGACAGTGTATAATGGTGGCTAACACTCTGTTCTTACTGCAGGCCTGAATTTGCATTCAAACCAGAAAACATTTACTCTCCTACGGAACAAAAAAAAATCCACAGATGAAGCAAACACTCAGAGCTGTAACATCTGCGCTGGTCAAGAAGATTATGTAAATGATCCATCGTGTTGTTGTTGTTTTTCTCCTTCTACCTTCTCACTTCTGCTTCTTCTTCTTCTCTGCTCAATGTGTCAATTACATATTCTTGTCCGCCTCGTCGTCTCATCTCTACGCTGACCCTCCATCAGTGCTGAGCGCAGCAGCAGGAAGAGGGAGGATGGAGGTGTGCATCCTACTCCTGGAGAGGGGGGTTGGGCTGGAAACTGCAAATCGCAGAGGAATGGTCCCACTGCTCAGTGCAGCCAAACATGGACACACCCAGGTGTGGAATAGTCAGAGATTAGAGAACGTGGTGGAGCTCGTCTTTTTTTCCTCATCTCTGCTTTGGATTCCAATTGGTTTGGATAAAACCGTTTGCTAAATTTAAATGAAATGCAATATAATATGAATAAAGAAGAGGAAGAGGTGGTGATGGTAAACGCTTAGGTTTATTTGTTTGCAAAAAAAATAAAAAATTCCTGATAATTCTGTGATCGTAGACGGTAAAGAAAAAGTGATGATGATACAGTCATGAAAAAAAAAAACTATTAGACCACTCTGCTGTTTTCTTCAATTCCTTGTTCATCTTAATGCCTTGTTCCACTAAAGGTTTATCACCTGGGGGAAACAATGAACACAAAACCATGCAATGACTAAAAGCACTGTATTTGTCATTACAATGTTATTGCTAGTGATGTAGGAACGGAAGTGATTTTTGTCACTGTTAATAAAAACCATGCAAAATGGCCAGAAATCAGCTCTGAAATTAAACTTCATTATGAGCCTTTTTTGTTGTTATTATATTTGTCCAGATTAATGTAGATTAAGTGGAAGCAGACTTTGAAATGGACAAGAAATTAAAGAAAGAGTGGTCTAATCATTTTTTCCATGACTGCATGTATGGACCAGGAAATGTCTTGGCTGTGGTCAGTGGACGGTGGAGATCAGTGTGGTCTGTCAGTTCTGCCACGCTGCTCCCTGGTTTCCCCTCTGTATGTATGTGTCCACATGTGCAGTGTGGCATTGTGGGAAGATCGGGAGGATTCAGGAGTCACACCACCCAAGTCACATGACTTAAGCGACAATTGGGCCTGACCACTGTACACCGTACGACAGAAAAATAGAGGCAAAATCGCACAGCGTACGCTCATCAACAAAGACTAAATTGCTTTCATTTTATCTACAACTTCTAATGTGGCAATAAGATTTTTGCAAGGAAAAAGCAAAGATATAATGGTAATATAGATTAGTATTGATTAATGGTCTAATTAATAATTAGACCCGTTTGCTGGACTGGCTCAAAATGTCAAACGTGCCACATCCAGCCCTCAGGCTGTAGTTTGATTACGCCTCATCACAGGGATAAACATACTGCAGTATTCAAAATAAAAGCTGAATGTGAGTCTTCTCTTCACTTTAAGTAACTGAAACATTTTAACCTCCATTTCTGCAGGTTCTAGAGCTGCTGCTGAAAAGAGACGCCGATATTAATGTCTGTGACAAACAAGGTCGAAGTCCACTGACGCTGGCCGCCTCCGAGGGTCACTGCAGCACTGTTGAGCTTCTGCTGTCCAAGGGTGAGGGTCAAACACTCACAAACGCTGAAAATATCTGAACTAAGGGACAATAATTTAGCTGTCTGTTGTCCCAGGGGCCTCTCTGTCCTCTGCTGACCAGGATGGTCTGACTGCCCTCAGCTGGGCCTGTCTGAAGGGTCAGAAAGGGGCAGTGCAGCTGATAGTGGACTCTGGTGCGGATCTGAACCAGGCGGACAGACTGGGGAGGACACCCCTGGACCTGGCTGCACTTAACGGCGATGCGGAAACAGTAGGTGTCACTAATGATGATTTTAAACCAAAACAATTGTTGTTCTCTGGGGTGAGGGGTGGTTCAGTGGTTAAGGAACCAGACTAGGGTCTGGAGGCTTTAAGGGTTCAAATCCTCCAGCTGTCCTCCTTACCACTGAGGTCCACTGAGCATGGCACCATCCCAACACACTGCTGCCCTGGTGCTCAAAGCTGTCACACAAAGCCGGTCACATTTTGTTGTGTGCAATGTTGTGGAACACAATGACAAGGAGTTTGCTTTTCTTTTCCTTCCTTTAAAATGTAGCAAATGCTGTTGTGTCATTGGTAAGATTAATATACCAAAAAAAAAACAGAGAAAAAAAAAAAACATACTGTTGTGTCCCTGTAGTAGATCCTATACTTGGTTTATTCTTGAACCAGAGCTCTAATGAAGACACAGCTGCCAGAACAATATGGCTGTGGATAGAGACGACCTAAACACAGGTGTCAAAACATTGCATTTCTGTGTAAATGGATTATTTTAAACTAATAATTTGACTTGGAGTTGACCCTTACAATCCAAGCATTGTTATTATTCCTACTGTAGATTTAAATGTGTTATTTAACTCCTGTGAATGTATCTGTGAAATTAACTGCTGCTCGATGGTTGGTTTGTTTATCTACTGCAGTGGCAACATCACGTTGTGATAAAAATGTTATGTGAAGCCATATAGAGGAAGCAGGCAGGACTCTAAACGCAGCACAAGGGAGACTCTCTTCAGGTTCAGGAGGTTTTTTATAAAATACAGACTAGAATAAAACGCCACTTACTGCATTCAAACACCAGGCAGAAACAAACAGGCCATGAGCAACCAACCATGACAGAAACATGAACATGGAAAAATGAGCCCAACTAGAGCGAGGGAGGAGGAGAAGGTATATATACCCGGGACACTAGGTGACATCACAGCACTGATGAACTCCACCCACAGGAGGAAAAAGAGACAGACGTCATAAACATAATAAAGTAAAAGCTAAATATATACGTTTCATTCATCGTGATAAACAACTATGAAGATGTTATTCAATCATTATTGTCGATAGTTAATTCACCATACTTTAGCACCATACTATAAACTTTCCTGCCCACTGGAAGTTTTGTGGGACGATGCTATGCTCAACTCAATGGCAACCTGATGGCAGAACCTGAAGCGTTGTGGTCTTGTGTATATACATATATAACTGTATATATATAAGTATATATACAGTCATGGAAAAAACCACTCTGCTGTTTTCTTCAATTCCTTGTTCATCTTAATGCCTTGTTCCACTAAAGGTTTATCACCAGGGGGAAACAATGAACACAAAACCATGCAATGACTAAAAGCACTGTATTTGTCAGTACAATGTTATTGCTAGTGATGTAGGAACGGAAGTGATTTTTGTCACTTTTGTCAAATTAGACTTAATTATGAGCCTTTTTTTGTTATATTTGTCCAGATTAATGTAGTTAAAATGGAAGCAGACTTTTAAATGGACAAGACATTAAAGAAAGAGTGGTCTAATCATTTTTTCCATGACTGTATATATATATATATAGTTAGTTTGTCCTTGCTACTTCATGGTAAACTATTTACTCTTTTACTTTTTTTATTCATTGCTATTGTAGTATTTGCTATTGAAGTACTCTTGAATACTCTTGAATAGCTGCTAGCTTTGTTTACTAATAGGACATTGAACAGGACATCCAGCACGCTCTTTTGTTCCATACTCTGATTGGCTCCTGCATCGTAGCATCTTCCCTCCTATTCTGTCCACCACTGGTTCACTTTTGCTGTAGAGTTTTTGCTCTTGTGTTTGGAAAAAGATCACCCCAATTTAACACAAATTGCGGTGATCGAAACTATAGTCAACAGCCTTTATTTCTCATTGTAATAATGTGCGCTCTGATTCCGGGTTCAAGTCCACAAACTGTCAAATTACGATTGCATTGCAACGACATTTAACTCATTGCTGCAGAACCCCTGGGTTCACCTACTGGAATCCCAGATAGGGTGGTGGAATCCTTCCAATGGACTCACCACCTGCACCACCATCCTGAGAGGGATGTTATGGTGTGGTGTGATATGGGTGGTAGTTGTGGAGACTGCCACCCATGCGGCCTGGTCACAGTAAAATTGGACAGATGGGTGGACCATGCGCTGTGCCTGGCTTTCATACAGGTCTTTCTGTCTTGGCTGGTATTCACCTCTGTCCTCTGTCTTTGGTCCCGGCTCCTACAGATGCATGGACTCCTGTGCCACTGAGGTGCCTGAGTCCCTGATCTGGGCATCATTAGCGGAGGAAACAGATGATATATATCTTTACCTATATAAATACAAATGTTTAACTGTACCAGTGGTGATGTGTCTGTGTTCTGCCTTCATTCATTATTAAAGGCTTGTGTTCTGTGTGTGTCATTATTCCAGGTTCACTGCCTGGTTGAACACGGAGCAGTGCTGGAGAGATCTGACAACAACAGCACCAGAGGAACGGATCGGAAGACTGGCTGCCAGAATCCGGCACTGGTGGCATCGCTGCTCAAGAAAGGATCCAAGTCAGGTATAAACACCGAAGCTTGTTACATCTGTTTCGTAGTGAAATGCACCACTGTGGACAATAAAGCTCCAGGGACGGAGGCAGCGCTCGTAAAGTTGAATTGTCACTTGGCTTCTTCTATTTGTTTGTCGTCTGATTCAATAAAAAAAAAGCAGAGACACAGAAATAGATTTATATCAGACTTTTTATGGCTTCCTGCTCTACGCCTGCATTTATGTTTGTGACTCCTTCCATATAATACTATGATACCCTCCATTCTGCAGCACCTGTTATTGAACATCTCAATCTCTCTCCACCTCTCTCTCCACCTCTCCCTCTCCTTCTCCTCCTGCACCATGTCTCTCCCTCGTTCACCCAAAGGATCCGCTCTGCACGATCAATCAGGTAAATAATTTATATAAGATTCAAATTAAAGGAGACAACTGAGGCAGATACCAAGGTGATACATATTTGTGCCACTCCGTCAGGTCATGCAACGTGGGCCATGGCTTCCACCAAACCAGACGTTCTGCTCATCCTGCTGCAGAAGCTGATGGAGGAAGGCAACATGCTTTACAAGGTTTATTATCCTTCATTGTTTACATCCTTTAATATTTGTTGTTATAAAACCAAATCTTAAGCTAACTTTATTTTGTATTTTCAGAAGGGACGTATGAAGGAGGCGGGTCAACGCTATCAGTATGCCCTGAGAAAACTTCCTCGAGAAGGCCAAGGGGGGGAGCTAAAGGGGCTTAAAGACCTGCGAGTCTCCCTGTATCTGAACCTGTCTCGCTGCCGTAGGAAAACCAATGTATGTTAATGCAAGAACTTAAGAGTGGGTGTTTTTTATGAAGCCTGCTCTGTAATGGTATGGGGCTGAATTTTAGTCAGTGGAATTCTGGGCGTTACACCCCCAAAGTTGTCAAACAGGAAGCAAATGCACTACATAGACCAGGCCTGGGCAATTATTTTGACTCGTGGGCCAGAGGTGGTACAAAAATATGAGTCGCAGACCAAGTCAGTCCAGGATCAGGAAGACTGAGTATTTGCGTGAACTGAGATAAATGATGAGTGAAGTATTGAATAAAGGCGAAATTCTTTAAGTCTCTGTGACACCATCTTTTGGGGCAATGCTGGCTTTGCAGGCTGTCTCTTATACACATCTATAAGCACTTCTTATGTAAATCAAACATGGGCAATTTTTTTTGACTCAGGGGCCACAGGTGATACTAAAATTTGAGTCGCAGGCCAGGTCAGGGTCAAAGAGATTGAGTATTTACGCGATAAATGTAGAAATAAAGTATTGACCGAAGGCTAAATGCTTTAAAGCCTCTTCTACACTAGCTATTGGGGAAATGCTGGCTTTGCAGGGAAAAGGTAGAAGGATAATAATAATATAAATTAACAGTATAATCTGGACAGGTTTGGCGGGCTGGATTAAAATGCCAAAGGGGCCGTATCCGGCCGTATCAGATCAGGCTGTAATCCAAGAAAAAAATTGCTCCAAACAAACTAGTGACAGTTGTAAATTAGCATCACAGGGTATTGTCTCCACATTTTGTTGAAGAGTGTGAATTGTGCGGCCACTTTTTTTTAATCTTTTTCATAATCTTGTCTATTGTGCCACATAAGGCTATGACCCACTTTTGGTCCGCAACCCGCCAGTTGAGAATCACTGATTGAACACAACTAACATGGAGACAGAAAAATGATCCCAGACACAGAGATGTTCAAGGACACCAAGTGAGAGAAACACAGGAGAGTATATTTAGGGTCTCGCCCCCCATTTTGTGAACCATTGTCCTGATGACGTAGCATGTTAGTTCCCCTAAAGAATGGTTATCATACGTATGTTCTGACTAGGGCTTCATATTTGGTTCGGCCGAGGTTTATTGCGCCCTCATGCTGTGGAATATTCCATATGTAGTTTCATGTTAATCTGAGGAACCGAAGGTGAGAGACCTGGAAGCAGAAGATGAGATGATGATGAGACGAGAGTTCTGTTAGTGATGAGATGGATGTGTGTGGCCTGCAGCCAGGATGGAGACCCGCCCCGCTGATGACAGACGTCCTAACAGACTGTGTTAAAATGCCATCCTTAGGGTCAGTGTGACTGGTGAATAATGGAGCGGATAATGGGATGTGAAAACGACACACACACACACAGACACACACACACTTCCTCATGGACTGTGTGTGTGCAGGTGGGCTAGCATAAGACACGTATTGTATGGAAATGCCGCAGTAAGCACAGCTGAAACTCACATGATCCCATCATTAAACATTCAGCAGCTACATCCACAGGCTCACGTCCCTGGCTGTCGTCCTGACCTCACTCTCAAGGACAGATCACTGTCACTGCCAATTCACCTGAGACTGATGGAGGCAATGAAATCCTGAGAAAAGATCTGTCCTCTCTGCTGCTGCTGTTGTCCCATGTGATGGTTTCGGGTCAATAAAATCTTTTTGTCATTTGTTCCGCCCGTGTCTCGCAGGAACTAATCTTTAGATCCACAAGACGGAGGTGAAAACAAACCAGCCCAGTGAGATTGGGGCTTTATGTTCTCCATTTTGGAAGAGTTGCTGCTGCTCTTTGTTTTATGATTATGTCATCACTGACTTGTCTGTGTGTCACAGGACTTTGGCATCGCTGAAGAGTTTGCAACAAAAGCTCTGGAACTCAAACCCAGGTCTTATGAAGCATTTTATGCTCGAGCTCGAGCCAAGAGGAGCAGCAGGTACATTTATCTCAGCATAACATTAAACTGTGATGCAGGACAGGTGGGAACAATAGGACATGATTATTAGCCATTTTTTCATAATATCAATTGATATTAATATTATTGTTTTTATAATAATGGTAATGTAATAATCATTTATATACATTTCCTTCCCTCCTTTGTTATATGAATTTTTCCTTCCTTTATTACTTTGTTTCTTTATTGTTAACTTCCTTCTTTCTTTCCCCTGTTGCTTCCTTCCTTTTTTTTGTTTCTTTCCCTTTCATTACTCACATTGTTTCGTCCTGTGTTACCGGTACTTCTTTCCTTGTTTCCATTCCTCTGCCTTTCTCAATTACTTATTTCCTTCCTTCCTTCCTTATTTCCTTTATTCCATTTGTTAGATTATTCCTTCCTTCTTTGATTACTTCCTTCCTTTTTTGTTACATCATTGTTTTGCCTTTGTTACTTCCTTCCTTTGTTATTTATTTTCTCCCTACTTCCCCCCTTTTTTCCCTCTTGCTTCTTCCATCCTTTGTTACTTCCTTCCTTCTTTTATTGTCTAGTTACCTCCTCCTCCTATTTTCTTTGTTTTCTTTCTTACTTTTTTCCTTTATTCCTCCTTTTTGTTACTTTCTTCCTTCCTTATTTCCTTTATTCCCTCTGTTAGAGTATTCCTTCCTTCTTTGATTATTTCCTTCCTTTTTGTTACATCCTTGTTTTGCCTTTGTTACTTTGTTCCTTTATTGTTTAGTTTCCTCCTCCTTAAATTTTCTTTTGTTTTCAACGTCACTTTTTCCTTTATTTCTTCTTTTTTATTTCTTTCCTTCCTTTATTAGTTACTTCCTTCCTTCTTCTGTTGCTTCCTTCCTTTGTTACTTTTTCCTTAGTGAACTCCTTCAATCCTTTCTTCTTATTTTGATACTCTCTTTCTTCCAATCCCCCTTTCTTCTGTCCTTTTTTATTACTTCTTTCCTTTGTTCCATTTTTTGTTACTTCCGTCCTTCCTTTTTATTTGGGCTACATCCTTCCCTCTTTTGTCCCGTCCTTCATCCCTTCTTCCTTTGAGTTTTTTTCCCCTTTCCTTTTTTCCTCCTTGCTTACTTACTCACTTCCTTCCTTTGTTAGTTTTTTCCTTCCTTGTTACATCCTTGCTTACCTCATGCTTTTATTCTTTGTTACTTTCTTTTAGTTACTTTGTTCCCTCATTAGTTACATTCTTCTTTACTTATTGTTAAAACATTCCTTTCTTATTTTCGTCTTCCTTTGTTGCTTCCTTCCATTATTTGTTACTTTTTTCCCTTAGTTACTTCCTTCTTCTTCTGCTGGTGGCCTGGCAGTATTTCACAGTGTAGCTGTTACAGTAGACATATATTTCTTTTTTCTGGATGAAGTGATGAAGACTGTGTCTCAGTTTGAAGTCACTTCATCACCTGTGTGGTTCTCAGGCAGTTTTCAGCAGCACTGGCAGACCTTCACGAGGCATCGCGACTCAGTCCATCTAACAGAGAGATCCGACGGCTTCTGGCACGAGTGGAGGAGGAATGTAAACACCATCAGAAGATGTCCAGTGGCAGAGACCCCTACGGCCAGCACCACCAGGGCACAGACGAGGAAACAGACGTCTACTCGCAGGGAAGTCTGGAGAGACACATCCTGACAGAGTGTGCTGATTCCGAGAAGCAGCAGCAGCAGCAGGAGGAGGACAGTGATGAGGCCAGTCTGCAGTGTGTGAAAAGTCCAGACTTTTGGCCTCTGAATCCTTATGCTTCAAACAGAACCCTGCCAGGAGGCGTGGCCTTTGGTTTGTCAGACCAGGTGCCCTGTTTCCCTCAAGAAGAATTTGCACAGAACCAATTTTTCATGGACATGACCGAGTCTGTGGGCAGCAGGACTCACCACCATTGTCACTCCCTGCAGTCGGGGGTCAGGGTTGGAGGCAGGCCTCTGTCCTTGTGCGGCCCGTCCAGTCCTCTCCCAGGCAGACACCTCTCAACCTCCCTCAGACCGGCACCTGTGCTGGAAATGGGACTCAGCAGGGATTCCAACATGGAACATTCTGGACACAGCCCCACTGAGGTCTTTCACCCCATGTCCCCCAACAACTCGTCTCCACCTGGGCCTTTACATATGTACCAGCCTCGCACCTCCAGTTTCTCCAGAGGATCTGAAAGATTCTCCACACACTCTGTGGCTCTCGATGGTCTCGGTTTCGCTCTTGGATCTGGTCTGGACTTTCGAAGGGAGAGTGGTGGAGGAGTGGGCACAGCTGGTTCCAGAGGGTCCAGCTCCAGTCAGGCCTCTAGTGGAAATCTGTCAGACGGTGGCAGGCAGCAGGTACTGGACGCCCCATGTCCCATCAAGAGCAGCGGGAGCTTTAAATCCAAACCAGAACTGAAACCGAGGCCTTTCATGGGGGTGATGGACAAAGCAGTGCGAGTTCAGGGTCAACAGCAGGTGCAGGGAGGAGGCGGAGGAGCCGAGAGTTTCAGTATGTCCGTCATGGAGCTCCAAGGTCTCAACAATGACTTTAAGCGCTCCTCTTTCCAGGAGCAGCTCTCTGGGGGTCACACAAACAGCCTGCAGCCACAGGGTCGGGATTTCGGAGAACGTCTGCACCAGCGGGATGCCAGGAGCTCCACGTCCTCGCAGCTACGTTTCCCTGAGGGGAGGCACAGACAGACGAGCCTGACCAGAGACAACCCTGCCCTGCACATGGCTCCCATCAAACCCAAACGCTCATTCATAGAGTCCAATGTCTAACTACGAACACGGGGTCTTAGACAGCGCGTTAGTAGGTCTGACACACGTGAATCATAGACGTCCGTTTGACATCAGTATTGTACAGTTCTGCTGCTGCACTGCTTTTACAATCTAACTCCTATTCAACTCAGGCTTCTGCGCTTTTGCTCACGCGTTCTACAGCCAAACATCTGGTATTCCAGAAAAACAGAAACGTCTGATGTAGGAACCTGAAACAAAATAGCAGAATGTTGTTTCCTCCTTTGATTTGTGACATTAAATTAAGATTTCAGTGATGGTTTTCTGATAAAAAAATATACAAAAGCTCTTGCTTATAGTTGCTGTTTATAATCATTTTTAATGTCAAGTGAACAAGACATATATATATATATATATATTTGTACGGTGTACATTATATTTGCAGATAATATATTTCTCTGTTAGGTTTACAGGCTCCAAACGAAAATATTACCCTGTGTTCTTAAGAGTCTTTTCCTTGGTTTGTTAGATAAAACAACTCTGCACACGAGATTGATGACGATGAATAATATTATAATATTGATTTGACTGCTTCAGTATTTACTATATATATATATATAAATATATATATATATATATCATATTATATTGTTTATTTTTGTGCATAGCAGAGAACATGTTCACATGGAGTGTCGATGTTTAACAGAGAGAGCATTTACAGACAAATATAAAAACAAACAAACAAACAAAACAACTTTTTACATCCCATAGTTGTTCGCTCGAGTTCGTAACTCTGAAGTCAAACTATGGACGACAGAATGTGACCACAACATAACTGCGGTTTAATAAAATATTCATGGAGGATGAAAACATTCCTGCAGCTGCTTCTTTTTCACAATTATCAAAGAAATGTTGCATCAGCTTCAGTTCACATAAAGATCTTTTCACTTTTATTCGTGTCACAACATTACACATAATAATGAGGGATGCCCTACAGTATATTTACTTTTGCCGATATGCGCCAATATTGTTTAAAGACTTAATTACCATTTCCAATGTCAACTGGTGAATTTATTTAATTTTTTTCTCTTCCATGCTCTTCCTACAGCACTGGAATTTTATTTTTACCCTGTCCCTAGGATCTGTTAACAAAAGATCCTAAAAATCACTTACAATAATGCCACCTAGTGCCTTTCCCTGTCTCACACAGCTGTTTTTCCCCAAATGTATATTTAGGTCACATCCTATTTGGAAAAACCCATGCATTTCATTTTTGTTTTCATATTATCTAAGGGAAAACCAGTAATGTTTTTTTCAGGCACTTCATTAATTACTAACATTGGCTCAATAATTTTGGTCGGCTGATGTTGTCGGACATCCCTAATAATTATATCTTTGTGAATATGATTAGAATTTCATATTCATTTGAAATTCACAGTCTAAGTGTTTTGATTGTTCCACTTCGAAAAACATAGCGCCACCTAATGGTAAGACTTTAGCAGTGTAGGTGGAGACGTTCATCTCGACTGGTTGCATGAGTATAAATGAGGAAGGAAGTAAAGCTATTTTTTAAAAATAATATTTTTTAAGGCTACAAAACTTTAACCATGTCGTTGGTTTAAAGCTGTTATTGGCTGCATACAAAACTCAACATTACCTTCTGCCCCATTCAAAATGTAGAGTCAGAAGTATCTCGTGTCAGTGACTGGTCTTCCAGCGGCCAATGGCCATCTTGAGAGTGTGGTTAGGTGTGAGGAGAGTGGTCAACAAGGGCAGGTTGGTCATGGGGGAGGAACGGTTCTTGGTGTTGATCCAGCTCTCGATGGCACTTCTTTCATATGAGTAACCATCTGTCGGTAAATGGTAAAACAATTCTTACCACAGAAGAGTAAAAGTATTGTGTTAAATGTTTGGTTTTATTTATGAGCTGATCCTGACCCTCCCCCTGGTAGAGCTGCACGATTTAAGTTGAAATACTGCCACCTGCTGGGCCATTTGAAATCTTCATAAGAAAATCTTTCTCTCGTACTAGAAATTTTCCAAACCCAGCGACACAAACCTTTTGATTATCTATTCTTACAAAGGAGATGTTACAATAATAGAGAAAACACACTGTATGGTCCAATAAAACTAAAACTAACTTGGAGATTTACCTTTGGCTTATGTGTGTGAACCTACCAGCGGCGATGACAGGGTCCTTCATCAGCTCCCTGGTGATTGGACACAGAAACTCATCAGGTACATCTGAACACATGGCAAAACTCTTCAGTTCCTCCACCTTCCTGAGGAGTTTACTACGCAGACCCATGGATTCTTCAGACACAAAGAGAAGCAGTGAAAGATGACAGTACAGTGGAATCTAATGCAGCTTCACAGTTAAAATGCACACATTCAATTCAAACAGGAAAAGAAAGTTCAGCACAGCAGCGACTTAAAAAAACTCATAGATGTATTTCTGCCTTTTGTTGAAGAACAGAATCATTAATTTAACTAACTTTAACCATTACCTAAGTTAATATATTGTGGATATCTCTTAACCTGCTGTATACAGTAGGTTAGGGTTAGTACAAAAATTATTTAATGGATTTTAATATAAAACAATTAATTAAAAATGACCATATATGGTATAATGAAATTGGTAAAACAAAGTATTTACTAAAAGGCTCAACAAGGACACACAGTTAATGCTGGATCAGGACAGGCAGCCTTTTTGACTCATGGGCCAAAACTGGTTCTTAGATTAGACACTGAGGTGCTGGTTAGAAGCAGATGAATGGAGCGTTAGTGTAAATTAAGATAAATGAAAAATAAAAGTCATTATTAAGCTATTTTAACCTATTTTAATGAATCATGTAGAAGTACTTCAAAATTATCTAATTTTTGCAGACCAAGCTACAAAAGCTTGACGGGCAACATCTGGGCCCCGGGCCTTGGTTTGTCTAACCTGGATCACAAATGATTAAAAAAAATTGTGCTGAGAAGATCAGGGAAAACACAGAAATCTTGCTTAAAAACATTACATTTTTTTAAACAAAATTATTGTAGCATTAAATCGTAGATAGCATAGGAATAGTCAGTAAAACTGACTGGGTCTGATATGATGGTGTCTCTAAAAGATGGATTTGTCTGCCTTTAACAATAGATTTACGGCTCCTGTTATTAAAAGGCCTCAATGCTCAATGACACTAAAGCCCAGATCTGCACTGTGTCACTTGACTAATACACATAACTGTCTTCCTCACCCGGACACTGACAGTAGGATCTGACCATGTGGCCTTGCACTGACTGTGCTGTGTGTGATGCTCGTCTTCCTCACCTATGAGCAGCTCTGACGCCAGCGTCTCCTTGGTGAGATTGAGGAGCTCGGTTCCATCGATGTTGTTGGCTCTGAATTTGTCCACCAATCCCTCGAGGCCTTCCTCCACCAGCCACTCTGACACGTCCTCCTCTGACCAATCGTTGACCAGCAGTTTGGACCTGCCAGCTGAGGTCCTGCCTGCGAGGTTGGGGGAAAGTGAGAAGGTCAGTGTTTGACAGAGACGCAGCCTCTTTGAAAGATGGGCCAAATATTTCCCATAGGTGTGACTGAGCCGGGTACGTATTGATCGGAGAGCTGGGCTCGTGCAGCTCAGTGACTGTATCATGGTGGTGTGGAGGTGTCACCGACTTTGTCATGGACACGTCTTCACTGCAGTCAGAAACAGAAGACGTTTCCTGATGATGTCAGACTCTATATTTATACACAGTCTGTGTGCACAGACACAGTCTTCTCTTAGTTACACATCTAATGTAATTGACAATGACCTTCACAGGCATTTAATGAGGTCGTCATTGTCATTGACTTCGTGAGTGGTGAATATTGATCGGTTTGCAAGTTCATTAAAATAAAGATTTATTTTGTTCGATGAATCTTCGATCCTGGTGAACAAGGGGATAAAATGGATAAATGTTACAAAATAAGATGATACAACAGGTATAAAAAGTGGAATGTAATGATAAAAATATAACATAAATTATATAAATACTTTGCAAACTACCCTGAGGCCTGGTCTTCGACCGGCAGATCGTGATGGCGTAACACCTGATATACACCAGTAAAAAAAGCTGACTTCCAAAAGGCGGTGTCAAATTAATTACAGTACAAAAAAAAAAAAAGATTTGCTGCACGTCCCACAAAGCAAAGGCAAACATCAATATAAATAGTTTATATTTATCAGCATCATATGGAGTTTATTGTTACAGGACAGTTGTAGACCAGCCATGATGGATGGATTAGAGACACTAGGAATAGGCAGAAGACAGGAGGAGGTGGAGGAGTTAAAGATGCTGAGAGACAAGGATGGACAGGATCAGGAATGAGGTGATTAGAGGGACAACACAGACAGGAAGGTTTGGAGAAAAAGCTAGAGAAGCCAGATTGAGATGGTTTGGACATGTCCAGACGAGGGACAGTGGATACATTGGTAAAAGAATGTTAAGAATCTTAAAGATGGAGCTACCAGGTAGGAGACAAAGATTGATGGATGCAGTGAGGGAGGACATGGAGGTAGTTGGAGTTAGAGGAGAAGAAACAGAGGACAGGGGGAGATGGAAGATGTTGACTCGCTGGCAACCGCTGAAAAAGGGACAAGCTGAAAGGAAAAGAAGGGAAGATATGGAGATTATCGTTATTGCTATTGTTGTACTTAGTGTCAAAATTTGACACTATCATTTTAGTGTCTATTAATTATTATTATTATTATTATTTACTATTAAAATTGTTTATTATTTGTTCTTTATTATTTTAGTGACAAAATATTTTAGTTAACACTATTATAACTATTTTAGTTTTATGTGTTATGGCTGTTTAAGCAGAACCGGATGAATGTAATTAAACAATCAGCCGTGGATACACAGTAAAGTGAATATTAAATATGTGAACCACACGTATTTGTGCAACGTTTTTATATTAGCACAATTAATCCATAATCTCTCATTGGTGAGTATTTCATTAGTGAACAAATGTCGTCCTGCAGCCCTGGGTTGGACCTGCTGGCCTGATTACATAAAAAAAACTTTACAAAACCCACAGTGTCCTCACATACTGTGGGGCATTAGAAGGGATCATAAATCCACTGTTTTAATCTTAAGTCAAAGTCTGGCCAAATAAATCAGTGACTGTATTATTGACACAAAACAAATGTGAGGCTGAGAGACTGAGACCCATGTGTGTCTCTGGGAATAACTGCTCCAGTTTTACTTACTGCACACAACTTTGTTTTTGTCTCACCTTTACTTGGTGTCACGGCGGGCTCCTCTGAAAAACACAACAGGAAAAAGTCATTTTGACACAGACAAAACCTGTGGTTTCAAAAATACAGATTACAACAACAATAGATAATCACAATAAAACCTGTGAGTGAAGAACAAACACCATTATACAAAAATATAGTAAAATACAATGATCAAAACACCATTGTACTCCCTTTTTTCTTAACTTAGAGAGTTTAACAATCACCTGTCAGGATTTTTTCTCCTTTTGCTGAACCTGCACCTTCACAGAAGCAGAAATAAGAAAACAAGGTGGATGTTAATGAGACTTTAGTCAATGCATTAAGATGTATATGTTTCCTACCATGGCTGCTGCTGCTGCATCCATCCTCCAGCCTCCAGATGTTGACTGTTTTATCCATAGATCCTGTGGCAATCATCGGTGAAGACGGAGAGAAGGTGCAGGCTGTGACGTATCTGCAGAGAATGGACAGAAGTGGTTGTCATCAAAAAAAAAAAAAATTAACGTGGCAACTGGAATAACTAACACAAAGACATAACTGGTTGACACACGCTTCATCCTGTCTTCCTTCTGTTCATCGGTCCATTCATTCAACTATTCCTAGATCCATCCCTCCATTTCTCCAATCATCATCCATCTTTTCCGTTGGTGTGTCCATTCGTCCCTCCATCATCCCTCCATCCATCCAAACATCCCTTGATGCATCATCCATCCATCATCCCTCCATCAGGCCCAATGTCAATATTTCTATCAGTAGTCCATCCATCCATCCCTCCAGATCCCTCTATGTCCACGTCAATAAAATCTATTGGTTTATTTTGGGATGAACTAAATGTCTTCTACATTACCATTCAATATTCACTGCAGAACTCAGGAACTCCTTAAAATATAAAAAGAAATACACATTCACTAACAAAAGTACTACTACTACTTTTCATTAAAGAACGCATGTACCTGTCGTGCTGCCTCAGGGTGTAAAGTAAAACCGCATTTTTCTGCAAACAGACAAAGTCTAAAGTAACCAAAATGGTATGATGTGAAGAAACACAGTTCATGTGAAATGAGGTTTACTCACTGCATCATAGATTGTCACTGTTTTGTCCACAGACCTGGAATAAAAGATCCCACTGTTAGACCTCAGGTACTCTACTTCAATAACTATATGGAGAAAATATCCAAAAAGATATTCTGCATCTTTAGTTATTAAAGGAAAGCGCATTCTGTGGTTCCCTCTGGTGGTAGTATGAAAGTACTGCATGTTCGTATCTACTGTAAAGTGTAAAATGGTCTGTATCTATCTATCAAATATTAACTTGTATGGTGAGATATAAAACTCAAACTACAGCATTATGTGAGTATAATTTATATGGAATAATTGAAGTGGAGTTTCTATCACTATGCCAGTTTATTTATTTTGGTTTCTGAGATGCAGTAAACGTATTGGCATGGATTTAATATTGGCAGTAAAACCATGTCTTTTAATGAAGTAGTTCATTGTACTGACTTACAGGAGACACTCTCTCAACATTTATCCCTTTTTAACTGCATTAATCACATAAATGTTCTACAAACCCCTTATTAGGAAATAGACACAGTGCTTTAACAAGACATATTTGCAAATATGTCTTAACATGTTTTTACCCAGACACCAGCAGCTGTCCATCAGAGGAGTAGGAACAGGACAGAACCGGAGCAGTTTGTTCTGTCAATGTGTGCAGGAGCTGCATCTTCCAGCCTGTCAGAGACACAGAAGAAAAAAAAATCATTAGCTGCTGCTCAGTCACATATTAAGAGTAAATAAAATAAAACCCAATACCACACAGAAAAGAAAGATAATAAGAAAATGTTTAAACACATCAACAAACTGTTGGATAAACCAGGAGAAGTCAGAGAGTTTGGTTGGGTTACTGAGGGTGAACTGAGTCTTTCCTTTTTTTTTACAATTCTGGAATAAATAATTTTAATTAATGTGATACTTAGATCTAAATTATTTTCCTGGACTTGCAAACCCCATGCTGAAAACCAATTCCATAGAGTTTAGTGATGTGATGTCACCTCCAGATCTCAGCATGTTAATCATCCAGATTTTCACCCGGGCGTCTTGGCCACAGGAGGCCAGCTGAAACTGCACGAGATGGTCACCTAAAAAAAAAAGAAAATGAAACGTTAAAATGTAAAGTTTTAATTTCGTAACAAATAAATGTCTTATGCATTGTATATTTTAGATCATATATGGTAATATTACAACAGAATATATTGAAACAAATAAACATTTTTTAGACTCAATAGTCAGTTGGTCATTTCTGACAGCTCTTCACTGTTACACTGCTACTACTTCTTTGGTGCAGATGCATGTGAAAAGCAACACACTTATTTTGTTCCTGTGAGTTGTTTATGTGGTGTGATGTATTCCTAGAATGAGATGCAAGAACTGAGGGCAGATGTTTGGCGATGTTATAGGTGATGGAGTTGATGTTCCACACTTACAGTTAGAACTGAAGATGACTCTTGGGGGAGAAGTGAAACATTTTGTAAAAAAAAACTTAAGGCCCAGTTGCCTCTTAACTCTTAAACCTTTCAGTATGTAGAATGTGAAAGGTCCATCATGGTATCTTCAGTGTCACAATGACTCTCTCTCACCTGTCAGTATGTCTGGAGCAAACTTGCAGCAAGTGACACCCAGGTCATGGGCGTCCTTCTCAGCCAGCAGCTGGTTCATGTTCAGGTCCCACAGACGCAGATCTCCGTAGGTGGAGCCGCTCATGAAGAACTGGCTGCATGGGCTGAAGGAACAGGCCACGAGGGTGGTGTCCACCACTGAGCCGATACTGAGGAAAAACACAAGGATTTTATTATCACCAACAAATTGTGAAAATCAGTTGACTACGCACATACAGTAATATGTTAAACTCAGAGTTAGTCTGCAGGTTCTTGACAGGTTTCATTTAACTCTGGTCTTTTAGGGGAAGTTAAATCAAATTACCTGTGCAGTCATTTGTTCCTTTTGTCTAATACTGGTCATGTGACACCAATAAAAAACACGAATATACTATTATAATCTAATATGACTGTGATGATGAGGCCGGAAGTCGGTGTAAACATTGTAGTTGCACTTTTGCTCAACATTTAAATGTGTAAATATCATTTGAACGTTTGAATGTAAATACATAAAGAAACAGTTCACCAAACAAACATTCCTAGAATTTTAAGAATGTATACAATAGACTGTCACTGAGAGGTTACATATCTGTCTTTCCGTCCATCCACCCGTCCATCCAACCATTCTTCTATCCAACATCTACCACTTAATATCAGTACCACAGAGAGCACTGGAGTCCATTCCACTTGTTGTCAGGCCAGAGCAGAATACACTCTGGACAGTTATCTGCTTTATCACAGGGACACACATGGAGCCAAACAAATATTCACACTCACATTCATAAATACGCCAGAGTTCTAAGAAAAAATGACCAAAGTGAGCTGTAGCTGCTGGATTTTGTTCTAACCAACCAAGATAACTTGACCAATCAGCTGTCTGATGACTGAGATCAGTTGATTAAACCTGTCAACTCAGGTGTACTGCTGATTGGTTGGTCCTTTGTGGAACAGTTTGGACATGACTGCTCTAGTATTCAGAATAGAATAGAATAGAATAGAATAAAATAGTTTATTGTTTGTCCCTCAAGGGGGAAACAGTTTACAGTAGCTCCAAAAAGGAAAATGATGTACAGTACAAAGAACAAATTAGAAATGAGAATAATAAAATATGATATAATAAGAATAATATAAAAAAATACTAGAAAATAAATAATATATACATATATGTATATATACCATATATACACCAATAAGATAGTTAAAGAAAAAGTCGGAAAGCGTAAAAAAATGTGAGTATTAAAAAGTTTAATAAAAATACAAATATACATAAGTGTTTACACTGAATGTTTTGAATGGTTTGTATTTTAAGCAAATTCCTTGTCATTGTCACACAACGAAATGTCATCTCTGCATTTAACCCATCATCAAAGAGAACAGTGGACAGCGTCCTGTTCAGTGGACTTCAGTGCTAACTTGGTTAGTGGATTTGAACATAGAGCCCTCCTGACTACTAGGCCACCACTGCCCCAAAAGTTCATTGTCGGCAGGATTGAACGACAATGAATTATATTGATTGATTGAATTATAAAATATAATATAAACTGAAATATAGGTTATTTCAGTACTTTCACTGCCATTTATGACTGTGATTATGACTGTTCACTGTCATAAATACTCTTTATCCATTGCTGCCATATTAGGAGCAACAATAATTTACTTATTCATCAAAAAACATATCATATTAATGTGAGTATAAAGACAAAAACTGTTAGCGACTGAGAGAGTTACTGAGAGAAAATAGCGACTGAGAGAGTTACATGCAGTGTTACTTACAGAAATCTGTCTGTATTCAATGACAGATACATATACAATATAATCTGTTTTATGGTTTGTTTATTATCAAATAACACAACACGTTGAAATCAGTGGTGTATTCAGTCCACCTGAAAACTCTGATTTGTACCTGTGCAGCTGTTTCGAAGGGAAATCCCATAGCGCTAAAGTTCCATCTGAGGATCCAGATACCAGGCGGGTAGAATCTGGAGAGAGATCGCAGATTCTGACAGGACTACGACCAGGATGTTCCATGATGGCCTCAATGTCCCCTGTGGACATGGACCACACCACTATGGTTGCGTCTGTGGAACAGGAGACCAAGAATTGTCCACAGGGGCTGAAGCAGCAGCAGTGGACGCTGTAGCCGTGTCCTGACAGAGGTGAGAAAGGAAGCTCGGAGAAATCACTGCTGTTGTATATTCTCAGAGTTTTGTCTCCAGAGCATGTGGCCAGCAGTTTGGTTGAGAAGGTGCACCAGTTCACATCATCCCGATGGTGTTGTATTGTACAAACTAGAGTTGCCATCGTGAGTAAAAAAAAATAACAGTCCTGAAAAATAGCCAGAGAGACAAGGGTAGAAGTCACATTTATAAGTTAGATGATATTCCCTGCAGAACTGAGGATCATTTATTATAAAAATGACCAATAAATAATAAACTAAATTGACTTTTTTTGTCAATGGAGCACACAAAACATTTGAGGTAAAATGAAACCTGCTTTAAAAACTTCTACTAGACAATAAGAACAACTAATTTAAAATTGATATAAATACCAAATTAGGAAAGCAAACGTCGTGGTTATTCACACAACAAAATGTGGTTTCTGCATTTAATCCATCACCAAAATAAACAGTGGGTGGCTTTGAGCCCCCAGGGAGCAGTGAGTGAGGACGGTGCCATGCTCAGTGGACTTCAGCGGAAACCTGGCAGTTGGTGGATTTGAACCTGGAACCCACTGTACCACAGTCTGGCTATTTGACCTCTAGGCCCCCATTGCCTCAAATTACAGTTTGATATTATGTTTAATACTGTAGATTTTTTTTATCCAAACCCAGACCAGATCATTTGACTTATGACTCAGTTAAATCTTGTTCCTTATTAAACCAGCAGCGCTCTTTCCTGTTTTTCATCTCTTTTTTAAATTATGATCATAAAAATTCAATTCTTGTAGTTCAACAGCATCTTTAACTCACACACCTTCATCCCTGACTAAAGTTAATAATATTTGTTGTTTCGTCATAGCAACATAAACAACATGTCTCTTCTATCTTCTATCTATATCACACACCACTTTTTGACGAATTCCGACAAAAGCTTAGCCCAAAATAAGTTTGGTTCATGACAAGAATATACATTTACCACATTATCACTTGTGAGAAGAACGCCCTACAGCGACCATGTTGTTGACAGTAGTTGCTTAAATACTTCTCAACAGCGCAATGAAACAAAGACAACAGGGACAAGGACGACATAAACAGGTTCTTTTATATTGATTAAATGAAATGGCATCGCTGACACCGGGCAACAAACATGCTTTTCTTTACCTTTTCCTGGAGAACGTCGTTTGCTCTCTAGCTTTGTTTACTTCCGCTTTCTGCAGCAGACCGTGACGTAAAACACTACATCATCAGCGCGACTTCCGTTTAGACTTTGACTATAAAGGTGGGCTTCTGTCGTTATTATTACAACGACGTTGTACAAATATTTTTCATCTTTATAATTATTACAATTCTAGTTTGTTAGTTTGTATTAATTTCAGTTTATTATATTTTAAATGGTTAAATGGTTTAGGGTCCCAGTGGTGGCCTAGTGGTTAAGGAATGGAATGGTTTATTTTTCATTTATTATTACTGTTTAATATTATATAGTATATATTTATAATTATATAGTATTTATTTTAATGTTGGAATAAGCCAACATTAAAAAAATATTGAAATTTATAAATTATTTATATATTATTTAGTTATACGCATAACATTCTCTGGGATTCATTTTGAATATCCACATTGTCGGATGAAAAGGGAGGAACAAGTAGCATTTTCTACATAATTACTATTTTGTGATGCACTTGGAAATGTTACTGGATTTGGAACGGATTCTAACAACCGTGGGTTTATCACATATTTACCAAGTTATTACCCTGTTTTCTTAGATAGTGATTTTAATCAGTTGGATCCGACAAATAGCATAATTTGATACCAGGAAACTACTACTGCATTATTGAGCTTTTTTACAAACTGTGAAAACCATGGAAATCCCCTCGATGAAATGTCTTTTTGTTTCTATGGATCTCATGTGCAATATTTTACAGTATGGTTTTTAAGAGAACTGAAACATAAAAAAATGTTTAGAAGCAGAAACTAGAGAACATTATTGGTTTTCCTTTTAAATTGAATAAATATAAGATGTTGAAATGAGGCCTTAACACAAAAAACTCAGATGCAGTTACGTTGAAAAACATCCTTTTATTAGGTCCGTGCCACACACTAGTGAAAAATAAAGCTCCTACAAAAGAATGATACTTTTATTCCACAATATTTTAAATAAAGTAACTTCAAGTACTTTTGACTTGGGTACAAAAAAATCTAGCTGCCTCCATCAGGCCACAACACACAGCAAGGTTCAACACAGTGGTTACAAATGGCCTTAGGTCCTCTCTGTTTAGTGGCAGATTTTTGAGAAAATGCGTCACAGAAGCATCGCTGAACGCTCATCGCTCCATTTTTTTTTCTGCTATGGTGAGGAATGATTTCTTTGTCACTGTCCAACTTTGGAGGCCTTGTTGGATTGAAATCATATAAAAAAATAATGTTGTCATAAGAAGGAAAAACTAAGAAGAACATCCCCTACATGCCCCTGTTGGAAGGGTAGGCACTACCAAGATTAAGGATACCACAGTGTTTGCAGAGGATATGTATATACTGTACAAACAATATTTATGATAATGTTTCTTATCACGGTCACTAAAATAGAATGCTACAATCATTCTAAGGCATAAACAATATCTTAATATTCTCAAACAATTTTTACACATTGTTCCAAACAAGACATAATATTGACATTAATAAACAGTATATACATTATGAATCACCGTTGTCTTCCTCTCACTCTGCTGTTTGTGTAAATAAAAGCACTTTTACAGTCTGAACAAATGGATACAGTTCTCTGACGCCCCAAAGCACTGAACAGTGTAAACAGTTTTCTTTTTCTTGGCTTTGTCGGATATTTGGGAGAAAAAATTACAACACAAAGACACATTCCTTTTTTTTTTTTTTACTCATAGCAGTTCTGCTGACTCTTCCTTTTCATAGAAAATGAAGTGGACCTTGATTCATAAATAATTATTACAAAATTAAATACATTCACTATAATATGATTAAATAACAAACAGGATATTTACAAGTAGTGGAAAGTATTGTAGCACAGACACATCAGTGACGGTTGAGGATTCATTCAGTGCAGTGTTCTGAGACAGGGAATGCTATTGCACTACAACACCCCATTCCTCTGGGACTCTTTGGGGCTTTTATCCCTGTTGTAAGAAATCCAGCGCACCTCAATGTAATGACATTTTTATTTCAAGGCGATATTTTCCCCAAAAGAGAAACACATGGTTTCTCATCGAGGATGGATTTTTTTTTTTCCTCTGTCCCGCAAAGTCATCATCTTCGTCGTCTTTAGGGAACAAGAGTCAGTCGAAGGTGGCGTGCCAGTTTGAAAGATGGGGACAGTTCTCATGGGTAAAATCCGAAAAAGATATTTTTAGTTTGTTTGTTTCAAAAGCTCAGTCCAGCGCTTCTCAAAAAACTTCCTCATATTGTGTCCTGCCCGACCAATGTCTGAATTGTCTTCATTGAACTTTTCGCAGTTGTCAAAGACCAGGTTAACATCAATAATGAAGGTCTCCAGATTCTGATATCTGTGAAAATATAAAGAAAAAAAATAGCCTTTGTTACCACTGGTACTTGATACATTTTTGGTATAAATATACAAAAATTGCTAAGTTAGTTTGAAAAAATGGTTTGCATTTCAGGAGGAAAAGAAAGAAAATCTAAATAATAATTTAAACAAAAGTCATATTAAGACTAGATTAAAACTCACTGGCTGCTGACAAGCTTCTCTCGTATGGTGGAGAAGTCCATGGGTTTCTTGATGACCTTCTTGTAACCAGGGACAGATTTCAGGTTGACCGGGGTGAGGAAAGGCCAGGCATCTTGATGACGCTCAAGCTCAGCCAGAAGGACTCTGTTTGAAATACATGGAAACACACATGTATCATAAAACACAGGTGAAACACTGAATCTGTTTAGGGAAAGAATTAAAAATATGATACAGAAGATTAATCACCATTTACATTGAAATTGCGAATGTAAGACGTAGGTGTAGGTTAACATATACATCTATAGACAGAGAACCTTCACAGTTGATTAACAACCTAATAAATTACCATGTGATGGTGGTTTAACTCATCATTAAGTTCTGATCACATTATATGAAAGACATTTTAGAAAACATGTGGATCAAAAAACATTTGCTATTGAATATTTACTGCTTTATGAAGAAAAAGCCAAATCAAAAAATATTTTATATGATCAAATTAAATTAATGTAATTTAAGAATCTATGAAAATGCAAACAAGAATATATTTTAACGGACAATTAAGACAATATGAAATTTCACAAAATACACTTCAGAAGGACAATGACACTATTCAAACTCCAGCTCTTCCATACCAACAACTAAAGGTTCCCAGTGTCAGGCTGAAAGGTTAATAAAATTCAGCTACAAATCCCCTTTTCACAGTTGTTAATGTTTCCGTTACTAAATCTGAGACATGTAGGAGCAGGTTAGACCCTCATACCTGCATAATCCCAGGTCTCTGTTATTGTCTCGCGCAGTCTTTGCTCTCTTCACACACACTGGACTCTCCTGATTGGCTGCTGGTAAGATAGGTGACATTTCCTCTGTTTTCCTCTTCCTGTTTGTGTCTTTCGCTCCTTTCTTGGGCGTGCTGCTCGCACTGGCTGAGTCGTCCTCCGACACTTCCCCGTTTCCTGTCTGCTTCCCGTTTTTCTTGGCTTCCCCGCCTTTTTTGCTGCTTCCCCCGCTGGTTGCTACTGGTTTGCTTGGAGGCTTTTTGGCTTTGGGGGTGGGACTGGCCTGAAGAGAATAAACACTATCTGAGTTCTGGAGACAATACATCTGAAATACCTTTTTTACTGCTCTTTGAGCCTCTACTTGACTACTTAATTTGATCAAATTAAATTCTGAATTTTTTGTTTGACAGGTTCTGATACCTTGGATATGCAGACTGGACAGTACCAGTCTCCCTCTGGGATGCACGTGATCTTGGGTTTGTGACAGTAAGTATGGCAGCCTTTGTCACAGCCATCACACAGCAGTAGAAGGTCCTCATTATCACCCTTTCTGCAAATCTGACAGTACTGCAAAACACAAGAGTTCCATATAACAATTGAGTTATGGTTTTTGAGTATGATTAACACATGGACACTGACTCTAAGCATCCAGGTACTTTGACATACACCTTAAGACTGTGTTACACAGCATTTTTTGCGCCACAAACCGGTTAAATGTCTCGTACTATTTTCACAGATCGGTTATTAAGTTGTGGCAGATAAAGAGCCCTTAATAAAATGTCCAGTGTTCTGAAATATTTCCCTACCTATAACATATTCCTACTTAAATTAACTGGGCATGTCCACAACAAGGATTTCTCAAGTGCACACAGCCTATAATTTTCTGCTATCAGACTGGTATAAAATTTTAGAATCTTATATCAATGACTCTGATAAACTCATTTTGAGTTTATTGTTGTTGTCTTCACTGAGAAAATATTTCCTAATCAAATATAGTTGCATTATTGATTACGGAATCCTAGTCATTTTATTGTTCAGTTCTTTTGTTGATATGGGTATGGATCAAGTGGAAGAAATAGTCAGATGGGGCCAAAAGGAAACATTATTTCTTTGAGGCCCGGCACCAATTCACCCACGGACTGGAACTAGTCCACGGCCCAGTGGTTGGGCACCACTGCCTTAAGATATCTTTTTATAGTATTACAGACCTGGCAATACCTAGAACTAACAAGGTCAAAATATTTCCAACTGTTAGACATTGTATGTAGAGGATGTTTCTCACCACTTTCATGATAGATCTCTCCCAAGCGATGGACTTTTGGAGCTGCTGAATGCACATGGCCAACTGGGCGGCACTGCGTACTTCACTCAGGGCTTTCCTCCACACCTTCATACCGTGGGCTACTTCCTCCTCACCACTAGGAGGAGAACAAAAACAACAAGATAATAATAAGATAAAGATCTAATTCTCTCTAACTTGACACAAACAAACACAAATCACAACAGTGTATCAGCGGAACCAGCCACCAACAAGACAGCTGTGCAGAGACAGGCAGAAGGATTCTGGGGGCTGTAGGTCACACATCAGTCATGTTAGAAAAAAATAAATGTTCATGCAGACAGTGTCAGTTTACACTGTACGATAGGAGCCGTGAGTGTGGCGACGACCATGTTTACTGATGCACAACACCATGCAGATGACTGCAGAAAATAAAGAATACCACAGTGATTAAGGAGCGAACAGGAAATTAAAGGAGGAGACACTCAACCAAAACACCCACCCACCCAACCTCCACTGACCCAAAAAATAGACAAGACCAGAAAAAGAACAAAAAGTGCCACAAGCCACCATCAACACCACACCTGCTGAGGAAGCAGCAAAGACCCTCATTGTTTTTTTTAATTTATGTGAGAAACACAAAGCACAACACACAGAGAGGAGAAGGGTCTTAGTGGGAGAGTGGTGTAGCTTTGTTTTGGAGAAATGACCTACCCTTCCCTGTCAGCACTAGTGGATGGGGCGGGGGCAGGGACAGTGACCGTACCCACATTATCCAGCCTGATCTGAATGGTGGTACCTAAGGGACTCCTCAGGTACCTTCTTTCAATGTTGCGCTCCAGATCGGCCAGACGAGTCACTGCTATGTCCAGGGGGTTGTCCAGGTGACGTGTTACCCCGCCCTTCTCCCCACGTTCCTCTGGATGATCCTTGGAGTCCTTGTCTCCACTGTAGGCTGATGTGGATTTTGTGGGTGGTTTATGCTCATAGTAAACCAGATCCTCTCTCTCAGACTGAGGGTCGGCATGAGTCCAGCCCTGAAAGAGAGTGATTTTAGTGTTAGTGGGTTTGATCACAGATCACATTGTGTTGTGAAATATTTATGCTCTAACTCTAACAAGCTTTTAAAAACAAGATTTAAGCTTTTTTAAAAGAACAAAGAAATACACAGCCTTTTAGATACAGTAATTGTTTGTTTTGTTCTTGTTTTCCTCAATTTCTTGTTCATGCCTGATACCACAAAAGCCATTTTACCTGAAAAATACAATGGAAGTACTTGCCTAGAACTGTTTTGTGTTTTGCACAATGATAGCAATTGATGTAAGAACTGAAATGTTGGTTTCTATTTAATAATATTTCAGGGACAGGGATATTTCTCGTATACAACCCAAAGAACACAATCATCACAGAGAACTACAGAAATAGGAGCTTAATATTGTTTTATTATTCGTTCCTACGTATCTGTGTGTATTTTTATGTGTATTACCTTAACCTGCAGACTGGCTGCAGTAACCTTCCTCTCCAGCTCCTCCACCTGCTGAAGAACAGCGATGTCCATTTCCATGGCCTGCTCTTCGACACACCAGCCTCGCACCGACTCCACACTGACCTGGCTCTCCTCCAGATCACACAGCTCGATCATGGCCACTACATGGACAACAGGTTGTTAACAAGATCACCAGAACCTTAACTTAACAATACTAATAAATACGCAATACAACCAGGGAGTGAAACTATGAGTCACTCCCGTGTATTCAGGTATCCCTAAAGACAAGTTCAGATAAACCAGAATACAGATTTAGCCTTTTTTCCTCTCGTCTACTGCGTTTTTTGACATATCTGGACACTTTAAAACAAAATGTTCAGAGGAGAGGATTTAGGTTCTTACCATCTCTGTGCTTGGTGCAGACCTGTGGAATCATCTCCATGTACTTCTGCATCTGCCGTTGGAGGCCCTTCTCTCTGATGCCTCGATTGTGGAGGGCATTGACTAAGGCTCTCAGTTCCTCTACATCAGACACTCGCCACCAGCCTGTCAACATGTCTGAGAAAGAGAGGGCAAACAAGCAAATGAGCTTCATTTTGTCTTTACTTTGCTTTTTTTGTATCCTAAAAAAATACAAGAGTAGTAGGAAGACGACACATTTGTAAATGGATTATCTGAGAAAGTGAAATCTGTCTAAGCAGTTTGTCTTCCTATTGAATTCCTTTTAATATTTAATTGAGCGACTCACCCTCTGGGATAGGACGAGGTAAGGGATGGTCCAGGGATTTGGGCATTTCCAGTGTAGGCTTAGATGAGGATTTCTCAACATGAGGTAAAGGTGATTCACTCTTACTGGAGACACTTGCTGCTGTGTTTCCCTCCAGAGAGTGTCCAGGCATAGGACTTGGGCTATTGCACAGAGGCAGGCTGGGACTTAACATCCCACTTGGCCAGTTTCCAAATGAGCTCCCCAAGAACGAAGCTCCCGACTTGAGCTGATGACAAAAGGCAATAAATAAAAACAGTGAGAACAATAGATACAAAATGCAACTACAGAAATATAGAGGAAAAGGAAGGTGTTTTTTCTCCAGATATGTTAGTTAATGTGATGTGTAATTTACATGTGAAGGAATAGATTGTTAGGAAATGCTGATTTTCACATCATCAACACTTAAGTACCAATTCAGTGTTAATGTTGCCTGTCATTACAAAAAATGTGGTTATTGTCATCTGGTCTCGCTTTACCTGCAGGGCTGACAGTGGGTAGTTAAGAAGACCAGCTGGGTGGTGAGGGCTGGCTGAGGCTGAGGCAGCTGATGGGGTGAGAGGCAGTGCAGGAGACGGAGGTGGAGATCTGGGCCTGGCTGGAGTGGAAGAGGCCTGAGGAGACACCCGGTTGGCCCCTGCAGGAGTGGTCGTGAGGGAGGAGAGGTCGCAGGGGCTACGGGGCAGCAAACTAAACCAGTGACCGCTTCTCTCTGTCAGGACTCTGAGCAGCTGGTCATTGGCCTGGAATGAAAGGTGAGGAGATGGAGCAGGGGATGAAGATGGGGGAGTGTTCCCTGGACTGTGGCTTTGGGCTGGCAGACAAGAGACAGATAAAGAGCTGGTGGCTGGGGGAGGGATGTTTGCAGTGTCATTAGTGGTAGCCATGGAGGGGGTTGCTGCCACTGCAGGCTCAGAGGTATTGCGAGTGGGGGAGGATGATGTGACAGACACACTGGCACTGGCAGCAGCCACAAGGCTGCCATTTTGTCTAACGTGAAAACTCTCCTTGTCCTCTGGTGTCACAGTTGCTTTGTCTTTGTCGATGTCAGGCGTGGAGCACAGTTTGGAGACACAACTCTGATGCTGGTAGAAAAGTTTTGGGGAGTTTTTCTTCACATTCTGCTCCTCCTTTTCCTCCTCCTTGTGCTGATCCAAACTTTGAGTTCTGGTGTTCTGTCCATCAAGGCTGTTCTCTTTCACCTTCTCTAACTCAATTTCTTGGGGTTCATCTTTGACCTTGACTTCTTCAGCTGCTCTTCTTCTCCTTTGTCGCTCCTCCTCCAGCTCCTCTGGTGCTGGAGAGAAACAATGATTACACTTACTGTGTTACACTTTCTTTTGGAATGTAAATTGTTTGTAGGATCTGCAAGGAAGTTTCAGAGAATAGGACGCTCTGCCACCAAAATACCTTCTCCACTCTCCATGGCTTCAATAAAGACTCCCCCACAATGAGGAAGAACCCAGTAGCGGCGTCGGAATCTGTCCTGGCCGTACATCATGGAGCGCAGGGAATGAGAAATCTCAAACAGCTTTTTCCTGGTCTGATGGTGTTGCTATAATTGACACAAAATTCAGAATCTTGTTATTTCCACACTTGATTATCATATAAAGACCTTAACAATAACAACAAATATGATCCCACCTAATCCTGTCCAACGTTTTCCTGTAATCACTATGATGAATTACACATTACAAGCTATGCTAATTAGGGAACTCATTAGGGTAAATAATGCCTTAATCAGTAAACAGAACATACATGTTCATCACTGCACAAAACCTATGGTTATTTTTAATAAACATTGTTCAACGAGAACAATGATAGCAGCCAATTAAAACCAGCAGTGACTCTTGTGTTTATTTGGTTTTGGCCCCGAGAGACAGCTCCAAATCTGAACTCATTAGTGACACCAACCATGCATTTATGAGCTTTAATGCATAATGAGTTCTTGATAAGGATAAAGGTTTTACTTTTTGTCATTTTGTCACCAAAATTCAAAATAAAATAGTCAGTAACTGGACCAGATAGTATATATGTATTTTGTAGTATGGCATATATACAGTACGTACTGTATATATAGTACGTAACAGTATACTGTATTTCCGAAAAAAAAAAAAAAACAACAAAGGCAACTGGACATACATTAGTAGCTTTGTTGAAGCTGACGTGGATGACAGATGAAATGCCAAGAAACCTACTATGTCCATTTACCCTGTATAGACATGTATTGCTGGTCTTTTTTTATGTGAAAATAAGGCTTAAAAGGTTTATACTGTGGTACAAATAATCAACTACAGACTGCAAATGGCTCTGGGGGTAGACTTTCCATCTGTGAGTTAGAACTGCACTGATACATAAACTGAACAGCAGTAAAACACTAAAATAGACGCATTATCCGGTAATGAAGAATCAACTGTACCATCCTGTTTAACCATCTGCTTTTCAGTGTCTCTACAAAAGAGAACTGTTCACTGCACTGTGTGATTCAGTCCTGATTCATTGTCTGTGCCTTTGAATGGTATACCTTGGCCATCTTCTCAATCTGCTTCTCCAGCTCCTCCAAACTGGTGGCTTGGTCAACCTCATCCTGTCAGGAATAGTGAAAAAAAAAATTCCCACGATGAGGCATTCTCATTTTCAGACTTCTTACTTATGACAGAGTCAAAGACAATTCTGTTTGTTTCACCTCATCGTACGTCTCCACTTTCTTAACCTTCTTCATTTCTTCCTCCTCCTCATCGTCCTCTTCCTCAGCCTGGTCGTCACTGTCATCATCTTCATCTTCGTCATCATCACTCTCCGCACCAAGTTTTCTTTTGCGTTTGGTGGCAGAGGATGGCGTACCAATGGACTGGTTCTCCTCCACGCCGACGCTTGCTTCCCTTTTCCCTGTGCGTTTGGCGTAAGTGGTCCTGAGCCTGGACCCACACAAAATGTACATTAGAACAGGAGCCACAAGACTTTTGTTGCAATAATTAAAATCAAACAAATGACTTTACTTTTTCAGTTTCCCTTCCATGATGATTTTGTCCTTCCTCATGTTTGCCATCTGGTCCAGCCCTTTGTCAATCTCACTAAAAGCAGTGATGTAAATTCAGGTGTTAGTAGGGGTCTCACTGTTTTTGAACACTTGAAGTGTTCAACTCCTACGCCTTGCTTCCTACCTGATAACAGCTTTGCTACAGGCCAACTCATTCGCCAAAAAGCCCAGGATGGAGGCCTTCTGAGCAGGTGTATGGGACTGAAAAGCCTTGGTCTTCAGACTGAGGGCCAGAGACGCCAGGTCTGTATTGGCACAGTGGGCACTCATGTACATTTGTAGCACCTCAGATACGTTATCCCTATTGATGCCAACGTTGGTCAGGTGATCTCCCAGCATGGTTTTTGTCTGAACAAGAGAGAGGGAAGATTAGGTATAATAAATTTCAACTACCTTCTTTAAAATCTTATTGCTTCTGATATTGATGTACGTGTGAAACTAAGTGTCAGGTCTTTATTTAAATCACATTTAACACTTTAACTTTATACTGTAACTTTAATGAAACACAAAAATGTCTCACAATAAACGCAACAATTGATGCAATTATCAATCACTGCAGTGCTCTAATCTAAGTCATTGCCGGGTTTACCTTATGTCCAGGTGGTAACCCAGGATCACACACTGCCAAAGACAGCATTTTGACCAGAAGATCTTGGACTTGGCCCATGCTGTCACCCACATTAAGCAGACCCTCCTGCAACATGCCCAGCGTTGGCACATCTGTATTCAAATCCAGTCCAAGAACTTTCCCAAAGCCTCGCAGGAACTGCATTAGCATAAGGCAGTCTGACACGGCACATCCTGGCAAGATGAGCCCAGGGATCCGAGAGAACTCAGGAAGAGCCTGGATGATGAAGATAAAAGAAGTGATGTTGAAAGCCTAGAATTCTCCTACATTTTCATCATGCTGCACATTTGATGACTGTTATGGAGATGCACAGTCCAATTTATAAGTGAAGTTCTTAACCTATGCACTTCTACTTATAACCACTTGAGGGCGCACACCTCCACGCCAAGAACAAGTTGGGTGCGTTTGGTTGAATGTGCAATGGTAAGAAAAAATTACAACTAATATTAACATTTTAAAAGCTGAAATTGAAATTAAATTGCATAAAACAATGTTTGTATCCATAATTCTAAATAATTGCAATAACTGAACATCAATATTGACTGTAAATTGCTCTATATTGTTAATCCTGCTTTGTTGTTTGCTGTTATGGTGCTGTTTTGGTAAGAATTCACACAGGTTTATTTTTCTCTGAAAATACTCAAATGAAAAAGGCAGATAAGCTACTTGGCATTGGTCTGCAAGGCCTTAATAATACTTTTTGGAGTTCGTAAACAACTTTTCACCAACAACACTATCCTGTTTGGACTACCTTATGATCAGAGAGACACATGTCTTCATTTGGCTTCTTTAGTTCTCTGGCTATCTCCAGCTCCAGCCTCCGCTGCTCCAGTTTACGCTCTTTGTTCAGGCGCTTCTCATCCCTTTTCTCCTGCCGCAAGCGCTCACGCTCCTGGAGAGTTCAGAATCCATTCATTTACAGAACTATTTGTGTGTACGTGTGTGTGTGTGTCTGTAAATAGACAAGAGGGTTTACTTGACTTTGCTGGGCAGCATTAGAATTCAGCCTAATGCTGCTGAAAAGAAAAGTGCTTGGGGGCCAAAATCTTTTAACTGGTGAAGAGCATTGAAAAAATGAAATGAAAGAATGTGAAAGAAAGAGGAAGGGAGAGAGAGAAAGGAAAAAAAAAAACAGAAAGAAAAAGCAGGGCTGGAGGTCTGTCCAGAGTAAAGGACAGAGACGCTTCAGTGGACTGTGTGTATGTGTGTTTCAGTGCTTATTTGTGTTCATATGAACTACCTCTGCTTTCTTGCGGGCCTCAACCGCCTTCATCAGCATTACATGTTGCCTCCTCCTCTCCCTCTCCTATGGTGGCAAACAGACACAGGGACATTAACATGCGCATTTATGCACATGTTGTATGTATGGACGACTAGATATGCTATTCAGATATTTAACATTTACAAATCAGCAGACTTAATCAACACAGGTTTCACAAATGCATACTTTCACATGTATGGTGGGTGCACAAGTTAAAAGTACGGTTATACAATGACAACCAAAAAAAGCAACACAAAGATGCGGTACAAAGTAGATGTGATGACAGGCTCAGAGAGAGAAGCAGCTGGAATCGGTGACCGTGCCCCTGGACTAGTATTGGCACGAGGGAAGCAATGAAACGCTGGTTGCTTATGGGTCTTAACAAATTATATTACAATTAAAATACAGTCCTCACATCCGGAAACATTGTCAGACATGAGTATAATACAATAATAAAAATGTTTTGGGTCACTCGAACCTGTGATTAAGGATTGGCCGACATTACATCTATGTTTGATGTGAACAAATTGTCAAATAAACGGCTTCAACAGACCCCACAAAATTCACATAGAGTCAACATTGAACAGATTGGTCAGGCTATTGATGACCTGCTCCTCTCAGCATGAATGACATTGAAATAATCTTCTGTCATTTTTAGGAAAAGTTAACGCCACACTACATCATCCTACTTAATGGCTGTAGGTTCATCAGTAGCTATGGTCAGGCGTATATTTAAGGGTAACATATATGTAGCCCTTTCATAAACACTTTATACTGTAACTACAGTATGGTTTTGTCAATGCAATGTTAATGTTATCTATATAAATATGGTTGTAGGATAATGCCAGGTTTCTGATAATGTATAAAAATAATACCAGAAAGCCTCACATATATTCATCTTCATCGACTCAGTGGGCGACCACGTGGCTTGATGAATAAGGTGTTTGACATATAATCATAAAAATGAGGGTTTGAGTCCTATTGTCATCATCCAGTTATTTAATTATCAAATTAAACTCTGTAGGAATCAATAAAGTTCTGTCTATCTGCCTGTGGTCCAGACTGGTCTTCATTTGAACATTGGTTCATAACATTGAGCAGAATTGTACCTTGTGAAGTTAAGTTGTTTGAAGAGCTAAATATCATAATTTGAAAACTGTAAAGGTCACGATATTTAGATATTTTTTTTATAACAGAAACCATTTTTTTCAATTTAATAAAGAATAGCATCTGTTCTAACTTTTGTGGAGGGTTATTATTCTCAGGATTAATTAGAGTTTAACAGAATGAAAATGTTTTGGGTTTTTTAATCGGTCTTTTTCCCTGAGAAATAAACAATTAAAAGTCAATTGTGACCCGGGTCTTTTGCATATTGATAAAGTGCAGCAACGTTTCTGTATAGTAAAAGTGTAACTTTCACTGCCTTGAGCTTAATATTATCTAGGGCATCATTTGGGTGATATTTAGTGAGTGGGTGAGAGAAGAGAAATGGGTTGATAAGAAGTGCTACAAACAGAGCAATTTGACTTCACTGGTTTTGGCAGCTTACGTATGCAACTGTTGAGAGCAAAAACTTTTGTGTTCCTGTCTTTAGTGTTTGATACACTCTCTCCTGCAAAGGGCAGAGGAAACACCAGTGACTATCCTTTCATTTGATCTCTTTAAGTTCCTGCTTCTCCATATCAGGCTGTCTTTTCTTCTGTGATCCCGCAGAAAAAAAAAAACAAAAAACTTGGCAATATAAGGATTTCTCAAGGACATTTTCAGCACACCCTGACTAAAATGGATGTTTGTGTGCATCACTTTGTCACTGTGATAAACAAAACAGGCAGGATGCCAGCCACTCTGCTGCAGTATTTTTAGGGTCTCTTTTTTGGTTTATCCTCAAACGCAGGAAAAAAATACAGGTTCATCGGGGCCATGAAGCCTGTCTCAATCAGCTTTTTTTTTTTTAACTTTACCACTCGCCGCAGCCAATCAATGTAATTGTGTAGGTTAAAATGATAATAAATCAATTTAAGGAATTACTTGTACGTGAAAATGTAAAATACACATACAGGATGTCTTGTGTTTCAGGTTTCTCTCTGAGAACCCTTTAACTGTTTCTCTCTGATTAAGCTCTGAGAGAAGCTTCAATGAGCGGATGTAGAAAAAAAGGCAGACCTTTAGATTCAGCTGCAACTGTGTATGAGTGAAAGGGGCTACAAGCAAGACAGCCAGGCCAAAATAAATGCTACACAGAACCATATTTGTCCCTATGGTGGGAATGATTAGATTTGTGTTTAACAGGAGTTTGAAGCAGGAGTTTATATTTTTCAATGTTACTCTTACAAACCTGCATTGAGCGAGTGTGGGTTCATTCTATTAGAAAAGTGTCTCCACCATACAGACAAAATAATTCTCGGTAGAAATTTTAATTCTTTGTGCAGAGAATACAGGAACGGTGAATGACAGAGAGGCTGGGAGGTGGTTGGTTAAGGTCCAGCACTGTGTGGACTAAAGAACAGATGCACAGACGAAAAGACACAAGCCCGACGTCTGGGCCGAAAAAAAAAAAAATCGTCAAGCACTCATGGGCAACACAGGCTTATGCCAGATCAACACAGAGACAATGTACAGTGTGTGATGGATGGAAACTCCTCAAGTGCACTTGGAGACAGTGAGTGAGGACTGGCCAGCAGTCTTTGCAATGCATTTGGAGTAAAATAAGGGTGTGTGCAGACGGGGGAAGGGAAAGAAGCTGCTTGGCCACCGTGACAGGGTCAGTTGTCCCTGAGGACAAGCAGATGGAGGCAGCATACTGACTCTTTTTAATCTTTTGTTGGTTTTTGCTGGAAAGCCATGCAGAAGAATGTAGTATGACAGCAGCCAGTGCTACACTTAATGCATTGCTATGACAACCATAACACAACCAGTTACACGATGCAGGTGTTAGATGTACAAAAATAAACATACCCATACCATATCTAGTCTATGCCTCTCCAACTCCTGGCAGAGAGAGTTGGCACAATATTAAGGAACAGAAATGATATCCAAAAAACCAATAAGCATGGAGTGAAATTCTCAAGAGTTCAACAGATGCTTGGTCATTTAAAAACGTCTATAAACTCACACACACACACACACACCTGTATTAAAACACATTTCATTCATTCTTAAACATTCACGCTTAATCAAGTAAGAAATAGCAGCTCTGTTCAACATTAGTCATTACACTGAGAAAATCATTGTGAATGACTACCTGGTGTTTGAGAATCTCTGCCTGCTGTCGCCTCAGTTCTTTCTCCTTGAAGGGAAGAGGGAGATGACAGTGAAAGAATCAATAGCTGTCCATGTTATCGTGCCAAGACCCGTTTAATCATTACAGACTGATGGAATTTCTGGATAATTCAAACAACCAGCTTTATTTCAACATCTGCAACAGAGGCACAGCACAATTATTGCAGTGCAGTGCCTTTTATACAGAACCTTTTTTTTTTTGCCCTCCCATTTAGAGGGGAGAATACATCTGACCAGCAGAAAATGAAACATCTAAAGATTTTCTTTTCTCAAATTGTGTCAATACGGTAGAAATCTGATCCTTTTCAGTTGAGCATCTTGTAACTATTCACTGGAGTGGAACTGACTTTACTAGTTAGATATTTATTTTTGTCGTTAAGACCATTATTTAATCATGGTCTTTATTTAAATAAAATACGGGTTAGATGGGTTAAAACACGGTCAGATTCATATATGCCCAATACATTTTGTTAATCTTAAGGAGATATGTGAGTGCTTGAACAAATAAATGGAGAATATTTGGATGCATTTTTTATGGAATGTATAAGTTCAGTCATTTAATGATTAATTCAACAGCCTTAGCATAAAAGAAAAACAAAATGCCTTTTTTCTGCAGTTGCAGATCCATAAGATAAGAAATACACGTTCTCTAAGCCAGATCCAAAATAGTACCTGAAATAAGTGATTTATGAAAAGAAAATGACTGTACCTTTATTCGCTTTTCAGCTTCTATGATTTTGGCATTGGCAGCTTCTTCCTTCTTTTTGCGTTTTGCCTGTGAATATTGATTCAGGTCAAGAATCACAAAAGACAATTACAAACGCACGTCAATCAGCTCGCGAGGACGTTTCAACATTAACTGACTGACTGCAGTTTGTGCAGAGACTTCGTGTTCTTGATTGTCAGTCAAATTTGTAGAACACAACAAATGAATATTGTATCTCTTTAACAAGTAATTGTAAAAAAAAAAAAAAAAAAAATGGCAAACCCGGCTGTTAAGAGTGACTTGCCAACCGTGTCAAGTCCAAATTGATTTATTCCTGCCCCCTAAAACACTTTGAAGCTCTTACACTTTAATTCTGTGCGTGTTTGTGTGTAGATGCGTTTGCATCCTCGTATGTGTGTGTGTGTGTGTGTGTGTGTGTGTGTGTGCACCTTTTTCTGCCTCGACCCATTTATGCTAAACTGTTACCGTTGTCTGATTAAAAAGAGACTTTTCAGTCCAATTTAAATAAGGTCTGAAGAGGCAGCAACAGCCATTTTAATATTCAACAGCCGTCAAACCAAGACCAATTTAGCATTAGTTCCATGTGGAATTATGCCTAAGAAGACGTTGCTCCCTCCAATGCGTGCTGCTGTTCAGTAATGAGCTTTAGGAAGATTAAAACACTATAGACAGAAGGAGTGAGTGTAGCTATCCAGGAATGTTCTGCTTAATCAGTGGTGCTGCTGGATCAGATTCTTTACCTCCAGAATTTGCTGCGCCCTGAGTTCTTTCTCCATCCGAATCTGCTGAATACGCTTGATCTTTTCCTGTAACAAAAAAAAAAGCATAATCTCTCAATATTTTAAACACAGGAAAACATCTTCAGATAAAAATCTTCTTTCTAACCACTCTCTTTCTATTGGGTTGGACAAAAACAACAATAGGTTTAGCAGTAGAGGTAATAATGGTAATTGAAAAGCAAGCTTTAGAGCAGCACAAAACAACCATTCAGCATTTCCTGCGGTGGAGACAGAGGCTATGTGAGTCAGGACATTGAGATAAGGAGAGAGGGAAGAAAAACATTTGTCAGCACAGGCATTAAGAAGACCCACCTGCTGCTTGAGAATCTTGATCTGCTCCTTCTGCTTCCTTCTCTCCTCTGCTGCCATGATTGCTGCAACAGTCAGAGACTGTGTTATTTTAGAGTCAACAGAAATGACCTACAAACAAACTCTGTTCATCTGCAGGAAAGTTTCAGTTTTCATCCAGTGGACAACTGGATCAAAAATGTGTGAACAATGAATGAGTTTAAACTAGTGTTTCCCACACTTTTTTTATGCCACTGACCAGTTAAATGTCTCCCATTTTCACTGAACCGATCGATAAGATGTGGCAGATAGATACCACTTAGTAAAATTAAATTTCCGGTGTTCTGAAATATTTTCCTAACTATAAAATCTTCCTACCCAAATAAACTGTGCATGGGCACAAAAAGGATTTCTCAAGTGCAAAAGTTAGAATCTTTTATCAAAGACTCTGCGCAATTTTGAGTTGTTGTCTTCACTGAGAAAAATATTTCTTAATCAAATATAGTTTTATTAATGATGATGGAATCCTAGCCATTCTATTGTCCAGTTCTTTTGTTGTTTTGCAAATGGAAGTAATAGATAGATAGTAATAGACAGATGGGGCCAAAAGGAAACATTATTTCTTTGTGGCCCAGAACCAATTCACCCATGGACCGGTACCGGTCCCTGGCCCAGTGTTTGGGGACCACTTGTTTAGACAATGCCCTAATCTTAACTCTCATGACTAGAGGATGTTATCCACCTTCATACAGCTGATCAATAACCTAACCTGTTTTGGACAACACATAGGTGGCTCTTGTCAAGTGGCACCAAACCTTTTAATTACTGTATATATATATACTGTATATATATGCATGACATAAGAATACACTCCAGGATAAGATGCCGCAGGTTTCTTCTGGCTGAGCGTTTATCTAACCCCAATGGGTTGTCATTGATACAGTATCTCCTGAACAAAGGCCTCAGGACAGAGTTTACCTTGTTGTTTACGAGCTTCTTTGGCTGCACGGGCCAGTGCCTGTTTCTCCAGCTTCCGCATGAGTTTCATCTGGGCAGCCTGTCGAGCTATTTCTGCATTAAACAAATAGTCCGGAGAGAAATTGACAGTGGTTATGGCTTGTCTAAAAAAAGAGATTTAAATTACACACATCACACATGATTGGTGACTGATTGAAAAATGGAAAAGTAAAAGAAAATGCATTTAATACCAATCTATTTGAATAACACACACAGAGGTTGTAGAAGGAAATTTACACATTAGTGACACACAGCTTTTTTTTAAATGTGCTATTAGAGCTTTTAGAGATTTTATGTTCTTTTTTTCCTGCAAATTAACAAACTTTTCTTCCAATATTTTTGTCGCTTTAGGTTTCAGTCCCTCTTTCTTAATGTCTGAATGGTATAACTATAGCTGGGGTTAGTGCCTATGAACAAATCCTAAAAAAAAAATGTATAAAATCAGAAGTGCAAATAGAAAGAAAAAAAATTAAGTTATATTTTAATTTTTAATGATTGAGAAATGATTGTACAGTAGCAGTTGTTTTAACAGACAAACACCAATCTTGTGCTTCCTATGGGAATTGAACCCAGGACTGTCTGCTCTCTCTTTTCTGGAGGCAGGTGTGCTAACCGCTTCCTATAGAACTTACGTAAAGTTGGATTGTGATTTGAATAAAAATGCACACAGCAACAGAGGTCAAGAACGTTCAAAAAGATTTACGGTATCTGAATGTATATTTCTACAAAGTTTGTGAGTTGACAAGTGCTTCATGTATGTGAACTGTATAGTTAAAAATACGGTACTTCTCTTTCTGCTCACCTTGAGCCTCTAGTTTACGCAGCAGTTTGACCTCACTTGCACTGGGGCCCTCAGTCAAAAGTGGATTGGCAACATTAGGTGGTCGACCCTTCCTACGGCGAGTACCATTGGCACCATCGCCTGATGGGTGGCGCTCGGAGTTTGGGGGACGGCCCCTGCGGCCTTCCATGGCCAGAATACGAGGAATGACTTCCTCTTCCTTCAAGAGGCTCCAATGTAAACCCTAGGAAGTCGAAGAGTTCACAAGACGGGAAGGAAGTGGAGATGGTCAGTTTAATAATTAATAAAAGTGTGGTAAAACTCTGAGTAAAAGTGAACTCATGAGATTAAGGAACACCTGGACTACAACAAGGTTCATAGAACTTAAACTTTAACTAACAGTTTTTTCTTAATTTTTAAAAATGTTTTATTATGCATTATAAAAAAGTAATTGCATGTAGGTCTCATTATTATTCCTATGTGCATTATTCTTATTTATGATTTGTACAATATTTTTATTGCCCTTCACAATCAACTATCTGTCAAGATAATAACAATAATCAAGGTTCTTTTATTAGAATGTTTAATTATAAACGTCTAAAATAGTATAATCTAAAAGCAATATTCACCTGTGGAAGTAATGACAGCTGATTATGACATTTTAAATCCATGCACAATGAGAGATCTATGAACAAGAACTACTGAGGTCTGTTTTCCATTCCTGTCTGAGTCCTAAGAGTGACTGCAATTTTAAACTTTCCCTGCTAATAGACGAAAAGATGAACAGAGTTTGGGGAGACAGAGAGAGAGAAAAATTAGGAGAGAGAGAGAGATGAAAGGCAGTCACCTGGGGTCCTTCTCTGGCTTCATAGAAGTCACCAACCCTTATCTTTGCACTGAAGCTAAAATTATCACGCGTGAGGCCACTTATTCCATTTCTGGATAGATACTACAGAAGAGAAAATAATAATGGCGTTGGTTTAGGCAAGGAATAAAAACTGTGAAAATAGTGACATTGAAAAGCAGGTAGGAAGAACTAGATGGGAGGAAGTCTAAGGTTACTGTGTGCATTTGTGCAGAGCTACTAATCATTATAAAAGCTGAGGGACAAAAAAGAGCAGGAGCTCTCAGGGGAGAATAACGGTTCTGACCTTGGGGTGCACAATTTAGGCCCTTTCTTATTTATCAGCCGCATTGCTGGAGGTTTTACTGTCTACTGACCCACTGAAGGGGGTGTGAGTGTTACAGATCATTCTCTTTTTCTTTTCACATGACTACTCCATGGCAAAGCCAAAAAGCTGCTATATTTAAGAATCAAATAGTAATGGTTACAGGTAACAATGTACTGTGTAAATGGGGCCAAGGCTGTGCAACCCAAAACTGAATATTGAGGGACGGAAAATAAAAGTGCCATAAAAAAACATAATAATCACTGAAAGCAGGACAGGAGGCTAGGTGGAAGTGGATCAGGATAAGGAGGAAGTCTTGATACCAAAGCATTTGTTTAAGCAATACCAGAGCAGTGTTGCAATTTTGACTAGAAAATATGGTTCATCTCAAACCTTGAAGCGTACAAACAACCCAATTTCCCACTAGCTATCGCCGTCACAAGCTCATCTGCTCATCTGTCTGCCGCAAAACATTTGCTTCGGTATCATGGACAGAGATTCAACTGCAGCGCTTGGGCCACAGTACCTTCATTACATCTGGGTATTGCCTTAGTTTCTTGCCACATGGGGCATAGTAGGCTACTTCGCCCTGCGGTCGTCCAGCTAGTGATTTGATTCTGGTTTCTCTGCGCCACCTGAATATTTAGATAGAGGGAAATAAACAAAACACAGGAAGAAGACAAAGTAATCAGATAAAAAGACAACAAATCTGACTAACCCTCTTTCAAAAACATCTGTAATTTCAAACACATTTTAACTTTTATTTATTAGATTTGACATTATGTTATATCTTAATGTATATTTTTTATTGAGAAGAAAATAGAAAATAAGAGCTGTGTTTGACCATAAGGGAGAATAAAACATCAACACAGTTTGAAGTGAATTCTTTAGAAGAGCTCCTTCCCTCTGCTTCCTTAACTTACCCCAGCTCCAGAGGTATCATCAACTCCTTCTCATCCATCACCCTCTTCCTCTTGCCTAAGCCTGGGGAGAGACAGACTTTAACCATTACTTTGACAGAAGTACCTGTGAGTGGGAGCCCCATACACACATATTTACAGCTACGGCAGTCAAATCTCATTTTATAGCTTTAAAGCAGTGAAGTATACACTGGTGATAATCTGGTAGCAGTTAAAAATAACATACATATAGGTGGTGCACCAGCTTTTTAAGTAGTATTAAACAGTTGAACAGTGATCCGGAAAAAATATTCATATGTGCCCCCATGTTGAAATCATTAAACTAAAACGAGAAAGCAGGTCAGTGCCAACACACGGGTGAAATTACATCACATAGTATTGTCTGATCAACTGAGGTAAGATGAAAATACCCACAGTATAGGAATAACACCTGAGTCTTCATGGGGCAATTCTTAAAAGGTACTGATATGGTTAATAGTTCTCCTTGGTGTGAAGGCAGACACTAATCTCATCACTATGCCAAACGAGCTGTCAGCGCTCCCTGGGCATGCCCGCACAAGACCTTGGAGCTCCTGTTAGTGCACATCAACACACAGAGTCTACTTCCTGTATCCCTGAAGGCAGCAACCTCTTTTTATTGTTGTCTGGTTTTTATCTAATAATCGAATCTCAACCGTAAGCTACATCTCTCCGACTTGTCCAACAACTGCTTTAACCTGCTTCTCTTAATTTTCCTGCAGAAGGACTTGTTCACGTTACCTAATGGAGAGGCAAGGCTGTAGGAAGATGAGCCTGGAGAGCTGTGATAGGCCAAGGCACTGGAGCTGGTGACAATGGCAGGGGTCTTGATGACCTGCAGGTTGAGAGGGGAGCAGCTGGTGGAGGTGTGATTTGTTGAGGTGTTCAGTAGTTCTGGGCCTTTGGTTAGCCTGTAGGGAGTCATCTCCTTTTTAGATGATCCAGATGGCAGCAGCTTTAACTCCTTCACTTTCTTCCCAGAGACGTCGCTGTCAGAGTTGCTGTCGGACTCTGGAAGGTGCCACCACAGAAAGTCAATTGTTGACTCTTAATGTTCTTTTGTTTTGTTTAAGGGTTAGTTTGGCGTGCAGTTTTTGAGTTCTCATAGCCCAGGTAAATTGCCACCTTAAACATAGGTAGAATCTTAAATACATTTAATGTAAGCATATAATTCTGACACCATTAACAAGGCAGACGGTTTAAAAAAGGGCAGAAGAACTGTTGTAAAAAATACTACCACTAAAATATATATTTTTAACACAATTCTGGACTACTGCGTAAATGAGGGAAAAGCTGTGTTTTGTAACAAATCAAAAGTAGTTTGAACCACAACTGAATTTTTTAAAATAGATTTTTGAACCATTGTAGTTTTTCCATTATTGTAAACAAAAACTTAATTCTCCTCAGTGTCGATTTTTTTTGTTGCACTTCAGACAAATTTATCACAAAAGTGAATGCGATGAGCATACTAACCTGACAGACTATCATCTGAGTCATCTTCATCCGCTTCCTCTTCTTCCTCGTCAAGGTCGTCATCCTCATCGTCATCCTCATCATCACCAGAGTCGTCAGATTCCTTATTAGCAGGGAGGCCAGCTGTGGGTTTACATGTCCCCGGAATTCCCGCCCCAGAAATTCCAACTCCCGGGATACTAACTCCAGGAATCCCAATTCCGGACTCTCCTCCACGAAACAAATCAACTAGGGATTGTACAAGGTGGTTCTGAGAGAAGCCCTTCCAGGCAGCTAAAGGGTCTGTTTGTCCGGGTCCCTGTCCTTGTCTCAGCCCTGGTATCTGTCCCTTACCCTTTGGGCACTTGTTCTTTCTAGATCCATGACCTGTGGCATGGGGTGAGGTAGTGGAGGGCTGGGAGGGAGGTCCAGCCTGGGTGGTTTTTTGGGTCCTGCCCACTCCTGTACTCAGATTGACAGGCATTGACCCGGAATCAGATTCGCACTGAGGGGACTTGCCTTGAGATGCAGAGTCTTTGCGAGGTTTGCTGATGAGAGCCAAAGGTGCGTCCTGAGTGGTGCTTTGGATGACTCCGTTAGGATGGTGGGGTTCAGGAAGCCCCAGCAGAGCACTGGAGAGGAAGAGGTTCGAGTGATTGTTCTGGGGTGGAGGAGCAGGCGCAGGTGGCAATGGAGATGAAGACAGAGACTTCCTCTTGGGAGACTTGTTTGGCCCCTGCTGCTGCTTCTTTAGCTCAGCTGGGAATGTCTGCCCTTGGGACATGAGAGTCTGGGAATAGAGTAGGGACAGAGTGAAAAAGAACAAGGACAGAAAGGGAATCAGAGGGAGGGAGAAAGAAACCAGAATGAGAGGGACAAAGAAAGGTTAGGACAAAAATTAGAAAAGAAATGGGACAAAGAGAAGTTGCTCCAGCTGTCAGTTTGCATCAGTAGTGATTGTTTGAGCAGGTGACAAAAGTACAATAAAGAACACTGGTACAGTTAACTGTGTCTAAGCCTGTTTTTATGGACACAAAAAGAACATAGATGCAACAACCACAGTCTTTGTATATCACAAAATCTAGGAAAAATTATTTTCTACAAAATTATTAATGTTTGCTTGACTACATATATAAAGAGACATAATCTGATATCATCATATAGACAGAATTTTTCCCTTTTTATTCCACTGCTGACAAGTCGCTTCAGTCTGTGTTTAAGCAGAACCAGGTTAGACTTTAATGTTTCACTTTCAACTGGATGTGATACGAAGTGAAACAAATCAATTTCACAGACCATGAAATACAGTAACGGTGTTGAAACCGCAAGGGGAATTCAGCTTGTTGCAAACATATCTACACTGGTTAAAAAAGAAAAAGTTTAAATGATTTTTACAGAGAATAAGCAGATCTCACTGGCTTTAGCTTACTGAATACTGTGCTATCATTCATATTTCATCCACAGAAGTGGAATTTGAAAGACAATAAAAAAACGCTGGTTGTAAAAGCATTCCGCCTTCCACAACACATTCATAAAAACAACTGTTTTGGTTTGGAGACTGTGGGAACTACAGAGGAAGAGAAATTACATGTTTCATCAAATCAAACTTTGCATCAGCCCAAGAGATAGATAGATAGATAGATAGATAGATAGATAGATAGATAGATAGATAGTAAATAGTAGATTAACAATAACAAAATAATAATTTTGAATAATAAATATCTAATAAATAATATTTTATTTTGATTGAAAATTAGGCAAAATGTGAGGCTGGGACTAGACAAACAAAAATCAATACTCGTGGTGTCTGTGTACCCATGTACATTATAATAATTGGACATTGTGCAGTTGTTAACGCAGTTATCATCAGCTCTGTCTGCCTTAGTCAGTCAGCTCTGTGACTACTTATTTGTGCTAATTTTGTTGGTTCATTTTCACTTAAATTAAAGGTCCGTGGATGAACATCAGTAATAGAGGCTGACTCTATTGAAAGTTAGTGATTAAGAAAATTAAAAAATTAAAAATGACACAACTGCAGATTAAGGATGCTCACTCAGATTTTGTTTAAAATAAGTTGTAAAAAATAAGTTTTGTTTTTTTATTCTATTCTTTTTCATTTAGCTCAAACAGCTTTCTGCTGCTCATTTGCAGAGAGATGTGTGTCATTTATGTGATGATCAGAAAACAGCATTACTGGACTGCTTTTTACAGGTAAACTCACCTGTTTCATTCTGAACTCATTGATCTGCGCCAGTGAAGCTTCCAACAGTTTCCTCTTGCTGGGTTTTCCGGTGCCAGTGAGCGCTTGGTGAGGAGATTTCAGTGACTTCTGGGAGTTTGTTACAGGTGAGGTCAAACCAAAAGGTTTTGGGGAGGTAGAAAGTGGGTGAGTGGAGTGGGGGGGAGAAGGGACAGAGAGAGGCTTTGGCGAGGAGCAAAGGGAGAGGGGAAGGTGTTGTGGGGAGGAGGAGGGCAGCAGTTTGTGATGTTTGGGGGAGACAGTAGTAGAGAGTGTCTTTGGAGATGTGGTGAGGGGAATGGGTGAGGAGGAAGGTGATGTCTCCCTGCGGGGCTGAGTGAGTAGCGGTAGGGGCTTTGAGTTGGCAGCCAGGCCAGTGGACTGAATCACACTGAAGTGTTGCTGTGATGTGTCTGTCCGAGAGCGGGAGCTCTGCAGAGCCGCTGGAGATGTTTGGGACAAGGCAGGGGGGGACACAGAGCAGGGTAAAGGGACGAGGGTAGGGGGGTTGGAGGAAACCGTCAGGGTGTGTGAGTTTTTCTTTTCCTGTGTTTTCCCACACAGTGGTCTGTCATTTTTTGCATTTCCAGTGCTAGGTATCAAAACCTAAGAGAAAAACACATTAAAAATATCTGTTTAGCAACAACAACAGCAACAGCAACAGCAACAACAACAACAGCAACCTCATGTCTGATCACTCTTATACTTTTCTATACTCTGGACAGTTCTCATGTGAAAAACGTGTCCCTAAGGTAGTACTGCAGATCATTTAAGTAAAATGATGTCAGATTTTTAGATTTTATTAATGGTAACCTTTGTTTTCTTCTTTGTCTGCTTCTCACTGTCAGATAGTACACTCTGCTTGTCTTCATCTTCATCATCCTCGTCATCATCATCATCCTCGTCATCATCTTCTGCAAGGTCTTCTAGATCACTGCTGAGGGACTCGTCGCTAGAGCTGTCTGATGATGAGCCTGATTCACTGATGCTCGCCACTGACATTTCAGCTCCTTTTTTCCGGGATTTCTGAGAAAAAGAAAACGAAAAAGAATGAGCTACAACTGTGCATCCTTTTGATACTTCAGTATTTTTTCTCTTTTATCAGATGTATACAATTGGAAAGCTGACCTTTTCTTTAGGTTTAGTCTGCGGCTTTTCCACCTCTGCTGGATTATTCTGAGGACTGCTACGATGACTATTAGGAGGAACTGAATTTTTGGTTGGCTTAGAGGACACCTGGACAGGAGCTGGACTTGCAGAGAAGCTTCCTGATTGTGTAGTGGTAGGACAGACCCCGCTGCCATTGACTGCTCCATTTACACCTGGGATCACAAACAGAGCTGGTATTAATGACATGCTCTCTTTTTAGCTGGGACATTAGTTCACAGAATAATATAACATGTGATACTGATAAGAGAACAACTCTATTTCCACTCACTAAAAAGTTTCCATTTTATATCAATCACCAAGAGATCTCTGTACAGTTGGCAAAATGAATGCCAAAGGTAATAAAATGAAGTAGGTGTGGACATAAAATGAAATATCACATTTCTAAAATTTGATATCGATACACATTTTGACATGGATCTAGCAGATGTTAGAATAGATGGGTGTCTGTCCCACCTTTTGTAGGACTGTTCTTCCCGGGCATTCTTAGTTGAGCAGGAGTGGTGCTGTGGCTGGGCTGAATGTGCGGGGTGAAGAATGGAGGGAAGCCAATAAAGGATGGCAAGAAGGCAGCAGTCCCCCTTCCATGAGCTTCAGCAGCTCTCCACCACTCTGTTAGGAAAGGACAGATTAACAAAGTGAAGAGATTTGAGATTTTTAAAATTGAACTTTATTGACTTGGTACAAATCACAGGTGATTCTCTGTCAGAAGAATGATCCCATAAATAGCAGAAATATTTTCCAAATAATGATGATAAAAATAATTAAAAATGTGTGCTTTATTATTGCTTTAATAATGATTCATTGCACAATTTTATGCTATTAATCGTCAGTGCAAAAATATTTGTTTATTAGCCTTCTCCTCCTGCTAAAAGACCCAAAATGCAATAACATTTGGACATTTAATGCCTTAAACCAAGTAGTGTTATGCATTTAAAGTATTTCATGTAAATCTTTATGAAAAATGAATACGTGGAAGTATAACAATGTAGGCCACTTGACACTGCCAGGACAATAACATTTAAGTATGTTGGTTAAAGACAAACAACTTGATTCAGAGGCATGATCATAAAATTCTACAAGGCACTTTCTGAGTATCAGCAAATCTGCAATATGTGTATTTTATTTAGGTAATACCCGCGCCTAGAGGTTTTACTGTAATAAAAATATATGCATATATCATTACTGCCAGTGAGCAATTAACTTAACAGAAAAGCACAATAATGACAGAAAACACATTTACATGTGATATGATTTATACATTAACTGATAAATGTTTTTCAACTTGAAAAAAAAAACAAAAAAATGGAAATATCCGTCTTCTTACCAGAAAGAGCTCCTAGCTGGGGGTGTGCAGCGAGAGCAGCTGACATGCCCAGTGTGCCCAGGCCTCCAAACTCAGGCCGGCCTGTTCCAGCAGAGTAGAGTGCTCCAAAGGCTGGGTGGTTGACCAGAGGGAAGGCACTTGACAATGCGGAGCCAATGAAGGGCTGCTCTCCTGCTGCTCCAAACATACGGCCTAAGAAAGAGCCAGTGACATGATCAGTTCAATCAGTCTAAATATTTCCCGGCTCAACTCTGACTGAAGACAAGTCCAGAAATGTGAAGTGATGCTGTGAATGTTATTCTTGTACATAAGATGACACCATTTTTTTTTTATTTTTCTCACTGCTGCCTGGTAGACTGCAGAGAAATATTTGATATCAAACGGAAGTCTGATTACTTTAATCAAACTTCGTAATTTAATCAACCTAAAGTTCAATTTCTGCCTGATGATTCAGCGAATGCTTTTATTTGCAATGGTATAAACATTTTCCGAGATCTCAGAAGAAAAAAACGCCAACATAGTGTAAATTTTAGAAGTGTTTTCTTTTTCTCATCCTCCTGACACTTCTAGTCTTCCAGTTGTTCAAACATTGACGTCATATATAGCGCCTCAAGTGAAGACCGCAGCTGATTTTATACGAGTTTACATTAATACGTTGACAATTGTTTGACAGGAACACTCGTATCGATTTTCAGGATAAAGAAATTTGTGTCTGGGTATTTCTTGAGTTTAAGCAGCTGCATAGTGACAACAGCTGAACATTTCAAAGAGTGTGTGCGTAGCAGCACATGTGCATGATGGTGTATGTGTGTGTGCGTGTGTGTGTGTGTTTGAGGTGTAAAAAAGCTAACCTAGTTCTATCTTTTTTGGCATTCAATTTCAGCACAGAAGAATACTTCATCAACATCATCATCGTCTAGCGTTTTCCTGAGCACAATCATTTCTGGCAGGGGCGACTGCCACGTATTACCTCCTCCCAGAGTCAGATGCAATTTGGTGTGAGCATATTTCATGCAAATTCAATTTCTATTCCAGAGGAGGATAGGAAGTCTGCCTGATGTCTCTGCATAAGCCAGGTAATACACATGCAAAAAAAAGTGATGACTGAAGGAAAGAAAAGTGTTGTGCACAATGCAGATGAAAATGTCAAACGACTATACACTTGCACACAACACAGAAATGTAAGGCAGACTGACAACTGAGCAGGGTTTTTGGGAACTGATGCAGTTGGAGATCTAATTACCCACGGAGCTGCTTTGCACAATTCTGCCAGTTTTGTTCTCCCTATATAAAAACACAGGGAAGGACTGCAAATGAAGACGCATCTCTCAAACTATTTTAAACCGAGGAAGTATCGGTGGCTAAGCGGCAAGAAACAAAACCCAGACGGTCTGCCAGGGGTGTGACGTACGGGTGTGCGGCCCTTTGTGTTGGTTTCAAGGCCCCTCACGACCACAAGACAGCAAAATCTGCCTCTTGAATGTCATTAGAATATGCTGAATATTTAGAGGCTGCCTCGCAGGAGTCAGCCAGTGGATAGGAAGATAAACGACTGCAAAGCAACCAGCTGAAAGGCCAGACACAGCATTCATGTATGCCTAGGGTGCCAACCTCTCCCTCGTTGCACCCTGCTCCTTCCTAGGCAACACAAAGTGACATCTGCAAATGCCTCTTCAATATTAATGCGGGCTTCCAGAAGAAGAATAATTAAATCTAAAAATTTGAGGCAAAAGAGAAGACATACCTAGGATTACCTGCTTTCTGTTCCTCACTCAGTGCACCCCCCTCCTTCTCTCTCTCCCTCTCTCCCCCTCATCCTTTTTCTCATTCTCTTTCAATTCTTCCTCCTCTCTGACAAACTGCACCGCCTGCTTTTTTCATGTTTGGATGCTGCCGAAGGGGGATTAATTTGTTGTTTGTTGCAGTCAATCAAATTTCCACAGACAGATTTAAGTTAATTGCATCCGTGAGTTGATCCCAGAAGGAGCGAGCGCTACAAGCTCCCATCAGCTTTTATTCTCCAAGTGATGTCCTCATCAATGACATACGCATGCGCCCACACGCACAAACACTTCCTACTAATTTTTGTGTTCCTGAGATCTTTTTTTATTATTATTTTATTTTGATACACAGACGAAAGACCTTAAATCAGTGTCTTTGTGGCTCGTGATGACATTGAATCTATGCCACACTCTTGACACATCCTTGCTGTTTCAGGTCTTTAATGTTTCTTTCGCCTGGAATCGGATACTTCCTTCGATCTCAGGTGAGGCAGAGAGGATGGGGCATCTGTTTTTAACATTTTGTGTGAGGCATTTGTTAGAGTTGCAGTTCAGGCATTAAACAAGGTATGACATGAAATGGAGAAATTGCCTTGCTTGATTCTCACGAGTGCGCCTCTCAGCATTTCATTTGACGCTCAGTCCAAAATCGCTTATCTAGAAAATCTGAGCGTACGTAATGGCACAGAGGGATATGAGAGATGTATAATGCATAAGGTGAAGATGCGCCTAATGGCAATTTCTTTGGATATACAGTAGGTTGAAGAGACAAAACAAGAGGCTGTTTTTTTCTTTCCTCTCTTCTGGTAACAGAATAAAATACAAACAGAAAACACAAATAACCTGAATAAAGAGGGACACAATTGTGGTGTTTATGTGCAATCCTGTGAGTATGTGCTGTTGTAGCTTTTGTGTGCCAGAAAGACACAGCGAGACGTCAAGAGATGAGGAAGAGCATGAGCAAACGATGCACTCACTCTCACAAGGGATAAATGAAAGACACAAGAAGTTATAAACACATGTGCACAACACACAAGGATGGGACACACAAGCACTTCATTGCCCTTTGGTAAAACAAGCCAAGATACTGGACAGGGATGACTAGCCATAGAGCTGACCAATGTTAAATCACACACACCCACACTTGCATGCTCGCACGCATACACAGAAACTGTGTGTCGTGCTGAGCTTGATTTGGAGGCAGCTGGAGCCAGAGAGAGAGCTGAAGGTTGTCAGGAGACATGGCAAAGCATGTGTGTGTTTCTCACACAAAAGAGCCTCTTAATTGTTTTGGATTCATTAATGCAGCAGCTTTTCAAATGCAACCCCAAGCTGTCAGGGGGGAAAAAAATCCATGTAGCAGAGAGAAAAGGTGTTTTCACACAGGCTGGGAAATAACTATATAATTAACACTGGAAGAAACTCATTTTTCATAGTAAAGAAATGAGTCGGATGGTAACCAGCACGGAGGGACTGGAGTGGGCTTATTTGTCACGTTTTTTCATGTTTAAGTGGAAACCGTTGTGCGTCGGCATTTGTCAGAACACACTTGGCTTCTTCTCTGAGAGATACACAATCAACTGAGGGGGAAAAAAAAAAAGTGTTCCTTACCAGGGGTACTGAGGGTGGATCCCAGTGCTGAGGGACTCGGGGCCAAGCTGCTCTTAGAGTGGGGAGCAGGAGACGATGAAGAGGAGGACGAGGAAGAGGAGGAAGAGGCCGCAGGGGAGGAGGTGCGAGCAGCAGACAGGGTGGGCACAGGGGAGGCCAGCCGCTCTCCAGACTCCATATCTGTCAAACACAATCCAATCAGCAGGGTTACAATAGCAAAGCAGTGGCACAAGTATAGACACACACACACACACAGAAACCCACGCATATACACCCACACACAAAAGTATACACACTCGCCAACACACACACACACACCTGACACTTTTCCTTTCACATCTCACTTCCCAGGAACAATATTTCTATTTAGCCATGCTCACTGGCTCTCAGCATCTGTTGATGCAGACTACATGAAGTAAGGAAGGAGATGAGATGTCTGTCTGAGAAAGTAAGATAAAACAAAGTTCAATCTCCCACTTTCCTTAGTCAGAATAAGTGATATTTCAATATTCCATTGTACGAAAAACATATTGAAAACTGGTGATGAGCTGCCGTATGGCAACAAGCTGAACTGCCACGTAGTGCATTCAAAGACATATTTTTCTTTATTAATACAGACATTACATCTAAAAAAAAGTTTGAAAATGTTTCTGAAAATTGTTTTTCTGATCAAATATATATTAATTTTTCCTCTGTAGCACACATTACAGAATTCACACAGCTCTCTTTCACAAGCAAGGTGTCTTGAAACACTCTTTACAGTCTCCCTCTTTTTATAAAAAAAAAGAATGTCATTTAAATTTATGAGCTTTCCAAGGCCTTAGAAGACAACTGTGCTCCTTCAGCCCTTTCAATGGGAAGCAGAACTAAATGGAGGGGCTTTTAGATGATGGATGCATTAACCAGCAGAGTAGCTGTCCATTATCAGTCTCACAACATGCCTGCTATTATCAACTAACCAATGACATAAAACCCTAACAAGAAACATTCAGCCACCAGGCATCCAAATATTTTACTAACATTATTCAAACTTAATCCCTGTTTGCCTACGAGCAAGAACAAAAGTCTCTGAGCCCACACAGCTGCTGACTGGTGCAGTCGAAGGAAGACTGTCAGAAAAAAAAAAAAAAAACTGAAATAACTTACACAAAGTGTGCCCACATTTTAACCCCGGATGCAGTCACACGCACACACAAAATCACCTCCTGTGTCCATCACACCAACCTGACTCCATTTCTGACTCCTTCTGCCTGACACTAATCCTGCACTGAAAATCCACTTCAAAAGCACAGTTTGTAGATTGTGTTTTACAGTCAGCCTTTGTTATTGTGTCATTACAAATAAACAGTCTCTGCCTCCATTTCTCTTTTCTCCCCTCTCTCCTGCCACACCACCACCACCACCATCCATCCCTCCTCCCTCTCTCCTCTGCAGTGGGAGCAGAGCCACTGATTAAATCTCTGAGACAAAAGCTGCTATCCTCTGAATATCAAGTATCAGCCTTTCGCCAGGAGCAACACTGACAAGAGAGAGGGAGAGTGGGAGCGAGAGAGAGAGGCGCAGATGACAAGAAAACCTGCTGCAGTCCGCGGGGAGGAGGCTGGTGTGACATCGGACTTAGGCAGCCACGACTGCCACTGCTGCAGTATGAAGACGGCCGTTTTGTAATTATGAGGAGGGTCAAAGGCCCTGTGAAGTGGCCTCTTATGCAAGGTGACGAAAAGTGAGTTTGGAGGGCAAAATTGTCAAGCAGAACAGACAGGAAATAATGTTTACATTTCTGGCTCAGTAAAGATGTTGCATGAATGGCCGCCCCAGAATGTCATCATTTCCAATGTCAAATGGAAAAAGAATTAATAAATAGAAAAAAATAAATTAAAAGATGCCATTTGTTTCCTTGTGAAAAGAAGGGTATGGTTAGACTTGTGATGGAAATGGAGGAGCTGTATAATTATCTTAATGCATAGGAAAAACAAAAGGCATGTCTCAGAGGACAAGTGAGCTTATGCGGTGTCAGGCGGTTAGTGGAGCAGATCATTCTCTCTGGTTTTTTGAAGGAAGGGGATAAATGAAAATAAAAGAATGAGAACAGGGACAAAATGATTGAAGAGGGAAAGAATAAGCAAGACAATACACTCTGATTTTGTTGTGGAAGGAGAGAGAAAAAAAGAGACGCAGAAAAGAAAAGTGCAAAGATAAAAGACAGGCTGTAAACTATTCTTGTCGTTTCTCAATATCTGCACTTAATGCCTCGCCTTGTCAAAATGTGATGATGTGAACAGAATTGATTTCCCCCCCTCTAACAAACAACAAAAAAAGCAATCCCTTCTTTGCAGAGGTGTAAAGCAGTACTACCCTCCCCCTCATCCTCTCTCATCTCTCTCATCTCTCACAGGGCCTTTCTCTGTGATGAGAGATGGAGAGAGAGAAAGGACAGCGAAGGGGAGAAAAACACCGCAAAGCAGGTCCATCTTCCTCCAGAAACTACAAACCCATCACTTAGTGCAATTAAATCCAATAACAATAATAAGATTGAGGTTGGCAATGTAGCAACCAAATGCACAGCCACAACAATTGTTGCAATAATGGAGCACAAAGGTATTTAAGGATCCAATCCCGACTTAATTACGATAAATTAAAATGGATTTAGCATCAGAATTAGTTTGATTTCACTGCTAATTAAAGGCAACACTACATTGATGTTATAAGGCAAGTGTTATAATCTCTACGAACGGCTAAATCAATTCGACTCGAGCGCACATCAACCAATCATCGCGTGGAGACGAGACCAGGAACGGCACGTTTAATATATGCAAGAAAGAAAAGAAAAAAAAAATGGGGAGAATTTATGCTAATAGCTGAACTATGATTTATAAGACGTGTTCCTGTGTCGGATTCACAGTCACATCTGCAAATACAACAAAACCCACATACACAGCAACCAGCTGTCAATACGTGCAGCTAACAGTGGCTGAATGCAACGGCCCTTCAGGAGATAGTGTTGCTATAAACAGCTTGGTGGATTTATGATTGCATGTGCCCTTCGTATAGGAGCCTTCACATGTCAGCAGCATCTGAAAGGAGGGCAGGACCGCATATAGAAGAGATGCAGGGAGTGCGTTTGGTGAAGTTGTAATGGCCCGGGCCCGCCACTCTGTATGTGCCCCTTACATCATGCATTTGTTTTGCGGTGTTGTATGTCCGAGCTGTGTGTAAATAGTGGTGCTTGATTACATGTGCAGCAATGTCACAAAAGACTGTGAGTGTGTGCCCGCGCTACTCACCCTCAACCCCCCTCCACTCCCTCGCCCGCCTTTCTTGAGTGTGTCTCATCCTGCCCCTTCTTCCTCACCCTCCAACACGCACACACCGACACACACACACACACACAGTAACAGATGGCTGATACTAACTGAGATAATCCGCCAACAGAGTCATCAGCATGGATCAGTGGTAATCAGAGTGTGGACACAATGTCTCTTCTCCAGCCGTAATGGAAGGAGCGCCTGGCTAAAGAGAAGGGAAATGCATTATTCCCCATGATGCCCTGACCCCATTCAAAGACACACTGTGGCTTGAAGGTCTGTTTTGCCCTTTTTTTTCTCAAACAACCTCGACAAACGAGGCACTGTCATCCCCCAATGTTCGCCCTCTCGTCTTGATCTGCTATTTCCTGCTTCCGATCGGTCTCAATTTAAGCTACATCCTCTTCTGAGACACGACGTAGCCAGTGTGTCATTATGACGACATCCAGCAAAGAAGGCGACGGGTGATGTTTATGACTTATCCACAATTTACCCACAAATCGGTCAGAACCAGAAAAACAACCTGCTTTTTATATTAGTGCTTCCAGTAAATGACTGAGCTTTTCCAAGAAGTTATCTAATACACAGACAGACCTCCAGCTACTAAGTGACACGTTGACAGTTTCATGGTTCACAGACAAACGCTACAATCACTGGGTTTGAAGCAAAACAAGACCCCAGATACAGATGTTGATGTGGCTTAGACTCATTAACAACAAATAATTTAACAAGAATATATTACTGGTGCAAAAACAAATAACTTCTCTGTTATACATAAGCCTTTTCGCTGGGAATTTGGTCACAATTTGCGGCAACGCTCACTTCTTTTTCTAAAGGCAGCTGTTGCACAAACCCAACGGTTGAAAACTTCACCCTCCACTTGTATGCTTTCATGTTCGTGTGAGTGTGCACTTTTGTAGACATGACATATGCATATGGATGTGGATGTTTTGTATTTTGCATGCTTGTTGCCAATGATCATACACTCAGCCAACATCATCTTAACTAGTGCAGGCTGCACGCACAGGCTGGATTGACCTTCTTTCTCCTCCCTTTTCAACTCCTCCTCACGTATACCAACTGAATTACACATAAAAAAAATACATGACATAAAACGCATCTCGTCGTCAATAACAAAGAAGGAAAATTTGTCAGAGTAGTCTCATGGTTAAATTAAACATCCAAACAGCGAGAATTTACTAGGTCATTCCAAATGGCACCATATCATTTTCCAAATTGGGATTTTTTAAGTATATTAGTATAGTGTACTTTATTCTCTCTCAAAAATGATATCCTGAGATTCATGTCTAAGTAAATATAAAAACAAAACATATTTAGGTTAACATCCCTGAAGCATTCCAGTGGAATCAATGCCCACAGGAGGAGTAGCATAGTGCAGTGTGATTTGGGTGTCAGTCCTGGAGTCTGCAGCCCCCTTATCCTGGTAAGGGATAAGAGGATAGAGATACATGAATGAGTAACTAAAGGAATATTTAACAGTTGGAACAATTTGGAGAAAATTGGTCCCAGAATTTTCTCGCCTCAAAAATGCAGACCATTATCATTAAAATATTTTAATGTTAGCTACGTGAGATTGTCAAAAAGTGTTTTATCAGTAACCTCAAGAAAAAAAAAAAAAACATGAAGGCAGCTACTCCACTGGTCTTTTTTGAACACATGTGCCACCGCTCGTGAACCAAAATCGCATAATGCTTTGAAGTTGCTAGTTGAGCAGAAAATGCTTGGCCATAAAGAATGCTTTGTGTTTTTTGTGACAAACTTTTTCGTAAGCTTAAAACACGTCATCTTTTTAACCCCAAACTCTCATGATAGTCACATTTAAATGAAGAAAAACAAACAAATAGTTGTCCTGATATGACAACAATATTCACCAAAATGGAATTATTGTAACAGCATAAAAAAATAAGGATCAGAACAAACAATCAGATTCTTCTCTGTTTTGAACGTATCAGCCACAATAGTTCCTCAAACCTTTTATTTTTTAACCTCTGAGACGCTGAGACTGATGTGTTCACTGACTGATGTCAGGCAATATTTGTGGAAGGATGGGGTTACCTTCAGGAAACTGATGTTAAATCAATAGATATTACTGTCTATGTGTGCTCTTTTTTTTCTGGTAAACTTAAATCTAACTGGAGAAGTTTTGACCAATGACTTGAATGAAATGAAAATAGCCATTGTTTATTGTGAAATTGATAGAGTGACGTGCTGAGCCCAGATCTCAAAAGAATAGAAGAGACAGCATGCCCCAGTGTGGCCTGTGAAGGTGACAACAACCAGAGTGACTCACACCCCTCCCTCGATGCACTCCTGCCTGGTGACAGATGGCAGAGCAGAGCTGGGTGGGGATGGGCACCATCTCTCACCCAGCCTCGGATCGGCTCACCCTGGCAGAGCTGCTGCCCACAGGTCTTATTACAGCTTACCAGTGACTGACTGCCTCCATGTTACACTTGGGCTTACCTTTACTAAAGCTGCTGCTTACTGCCTGTCGGAGCGGTGAGGTAATGATATGGTCATAGCCAGCACACGGTTAGCTGTAAAGTCCTTCCATCTTCAGTCACACACACAAATGTGTATCCATGTCACTATAAAAGCCCGAGATCCAACATAAACCCAAAAGACATGGCACATAAGTTCTGTATACGTCTGAAATGATGAGAAAATCAAGTCTTGCCAAATGGCTTTATTTGCCTTTTTCAAGCATACTGTCGATGCCAAAGGCTGGAATCAACAGCTCTGCTCACCATCCGTCTTTTCTGGCTTCCCACTGACAATAATGTGATTTTGGGACATGGTGATGACTCGGTGGAGAGGAATCGGATAGGCTTGTCACTTGTGTTTGATGTCAAACCTATGTGTGACAGAATTGTGTTACTCAGCTCAACCAGACACAGCACTTCTTCCATTTCCAGGCCATAAATAGCAGGGTCTGAGATGGTGGCGAGTGAGTGTGCCTGTTTAGTTCATGTGTTAAGAAAAATAGAATATTTACATACGTGTGCGTGGATGTGTGTGTGAGACGCCACATTAATATGCGCCATTCTGTTTATCCGAAAGTAAACTCAATAAGAAAATTCCCATCTCTTGTGCTATTTCGCATCTGCATCCAAGCAAAGCTAATTATTCTCCCCATGGTAACCTAGAAGGGTCTTCACATCAAAAAACCAGAGGAGTGCATCATGCAATCATCCCTGATGAATCTGCCCTTCTCCCCCGTTACAGCCATTCACACTCATTTGCCAGTCTCACTGCTCATTACGGTTTCTCTGCAGATCTGCTCACCGCTGGCTGCTAGTGTCGACAACAAGAGTCCATAATGACTTTGGATCACTTTGGAAGCATGCAATAACAGTACGTGAGCTTCACACTAAAAGACACATACATTAAATGGCATGTAGGCATGCATGGCAGCAATGCAGCACAAGCTTTCCATACAGCAGGGGACTCAAACTCAAATAAGTCGCGGGCCACCACCCTCACTATCATTTCACCGAAGGGCCGTGTCAGCTTTCAGTGTTCAGTACAAAATAAATAAATAAATATTCTATTCTGTGTAATACAACACTGAACCAGAAGGGATTTGAGAACTGTAGGATTTACCATCAAATGTGGAGAACAAATATATAAAATATTATTATAAATTCAACTTTCACATCAAGGTGGGAGCCGCAAAATATTGTTTCACGTGCCGCATATGGCCCACGGGCCTCAAGTTTGAGACTCCTGACATACAGTAATTAAGCTAAAGCTAATCACTGACTAACTACAACCTTAAAATTAAAGTCATGCCTCATTCAGTGAGTTGCTGGTCCCCATCAAGACAATTGGTTCTAAAGGCAACAAGTGCCAAAAATAGTCCTAACAGAGTAACACTCAACACAGAGCAAAAAAAAAGGGAAAAAAAAAAGAAGTTCTCAAACTTATGTCATTAGATACTACCCCTCAAGTACTGGAGGTAACACTGTTCAGCTGAGCACTGCACATGAAGATAATGATGTATTCTTAATGAGAACGTTAGTCAGTTCATCAGTTGGACCTACGCTCAAACCAAAAGCATGGGACAATATATAACAGGCTGTATTTCCCAGCCTGGTGACTCACCTCATCCTAACACAAATAAATTGCTAGAACGACGACGGTACACACCCCATAGTTTAAGAACCACCTCCGTTTAGGGAGAGGAAGTGTTTTTAATTAGATTAGAGACTTTAGTAGTTTAAAATGTCTCAGAAACACTTCAGGAGGCGGAGTTTGGCTGTGTACATAACTCAGTGCAGGCACACAGATGATTAGTATAAAAATTGTAGCCCGAGGCAGCGAACACTGAGCCTGCATACCGGAAACACAGCTTGATCTAAAAATACTTGACGGATAAATATGAGCATTTTTTTCCACCTTAACAAGATGTTTTCTGCAGTGTGACATGTAGGCCTGGACCTATCAGAAATGTCATGTGTTTTTGTTCCACATTGCTGGCATTAAAGCACCAAACAAAAATATGGCAATGCACTGCAAGTATTACATCAAACTGGTATATCATATATTCAAGTCATATATGCTTCATGTATGTATATATTAAACCTATTACATTTAATTTGATATTTAATGCTGAAATATAAATTAAGCAAACTGGTGCTCACTCAATTTCTTATTAAAAAATAATATTTAGTGTAAAAAAAAAAGCTATAATTCCTTCTAAGAACCTTAACATGTTATGTAACTGTTATCTCACTTTGTTACTACTTCTATGCTTTATAATAAAGCACTGCAGATATAAACACGTCATATAATCATCATAAAATGACACTGTTCTCTCTTAAAACTGAGCAGCTGCAACAAGAGCTTAACAAACAGCCCGACTGGACACTGTCAATACTGCACCATCAATAATTTATAAATATGGAAAACTTAAAACAAGGATCTGTTAAATTAGCAGTGGTTCTTAAAATGTTAATGATGTGGTAATAAGTCATTTAATACATTTTAACCAAGGATAAAATAATAATTCCCCCAGTGCATGGCAACTCTGTCAACAAGCTTGAAGAATAATGTCGGAATACTGGAGTGATATTTAAATGTTTTATTAACACCAGATGAAGTAGTGCAAATTTGACATTCATTTGATTTAGAAAAAAAAACGCCTGACGCAATAATTCTAAGATTTTACTCGAACTGTACGTGTGACTGGAATAAATACGACTTATTAATGCCCATTCTGATTAGTTTTAATTGCATATGTGAATGCAGGAAACAGGAATCAATGTTGTTGTGTTTAGATAAAAAAAATCCTGTCACTCAATCTGCAAACAACAGGTTTAAATAAATTCATGTCACATGAAAATACTTCAAATGTGAACGAGAAACAGAGAGATAGAGAGAGTAAGAGAGATAGAGAAAGCGAGAGAAAGCGAGAATGAGTGCTGGTCTGCAGATATGCATAATGCAAATGACATGCATGTCAAACAGAAAAACAAACTGACAGTGACAGAACAATGGAATAGCCAGAGAGCGGCAAACCTTGCATGAGTAATTGTTTAAGCTTTTTTTTCAGTCTATTTCCATAAGAGCAAAAAAAAAAAAAAAGATAATAATTTTGAGTCATTTCTGTTCAACTGAAACTTGACTCGCAGCAGATCAGTGATTTGCCCATGTAGATGTGACATGATTTAGATAGGTGACGGCGGTGCTGCTGCTGCATCTGCTGCAGATGTGATATCAGAAATGGCTTTTTTTTCCCCCCACTGACTCTCAGCGAGTGTTTTGTGAATATTCCTGGAGCATATAATGTGTTGTTTAACCAAACTGCAAAGGTAATACATGTACAGTCACAGTCTTTAATTTTTACTGCACCCCTCAGTCACACAAAACTACAGCAGTGCTCATATTCACTCTCCACTGGCCAAACTGTCCAGATATGAGACAGTTTGGCCCAGTCTGGGACATAATTCCATTTTTTTTTTGTTTCTCTCTGCAAAAACATCTTCTTTAAATAGCTTTTTAATCAATCAATCTTCCCTATTAAATTGCCAATATCTTTTTTATATTTTATCTCCTGTCTTAACCTGTTGGTCGTCTGCAGCTTTAATGACGGTACATTTCCAGACGACCTTGATTAATAACATACAAACCATTTCAAACAACTCCCCAGCTCATGATCTTATTCTTCTTTATTGCACTACCCGAGGACACGAAAGCCCCTGAAATATAATAGCCTGCATAATTTTAGGTGAAGTCACATTCGCTTTTTTTCCAACAGTGATACTAAATTCACCTCCTTGCTGTGACTCGTAAGCTTATTTACTCGGCTTGTTAAACAAAAAGGCTGCTCATATTTCTGACTCAGTGCTGTTAAGAGTCTCATCTGCAACCGCACTCCCAGCCCCCGAACCCTCGCCTGCATTTACACCTCTCTCCAAGACACTCTCCCCTCGTCTGCTTCTCTATTTGCACTTTCTATTTTCTCAACTTGTTTTTCTGTTTTTGTTATGGCAAAATTAACAACAATAACACTGGCATCTAATGATGCAATGTGGATGCGTGTGTGTGTGTGTGTGAATCGAACACATGCATGTGTGTTCTCTGAATATTACAGCACACAGTGAGTACACACTCTCTTGGCTGATGAATAAATAATTAATGGTGACATTTATTAACAATTTTATCAAATTTCCATTAGTCTCTATTACTCTGATAATCTGTTAAGCTAATTTACCTTGAGAATAAATACTTACATATTAAGTATTATTTTAATAGTGAATCTCAATGGACCTATGTCTAAAATATATAACTGAAATTCAGTGCGTCAATTCTTTGTTTTTCTTAACAGGTGAACGTCTACTTGAACGTAGATTCCTCAAATGGTACTGTGCTGTTGTCACAAAAGAGATTATGTAATCTAACTGAACGGAAGAGACTTCAGTAAAAAACTTTAAATTACAAAACATTAAGAAAAAACAAAGGCTGATAAATGACTACAAATGATAACAGTAATATTTATTTTAATGTTAATAGTACTAACAATTATAATTATAATGAAATTATACATATCTATATTCATAAGTTAATGTCATCATATTGTATTTCATTAAATATATAATTTACATAATTGTAAAATTCATAGTATTTTATTGTTGTTGTTGTTCTTATTATCATAACTAACACACATTTTTTTACTTTGATTCTAAAGTGCAAAAGTATCATTCCAATGCTTTAAAGCAGACAAAAATGAAAGAAATAGACAAGCAACAAATTATCATCACATGCATCAAACACAAATTAATCTTCTGATGTGGAGCAGTGTATTTGGATCATGACGTGCTTTGAGGCTCTACGTAGTTCTACAGCAGGGTGCAAACTTAGAGCAGCGGTGAAGAACGCTAGCGGGCGTAGCTGAGTAAGTCAAGGTCTGTGGACTATTTCAGTGATTTCTGATCATCACATGCCATGTGTCCCACAGACCTGTATATAGATGGTTTGAAACATCTAGAAATAAATTAATCAAATCAAAACACTGTAAATTAAATGCAAACAGAAGAATCCTGTCATTTCGAACAATCTGATAGTGATATATTGTGTCACATGACAATCTGAAAAAGGTCACACTAGGTGTATTACTCAGGTTTGCTCGTTTTCATTATATTAGACGATATTGTGAAACACTGTCTGACACTCTGAATATGAATGTACAAAGACTAAATTTAGCACTAATATCAAATGGGAAAAATAACAACTCAAATGTATAACTATTAACAACAGGTCAGGCTGTTGTCAAAAAGACAGAAAATATAATTAATTATTAAATGTTTTGGTATGTGTTGACTTGTAATGTAAAGAAAAACAAATGAAGAATAGAATAATCTTCTTTTCAACACCAAATTGTCAAGCCTGTTCATACAAATTGTAATTCAGATAATTTATTTCCTTATTAAAGGATGCTGGATCACTTACACAGACACAGGCTGAATAGCAAATGAAGGTGGGCTTGTGTTTCACATCAGAAAGTAAACAGCCGTCCTGATGCGTAAACAGACATAGCATGTTTGTTGTTTAGAGTGCCGCCAAAATTCATACAACTTAGCTGAATGTGATCAAATAACAAAACCACGGAGGATATTTATTGAAAAACTATTGAGTTTCCATCTAACGATCTGCTTGAATAGTACAGCTGGCTGTAACTGTGTGGAAAATAAAATCTTTAACCTAATCTGTCAATCAGGGTTTTTTTTTTATTGTTCAATTGGTGATTTACTTAATGTTGAACATGTTAGAATGACTGGTTGGAAGAGAAAAGTGTTGTATTGACAGAGAGGGGGAGAGAGAGAAGCAGCGGGCAGTCAGCCACTCTGTTCTGCCTCACTGCAACATGGGAGGGAGGCCAAAGTGGACACACACATATACATGTGCATGCACACACAAATATACACACATATGCATGCATGCGCGGGCACTCACATGAATGCAGGCACTCAGACGCACACACACACATTCACACGCAGCATCAGCAGCAACAGCAACAGCAGCGGCAGCAGCAACAGCAGCAGGTGAGGTGCCAGCACATCACAGCACTGCCATTTTTCAGTGTCTTGCTCAGGGAGAAGCGCTCTGACATTTTATGAAGCACTCTGCAGAAATCAGCAGCTTGTAATGGCGGCTGGATTGTCACTCCTGTTCACTCCTCACACTCCCTCTATCTCCCCTCCTTCCCACTGCTTTTAAGATATTATCTCTTCTGATTAACATCATCTAATCAATTCAACAAAATTGGCTTTTAATTATGCAGACTGATCTTCGCCTCACTCAGTATAAAATGTTTTTTCCCCCCTTGTTTTAGATTACAGAAAAAATAGAAATAAATTGTGAAAATACTTCTGAGTGACTTAGGATAACTTCTTTTTTTGACTTAAAATGCGTCTCACTGCTGCTTAAATCAGCCAGACAAAAACATAAATCTCACGTGTTCACTGTTAAAAAGCAGGCAGAGTGATTTACACCTTAGGAATTACTTCTACCGGTGACTTGTCATTCAGACCCTTGGAGCCGTGGCTGCTGATATTGCTGCACGTTTACTGAAAGGACCAAATGAAGGGAAATATGTCTGTTAAAATGTCCTCTACATATAAGCAGGGATCTATAACCATGATTAACTCTTGGACACGTTGTGTCCGACAAGCTGTGTTGTGTTGAGCAATGATTAACAGCAAGTGACTCTACGAACCGCTGTTGGTACATTAACACAATATTTACATTAGGGCAGCCTCTTACTGAAGCCATTACTGATGTGGCTCAAGTCAAATGTCATTTGTGAAAGCTGTATTGACCAGAGAACGCAGCCCTAAGTTTCACTTCTCTTCTAAAAGTTTTAGACATCACTGAGAATAAAACATCAATCCATCTAAAACACAGGAGTCAAACTCAGGCCCGGGGACCAAATCTGGCCCCCAGTGTAATTATATTTTGGCCTGCAAGATCATATCGAATATGTATTAAAGTAAACAGGCCTTATATACTGGTAGGATGTTGTAGTATTAGTGCATGGTCTTTGTTATAGCGCAGATTTTTTTTGTATGTCAGTGAGAAAAACAATAAAACATTAAAAGGATCCGGAAAGGTTACAGTTAAAGGCAAACACCACTGATGTGTTTTATTTCTTTTTTCTTTGCTCTGATAAGGTGGGGGCCACAGCGATATTTTGCCCTTGCATTTAATATCGGGAGAAGGGGAAATATTTACAGTTTATTTTTCAATAAATATTCAGTCTGACCGTCACTTAATTATAGTTTTTAATTGTGACCCACTGTGTAATTAAGTTCGACACCCCAAACTAAAATATATGAGTAGCCTCGTGTTTAAGTGTGGCATTATTCTTAACACTGTGTTGATGATGTGGCCAAAGCCCAGTGTTGTTTCTGGCTTTTACAATAACAGATTTAAACTCACTCTGATCGTTTGTCAATCCGTTCAGCATGTAGCAGACAAATAAAACATGACATCCGCTCCCACACTGTGACTCCACAGAGAAGGCGTGGGATAGAAGTAAACGCCAAGCAGAAATCTTCAACAGTCTGGACAAATAAATAGTCAAAACTGTGGATGAGCCATATTTACACTTCATTACAGGAAAGTTGCAGACTTTGACAAGCCATTTATGCAATGAATCACTTGAATAAATAATAAACTTAGTAAATGTTCAATTGATTGTATTGTATTTCCCTCTAAATCAAGGGGCTCAAACTCGTGGCCCGTGGGCCATATGCAGCCCATGCAATGATATTTTGCGGCCCCTACTTTAATTTGAAAGTTGAATTTTTATATTATAGATTCTCCAAATTTTATGGTCAATCATGTAGTTCTCAAAACCCTGATCCACAGTTTCCTTTGGTTCAGCATTCTATTACGCAGAATCTATGGGATTGATTTTTTATTTTATCTTTTATCCCTTTTGTATTAAACACTGAAAGCTAACGCAGCCCCGTGAAATGACAGTGTCAGTGGTGGACCTCATCTTTTGAGTTTGAGTCCAACATTGTAGGCTGCAGGCTGATGATTTAAATTGGTTGGTTTTGCGACTAGATGGTCAGCGCACATATTTGCCGCCCATGTTCTGTGTGAAGGCATGGTAGAAAAGGCACGTACAAGCTGGAGAGGGTATGTAGCAGATATGTCACCAGTGCAAAGTATTGCAGAATAACAAAACTATCCTGACAGTTAAAAACTGATCCATCCAAACATGCCCTTCTGAACCGTGTTGGCATTTTTCTTTTCAGACGTAGTGTTATTAGGGATATTTTAAAAGTGAGTTTAGTTTGGTAAAGATATTTTCTGTCTGTCTGACTGTCTGTTAGGCTATGTGTCATAGCAAAGGTGCTATGTTTGTTAAAAAAAGAAAATAAATCTCTGGAAGCTGCACAATTTCACCGCATGTGCTCAAAAAGTTACCATCTCTTACTATCCACTCAACCTGAAACAGACAATGTTGTCATTGTTGGCCATTACATTTCAAGACAAGGGAAAATGAGAGGGCTTACATTGTTGTTATGTCTTAATGTAGCTACAAATATTTGCTTTTTTGTGCAGATCATGTTTAATTTGCAGAACATTCGGTGTACATTACCCATTTTTGTTTAGTTCCCCATTCCAGTCAAATATTTATTATGAACATTTTTGAACTGAAGTAGGAACCTGTGACTGGTCTGCAGTTTACAGGAAATTCACAATTACGGAAATTAAAACTTTGCTCTCGAGAGAACTTTCTCTATTTTGCATTTGCTGCAAACTGAATGAAAAGATTATTAAAGAAATAGTCTGAAATTAACTTAAGAAAATGATCTGACATGAAACATATAAGAGATGCAACTCTAAAAAACACCAAACACATTCAGACATGTAAAAAAAAAACCTTTAAGCAAATTAGTGTTATCTACAGTGGAGTTAATATGAAATAATTTGTAAACTCCAGCTACATGAATCAAACTAAACTGATAATGTGCAGTTATATTAACCCATATCGCCTTAATGATGTCACAGCAGCAGTGGCTGTGGAATAAAACTAAAGAAAATCATTAGGCTTTTAATTTGTTCATGTAGTTATAACATAGTATGTGGTCACACTCAGCTAAGCTATTAAGACCAACACTCTGTGAATACTGAACTGAAGCACAGAAGACAACCTCAGCACTCGGAAAATTTGCAATTACACATTTCCTCAAATTGCTGAGCCCTAACTTGAAGTAAACTATCCAAGAAATCAACGTGGCCATATAATAATCACAAGATACATGAACTTGTGTCTGCCGGTCACTGCCCTCTGAAGAACTGTTCTATGGAAGAATTCCCTGATACACTCAGGCTCTCTGTAAACACAAAAGGATGATAATGATAAAAATAACTGAAGTTTTTCCTCCATTTCAAAAGATTCAGCTTTAACAGTGTGTCTTGAGTGGGGGGATGTTCTTGATGACACGTACCATCAGAATAAAAGCAGGCATGTCGAGAAACCTTTGAATCATGTACCACATGTGCATCAGGACTCCTTTAACGCTATGAGGCTTTTTTTCCCCCACATATGCTTGCAATTAAATTCAAACAAAACCCGAGCTAAAGATGACTGTTTTTGTTTATATGAAGGAAGAGGAAAATTGTTAAAGCTGGTATGCTAGTTAGGAGATGTCTGAATGAAGGTAGTAAATCAAGGCGTATCATGACTAAACGGGATATTTATTTATGTATTTATTTGGTAATCACGAGTTTTAAAACATAAGACAACAAAAAGTTCAGTCAAAAAAAGGATAATTGTAACCAAAACAAAAGATGATTACGCCCTGAAATATCCTTCAAGACTATTGTGCTGGAAATATGGTAACCCCGCGCCCCCCTTATATATATATATATTGATTCTAATAGATTTTTGATAAATCTGTATCAAATAAGTAGCCCTTTGTGTTACTGTGTGTCCTTAAAGTTGCTTTCAGTTTCAGATAGATTTATCACCCCTGCCTTAAAATATCAAATGATTCGGTAGAATGCCACCTTAAAAAAAGTGTGGTCAGTTTTCCTGTATTAGGTATACACCGTCCAAACTATGAATTTTTCACCAGTTAAATATATAAATCTTTTCTCTTTTTTTCCTCTACAAAATGATGTCCATTTGGTCAACACTGGTGGTGAAATGAACTCCACCTGCTTCATCCTGCTGACATCTAGGACAGCAGTAGGTGGTTCACCACTGACTAGTTCCAGCCTCAGTGTTTCTCCTTGGCTCTCCAAGTAAAAAAAAAAATGATGGTAAGACTACAGTTATTAACATTATAATATAAGATAGTAAAGATAACTGTGAGGTAAGAGAAACACTACAGAATATATGGTGTCTTTGTGGGTCTTAAGGTAGGGATTTTGGGGCTGCAGCTGCTAAAATGACATAAAAAATATAATAAAAAGAAAAAAGTCGATCATCATCATGCTTCCCATTCCAGATCATTTTATACACTTTTAGTTTAAATCATTCAGACATTTATATTTTTTAACTTTTTCACTAATTAGTAAACCACTGATTGGTCCACAAAGCCACACTGCTTAGAAAGAAATTTGAACAATTACAGTCACTGGAGGAAGATAAAAAATGTTTTGTTTGAAGTATGAAAATGTAATATCACCAAGCTTTCCCCAGGACTTTTCTGCCCTCTGTAGGAAACATGTAAAACATTCCTTTCAAGGTCCAGATGTGCTTTACAAAAACTGCAGCTTTGTCACCCCGTGCAGTGTCCTTAGAGTACAGAAGAAAGGTGGTGGTGGTGATGGTGGGGCGAGGGGGGTCTCTTCCTGTGATTCAACCCTATTTCCTGTGCCATTGCACTTTCCCTTACCATCTTCAAATAAGGAGTCAAAATATTTGAGCGGCTATTGTTAACTGTGTCACTCCGCTGCCATGACAGTCCTGCGGTGCAATCACACATCTACAGGTGGACACACAAGTGCGTAAGGACCATCATGCACTGGCGCTAGACTGAGCGTCACCATTGTGTCACACTATCTTTTCATGTGAAACTTTATCCACGAGCACGTCCTCTGGATCACAACACTATTTTTAAGGATGGACCAATCACACAGCGTCCCATCACCCCTTCTCTGTTACCTGATATTATTTAAGGAGGAGCTAAAGGAGGGAAAGAATAATAGCTGTGGCAAATACTTGACTGTGTACTTGTGTTCGGTGTGTGTGTATGTGCATATATTTGCCTGTCACGACGGGTAGATTCCTTGTGTGGTGAAGATGAAACTGAAGCTGCCTGGGCCTGTTGTTGATAGCTGTGTCTCACCCACTCACGGGCCCACAGGGAGTCAGGACCAAGACCACTACTCAGGGTCTGTCTGTTCACACACATGAAACACAGGCTTGGATTACACAGGGCTCAAATATGAATCATTCCTCCATGAGGAAGCAGGGGGAAGGCTCTGTGCCGTGTGTTTGTGTGCAAATTTTCACACACAGCAATATCACAGACTCAAAGAGGGGACCTGGTGGTTCCACACACCTGCCAAAGACAGATGTTAAGAATAAATCAGAGAGAATCTCTGCGAGAAAAGAATCCTGACACCGCCGCAACTCTACTAACTTGCAACGCAATTCGCTAACTGAAGAGCAAACAGCTGCACATGACAACACACACACACACACACACACACAAGTGATGAAAACAAGAATAGCATGCACGTTCCTGATATCCGTACACAGAGACAAGAAGGGAGGCTACATCTTGGGGTGAGAGTAAAAAAAAAAAAAGGAAGAAGAAAGTACTTTCCAGTTTCTCTCTTTCACGCTCACAGGCTCCACTCCTACTTTTGTGTTTTCAACCCTGTTCTGTTGCTGTGTAACCTGCTTTCATCCTGTGGAGCTGAGGGTTTATGAGTGTAATTGTTCTGGAAGGAGCTGAAATCCTCCAACGACATATGAACAAGTCACAACAAGGCTGAAAGCAGTGTGGGCGGTTTGGAGAGGAAGCACTTTTTTCCACTGCTGACTGGGTAAATCTCATGATTTCTCCATTTTTAAATATAGCTCTGTGGTATATAAAGAATCAACCAAACACTTACAAAGCCTCCCCTGTAAAGTCAATGTGTTGAAAATAACTTTTTTTTTTCCCTCACCCAAGGCAAATTGAACCCGAGACTGACTAAATCAAATGCCAAAACAATTCTCTGTGTCCTGTGTGACAGTGTTGAATACTTCCTGGCTCTACGATACCAAGTGTCATGAAGAAGCAAAGTGAGACGCAGAACACAGCTTTCGTCTCTGCTGGCACCCATGAACCTGTTCATCTTATGTTGCTTGTTTTTTTTTAGCCATTGTCATCTAACAGGATGGGAGCGGAAGAGCAGTGTGTATGTACATATTACTGGTATGAGTACGTTTGTGTGTGTGGCAGTGTGTGTGTGTATGTTCGTGTGAGGCACAGTGTGTGTAAGGCATGTGTTTCTGCCTGTGTCATAAACAGACACCCTTCATGCTTTGTGGCCCAGATACAAGATAAAAAGTATCCTAACAACAGCACACTGACATTTTATTTTACTTGCCATCTTGGAAAACCAGTAGAAAGTGCATTCCGGGAAGTGATTTTTTTTTTTTTTTTTACAAACAATGGATGGTTAAAAAAAAAAAAACTTTTTCATGCCAGCAATAGATACCTTCTATTCACTTTTAGCCTGGCACACACTGCTGCTACTGGGGCAATGCTTGTATTGCTAAGGCGGTTGGCACTTATCAGTAGTGCTTTCCAGCTCAACACCTGCAGGAAGGTTCGCAGTACAAGGTGATTTGGGTGGTAGTTGTGGAGACCACTGATCACTGGACCAGGATGAATGGATGTACCGGTATTGGATAGGAAAAGATATCATAATGATATGCAAACTATTTTTCTCTTTAAGGAAGAAAAAATGAGGATAGTTGCTTCTATTCCTGACAGGAACAGTTGGCAACTGTCAAAGAATAAAAATCTGAAAGAAAAGAAATTTTCCTGTCACTTATTTCAAGTCACTGGGTTTCACAAACCAAAGTCCATCAGAACTATGTAAACTATGTCCCAACCCAGGAGAAATCAGGTCTAGAAACTTGGAATGTTCATTGTTCCTATCTGCTCTGGGTTTTATACAGATGCCTGATTCTGACCCCAAGTAATGGCTACGAGTCTCACGTTTGTGACTCAAGAGGTCAGGCAGCCCATCGAGGCTGAGCAGGAGAGGTTAAAGAGATGAAACCAAGTGTGAAATGTGAGAAGACAAGCCAACATGGTTTCTCAGGCAACAAATAAAACGGTGACAAAGATATCTGCGTGAATGTGAAGAACATGAGATATAATAGAAAGAAAGTAAGATCATATTTTTATCCATTTTTAGTCTAAGATTAGGCACATTAATAAGTAATAACCTATTAACTTTAGACACAAGCAGTGAATTGGTGTACGCATGTGCGTGTATACGCTGAAAACAACATTTAAGCAACATCAGAAGTAAACTCTAACCTTCAGGTGAGAATCTCTGTGAGCCTTCCCAGGAACTAGTAGTTGCAAACAACTGTGGTGAGGTCTGAGCAGGTATTTCTGCTATGAGTGCAATGACAAGATAAAGCTGAAACTCTAAAAATGTGATATAGTCATGCACTGGAAATAGGAACTGCACTGAAAAGAGCCATACACAGCCTTCGGGTCCTGGGTCTCCAGAAGAAGATGAGAAGATATTCACAGCTATTTTTATGTGTATATTAGTGCTGTAAGAGTACACTTTTTCAATACATAGTTTGTATTGAATGAACTGTACTGAACAGATCACAAATGTGACAGATTTACTATGGTTTCCATTACAGTAGATCTAAAAATTCAATTTATATTACCATGACAATAAAAACTCAATATTTAACAAATAGAGTTTATAATACATTTAGTTTAAGATAGATATGTGGTTTTGGCTGTCAAAATGTGAACTGCAATAGATTCTATGTGTTACAACCATAATCAAGGGTTTGAAGATATTAAATTGTGTTTCTAGTTGGACTTTTGCCTCCCAGTGGATTCACCACCTGCAGGAAGTTACAACGGGGGCTGGTGGAGCGCAGTGTGGTTTGGCTGGTGGTGTAGGAGACCGTTACTCCTGTGACCTGGTAACAGATAAGTGGAAAAAGATAGATGGAGGGAAGGAGTTGGACTTGAGGTTATAGTAAGATCTGGTTGTAGTGTGTCAAAGAAAAGAGAATTTCCTTCCTCTTACTTCCTCCCATAAAGAGTAAAAATATATACAGACATTGGCTAGATTGTGTGCATGTGTGTGTAAATGTACTTCCGTTTTGACTAAATTGATCAAAAGAGTCATCTAATCCAACATATAATCCTTCTCCGCTGTTTTCTTCTAAAGCATATATAAAAATAAAGGCACGTCTCCTCTGTTTCCTTCTTGTCCAAAATATCTTGCATGCGCACACATTTGCTCTTGTCTCAATGAGGGCCGGAATTCTCGCTAAAATGGGAGGTCAGGAATGTTCATGCTCCCAACATATGTACGTGTTTGCACAGTCGGGCTTATGGTCACATAAACACAGACTAATGATGGGCACTCAGCATAATCTCTCTCCCCATTTCTCTTCCTTTTTCTCTCATACACAGCGAGGGAGATTTACTCTTGATAAACTGAAGTGACGTAATCGGAAACAACGCAACTGATTCTGCTTTTAAAGTAATTAAAACAAAGGTTGGCTTCTGCTGGTATTGGATTTCTACATAGACGACAACAATGCGAATAGTCTCAACCACCCGACAGGGATTGTCCGCAACAGAGTAAAAAAAAAACTAAATACCTGTGGTATATGACAGTGAATTGCTTTACTATTATCAAGACAGAAAAATCAGTCTAAACACCAACCTTTTCTTTAAGCCGCTAGCCAGAACAAAACATAAGAGTATTCCCTGGAAAATGCAGTTGTGCATGTGTGTGTTTGAGATTGTGTTTAAGGGTGTGTGTGTGTGTGTGTGTGTGTGAATACAATATTCATTTTGCTGCAGAAGGACAATCTATGCATAACAATGAGAGGCGCTAATGAAATCAGCCATCAACCTGCAATACATACATATTAAAGCAGGACCTCAGAGTGTCATTCGCTTAGTGCATCATTTGTTCTCACTCCTTTTTTCCCTCTATGCCACCTGACCTTTAGAGTATGCACCCCCACCTACCCCCCACCATATCCACCACCCATCCCTGCACCTCACAATGCTAAAAATAGAAAAGTGTACCTGCAGTAATGTGGCAGGCAACATGCATCTGTAAAGGAAACCATGTCAACACTTTCATCGTGGTAAAAACGAGTCAAAGATTCAAGTGAGAACGACGTGTCGGTGAATGAGTCGTCTCTGGAAGTTGAGTGGAAAAAGTGTGAAGTGAATTCACAGAAAGTTCGAAGCTTAAACAACTGTCCTTTATACTGATAGCGCTTTCATAAACAGTAACCAGTGTTACAGCTTTTACCTTCGCTATAATGTCATATCATCCCAGCTGCCAGGGAACAACGCCCCTCCCTTCCCTCAAAGCATGCTTCACAGCTCTGGTCTCTCCACTGTCTCTTTTCTTTCTCCCTCCCTAACCCCCACCCCCACACTGGCAGGGAAATGGATCCCTCCACCTGACAGTGGCCATTTTGAGCCTTCTCCACTCTCTCTTCTCCTCTTCTCTCTATTCCTGCTTCCTGGTAAACAATAGGAGCAGGATAATTGATCAAACAGCCAGGGAACCCTCTGAGCAGGGGAAGGTCACCGCCCGCCAGCCCAACTCACTAAAGAGAGCGGATGGAGGGAGGCAGGGGGAGGGTTAATGTGTCAATATGTGCATGTACGTGTGTGTGTGTCTCTGTGTGTATACATTCATCTTATTGCATGTATGAGTGTGTTTTATGTGCATGTGACCAAGTGTGAAAAGAAAAGAAAAAAACTGTGTATGCTTGTGTGTGTGTGTGTGTTGCACATTTAAAAGGGGGGTGTCTCTCTCCCTCTCCCCCTCTCTCTCTCTCTTACTCTGACGCTCTTGAGATGCCATTTTTCTTTTCTGACAAAGACTCCATCTGCCACAGAGCCATTTGCTGCCTCCGGAGTCGGCAGAGCATTCTGCACGCCACGTTCACCTTGATGTCACCTCTACACAGCTTATGCCTTGCTGACGCTGTACACTCTTTCTCTCACACACACACACACACACACACACCTGCACTCTAGTATAAACAGACACATACAGTACATACTGATTGTTTCCTGCTTACTAACATACTTTCATTTTCTGTGACAGTTTCTATCTCAGATTGCTCTCATGAACAAATACACATATGCGTGCCACATACAGTACACTTCGTATGGATGACATCACTGAGGCAGTTAAAGGACTTGGACCTCTGCTGTGAAACATTTTAAAGATTGCAGGTCTGTGTGCCCAGATCATAACAAGCTATAAAAAAAACACCTCCAAATGGCAGCTATAAGGTGTGCATGTGTATTTTCACACACTGATACTGTCGGGCAGCCATCAGTGCTATGCATTGTGGGAGTGTCTGTTGGGGCAGAGAGACGTGACAGTGGCTGAGGGATTCACACGCCTCTGAAAGACAGCCAGAGGGAGAGAGGGAGTGAGATGGGAGAGGAGAGGAGGGAGGTGGAGAAAGAAAGAAAGAAAGACAGAAAAAAAGGGAGAGATACAGAGGGGGCCGGTAACTGGAAATGAGAGATGGCATTTTAAAGAGGAAGCTGAATTTCACCTGCAATTACCGTAGCTTCAGGGCACATGGCTCGGTTAAGAGACATTTCATTCCAAAGCCACCACATATAACTGCCGCACTGAGCCCTGAGAGGCGCATAAAGAAGGAGTCAGAGAGAAAATAGAGCGGCGGAAAAACTCTCTTCTGCCCAAGATGGCCCTCAGCAGATGCAGTGATGAAAGAGAAAAGGCAACCAGGGATGTAACTGGTAAATGAAACCTAGTAAAAAAAAAAAAGACAGGAAGGGAAAGGAAACCAAAGGAAAGGAAGGGGGGAAAAAGACAGAGACAGAGGAAAAGAAAAAAGGTATCTCATTCAGTGGGCCCCAACTCAGGCCATCTGCACACCAGACCAGACAGCTGAAGTAGGCCTCAGAGAGCACACACACAAAAAACACACTCTCTCTCACACACACACACGCACGCACACACAAAACACATGCACATAAGCAAACCCACTGAACAAAGAGCAAATCAAATCCAACAAACAGATACTTAAACCCTCAAAGTTAACTACAGATAAATCTCAATGAGTTCACTGATTAAAACCATTCTCGGCCTGCTTTTCTTTTCAATGAAACTTTTCCCTCACTTCAATCTCTTTTTCCTTAGAAGTCCAAATGAAGCCAAAATGCTTTTTCCCCTAGGCTCAGTGTCCTGGCTAGTTTCACCAGGCACACTGCTGTGTTCCATAGAAGAAGTGTGACTGCACAAATACAGTAATGAGCTCTCACTGGGAGCGGGGGGCCTCCTGGCACTGCTAATGGCTCTTCTGGACTGCAGCTGTATCCAGGTTACAACCTGGCCCGGCACACAGGCCCTGGGACACGCACAGGCTCAGTAGGGACAAACTATTTTCTGCCACAGGCGCAGCGTGCAGCTAGAGAATCACATCCATTGCGATCTATGAGTTTGGTTTGTGGGTGCACGAAGTCAGCAGAGGAAGAACGAAGATGAAGGCATGGTGGAATAGTGGGTGGGAGACAAGTGGTTGTGGTAAAGGGTTGAGGTAAAGGCAGAAGAGAACACAGATTGAACATGGTAGATATACATATATATATATATGTGTGTGTATATATGTATATATACAGTATATATATGTATATATATATTTAAGCGATCTTCTTGTCATTGTGACATTGTGATCTACGCCACTGCACACAACAAAATGCCATCTCTGCATTGAACCCATCACCAAAGTGAACAGTGGGCACCTTTGAGCGCCCAGGGAGCAGTAAGTGGGAAAGGTGCCATGCTCAATGGACCTCAGTGGTAACTTGGCAGTTGGTGGATTCGAACCTGGACCACTAGGTCACCACTGCCACATATACAAGATATTTCTACTAACTACAACTAAACTACACACATTGTTTAACAAAATAATGACGATGAATGAGCTCTGAAATTAAACTCTGATGAGCTGTTTGAGTTGTTATTATTATATTGCCCAAACAAATGTACCATTACCAGGTAATAACCAAGAAATGGATAAATACAACAGTGGTCATTTTTTTTTCAATTACTATTTGTTATGTTGATTATTTTAGTTTTTTAAAGAATATAAATAAGTTTGCATAATAGTGGGGAACTCTCGCAGCTTGGGTTTAACAGCTACTGTTTCGTCTGGCCCCTCTTTCAAAAAAAGGCCCCACAAATGGCAATGCACATTATCTTTGGCACGGCTGGCCCCCAATTGGACTGAGGCTCCCTGGGTGCATGGGGTGATTCATGGCACAAGGGTCTGTAAAAGAGCAGCCTTGCCTCACGCCGCAGGCCTTCATGAGGACAAGGAGGACAGAAACTGTTTGGCAGAGGGGATGATTCAAAAGTCTGGCAAAGAGAACCTTGTTGAAACCATGAGTGGCAAGAGCCTGTGTGTGTATGCGTTTGTGTTAGAGAGACATGGACAGAGAGGGGGGAGAGACAGGGAGAGAGAGAGAGGGAGGAAGAGAGAGGAGGGGTGGGAAGAGATGTGATGAGATTTGAATTGTGGTTAGGTTAAGGTTAAAGGAAGGGTCAGGAATTCAGTAATGCTTAGTAAACCTTTGGGAATAAATACTGTGACCTGGCAAGAATAACTGTTGAAATGTGTGTGTGTGTTTTGCCAGCAGGCAAAGTGGGCGTGTCAACAGGTTTTTTTTTTTTTTTTTTTTAGACTTTATAGAGACAAAACAATGGAGGCAGATACTGTCCAACAGCTTATCAACAGAGCAGACACAAGCAGAAAAGCACATTATAGTTCCATTTCGTAACTGTCAATAAAGGAAAGCACACAGACAAGTCGGAGCTAGAATCCACAAATCTGAACAAAAGACTCTGAAGTTAGCACAGCAGGTTGGTGGATGTAACCAACAATGGAAAAACATTCAAAATTGATTTTCAACAGACAAGCCGCAGCGCCCCAAAGGATGATGATGATGATGCGGGATGAAATTATTCCTTCATGTAGACGTTAAAGCAGCCCCTGACTGTATGCAGGCGCTGCACATGTTCTGCAGCTGCCTACCTGACCACTGACCTGAAAGTAACAGAAACAGGAGAGAATTGTGGTGTTGGAGCAGTTCAAGATTAAATATTCTGCCTCTAAGTCAGAGGGGGAAAAAAGCAAGAACATGGTGTGTCCTAGTTTCCTTTTCATTTTTTTAAGACATTTGTTTTTACATAAACACCATCTCTTACACAACTACTTGTCTTTCTTTGGACTCAATGACAGTTTTTAGATAAAAGACTATCAACTGTATTTTGTGGGGTGGATGTCATATGTAGTTAAGGTGAAGAAATGGTTAGTTGAGGGTTAGGCATCAGTTAAGGCAGTGTTCCCCAACCTTTTTTTGCACCACGAATCAGTTAGATGTCACTTACTTTTCTCACAGACCGGTCATTAAATTGTGGAAGATAAAGAGCCCTTGATAAAATGTCCAGTGTTCTGAAATATTTTCCTACCTATAAAATCTTACCTGAATTAACTGTGCATGCACACAAGAAGGATTTCTCAAGTGCACACAGCCTATAATTATCTGCTGCCAGACGAGTGTACAATGTTAGAATCTTGTATCAATGAATCTGCGTCATTTTGAGTTTATTGTTGTCTTCACTGAGAAAATATATCAAATATAGTTGCATTATTGATGATGGAATTCTAGCCATTCTATTGTTCAGTTCTTTTGTTGATATGGTTATGGACCCAGTGTAAGTAATAGCCAGATGTGGCCAAAAGGAACCATTATTTCTCTGTGGCCCGGCACCAATTCACCCATGTACCAGTAACGGGGCCCGGCCCAGTGGTTGGGGACCACTGAGTTAAGGTAAAGGATAAAGTTTAGGTGAGTCTGTCTAAGACTGAACACATAATGGATAAATGCTGTATTTAAGATCGCTACAGAGACAGAGTGTAAACGAGACAAAGACAAGGACATGTGATCCCAAACTAATGCTTCCTTGAATTGACACCGCTGTCTCACTCGAGGACAATCTCAGAGCAGCTTTTTAACAATGGTAGCTCAGAGGCAAGTGCTAAATACAACACGTTTGGGGTTATCTCAAAGACTTCCCGAATCGGAGGGAGCACAAACATAAAGGACACCAGGAAAAAAGACACTGTGAGGAACAAATAGGGGGCACAAATACTGGCTGAAAAATGATAGTCGTCCCTGAGATTGATGAAACCATATCAGGTTATGTGACAAGCGGCGAGACGCACAAATTCTTTTCCCTCAGGCAAGAAGGTGTAATTTCCCCCCTTCCACTGTCACAGGAGCCATGTAAAAAATTATCTACAGCCAAATGACTAACAGATTCAAAGTCATTTGTAAAGTGCAATCAAGTCTGCAGAAAATCTCTCTCCCTCTTTCTCCCTTCCTCTCTCTATCCATCTTTTCTCGTTAATTCCATCCATCCCTGCCGATCCAGTCACTCAAAATAGAATCACTGCCATACTGCTTCAGTATAACACACAGTTGGATATGGATGAAAATGCTGGCCCCACAGGACACACACACACTCACACAAATAAGAAGCGGACTGCTGTGGGGCTGACGCAAGACTATCTCTGTCTCACGTGTCTCTCCCCTACGGCCGCCTGCTGCTCCTGACCTTCGAGATGTTTTTCTCTCTCCTTCTCTCACTCCCTTTATTCCTCTCTAATGCACACACACACACACACACACACGGGCACAGCGCAGCACAGATACACACACTCCTTCCTTTTTTGCGCACACCTTCCAGCTTCTCAGTATTTTGTCATTAAAAGGCATTGCATTTCAGGCTTGGATCAAGCAGATGGGGCTGCGTAAGCAGTGTTGCTCCTTCACTCAGCACCTTGGCTGAAGTTCAGACACTCAACGTGCATTTGCAGCACTCCACTGCAAGTGCACACACACACACACACACACATATGTGAAAACAAATGCACACCATCTTCCAGGAACCAGAGAATCCAGACAAGTGCATGAATCTTTCACATGGCCAGTGTGTTTTCTCTTAACCTGAGGAACTGCCACACAAAACTGCTTGGCAGTGGACTAAAGGCCACGGCAACTGAACAGGAATAAAAATACATGAAATGGCAAACAACACAGTGGTCAAACAGTAACTTAGACCCACTCTGCTTATTCATACCAAGCAGACTTTCAAGTCACAATAGAATTTCCTCCCTTAATCGTGGTTGTCCTTTCGCTCCCAGCAGGGTATGTCAGATTTCTTTTAATTCCTTCACACAATTTAATTATATTACAGGATTTTGCAGTCTGTTTTTATTAAAATGTTTCTAGTCTCAAAAAATAGAACAGTAAAGGCCTGTTATAATAATATTTATATTTCACAATATTTTTTTTATTGACAGTTACTGGATTTATTGACTGGGGGTACAGTCAGTGTGATACTAAATGTTAAATAAATTCAATTTTTTATTTTCTGCCAGCATTGAACGTACATATTCTGTTCCTGACACTGATTGGCTAATGCTTCAGAGCGTCTCTCAGCATCTCCGTTGTCTGTTCATCAGTCAGACAGAAGATGTTGTGCTCTTGTGTTTAAACTGCATGCCCAATATGTCTTTCCAAATTATGTGCATCTTCTCGAGCTCCTCAAATAAAGTCCAAATGACACAGACGCTGGCACGGATGACAGTTAACAGTCTTTAGTTTCTCTTTACAGTAACATGTGCTCCTGTGCTTAAACATCCACTTCGTGTTGGCCAGTAGGCATGCCTCTGTTCACTCTCCTCTTGCTCCTTGACTATTATTATCATAGGAGAGGCCAGAATACTTGAACAGCCCTCACCTGCGTCCGGAGCTGCACCTGTGCTGCCCCACCCATGTTTTCAGCAGTTGCAAATTTTAATTTATTTACGTAATCTGTCCGTCTTGTGTTTCCATTCTTCCCTCCTACTGTCATATAATTGTGTGGGAAAGGGTAATTCAGTCTAGGTAGTGTTGATAACTGCGAGGGAAGTTGGCAAAGGGTAAATGATTATATAATAACCAGTTCATCTGCTATTTCTTAATTTTTCCCATATCAAACTGGGTCTGGGATTAAACACAGAAGAGGACTTTCTATATCAGCACTTTTGTTTTTCTTATTTTGCTTTTGAAGAGTTTTATGGAGCAGGAGTCTGAACTATGAGAGGGTTTTGTTTGAAAAAAATTCAGAAGCCTAAGGCTGAAAAATTACTCTCCATTCATCCTCATCCTCCTATCCAGGTTACAGGGGCAGCAGTCTACACCACTGCCATCTAAAATCAAACTGGTGTACACGTTTAGCCTTCCTGTGGGCGGTGACAACACTTCAAACACCTTCAAAACCGAAGCCTTGCTTCCTTAACTACTAGGCCACCACAGTCATCCCGAGAATCATACTTCTTGTTGGTCATTTTGTGAATATTTCCCAACAGAAACACAGCACAGGTAGAGACTGGATTAAGGACAAGTTGACTGGGTTCAGTGTCAATGTGTCAGTCAGTTAGTCTTTTCACACAACCCGTGTAGGTGAAAGTAATGTGAAAATGTATTTCAGTGCTATCAGACGTTTTCCTTAATCATGAATATTTGCATATTCCTTTGGGTGTTTGAGTTGAGCGCCTCCCTCTCTTTTTTTTCCTCAGGTTGTCCAAGCAACAAATGTCTTCTAATTACACCATAGCTGTTTGGAAGAGCTCCATCTTCCCCTGTTCGCGTCAGGATCAGGCAGCTTGAGTGCTGGTGTCGGTGGTGGAAGGAGGCTTCAGCTACAAGGCTAAATTGATTCCCTAAGAAAGGCCTCATCAATACTTATCACAAATGATACAAGCGGCTCGCACGGACCTGCAGGGATGTAATGTATCATTCACAGGCAGAGACCTAGCAGTAATGGTTAAATGTGATAGAATCAGGTCTGGTAACACAGCGGGCTAAAGAGCCGGCAGATGATACAAGTATTTCCATCAGCTCAAGCATTCAGGAGAAGAAAAAAAAAGAACTTTTACAAAAGGTCACATTAGAACAGTAGACATAGACAAGACTGTGGAGTTAGGCAGGAGACAAAAGTGCAAGTCATTGTCTCTGAGTGTGTGTTTGGAACAACAAGCTGCCACCTTGGTGTGTGTGTGTGTGTGTATGTCTGTGCAAAGTGAATCCTTGAGCCGCGCCCCTGAGAACTGATAGCTCTTCCACAGACAGACAGTAAGAAAAAAAAAAGAGCAAAAGAAAGAGAGAACAAAAAAGGAAAAAAGGCTGGGGGAAAGAGAGGCTGCACGTAGAGATCCACATTAACAACAAAACACAATCCAAAATCCTAACCCAGAAGCAACAATCTTTTACATTTGCCACTGGCTCTAAACAGATAGCAAACTCAAAGAGTGTTTATTAAGCTCTATACAAATATCCTGATTACATTGGGAGAAATCTAATTAATTGCTTGATTCAATGAATGAACCCCGAACTAGTAATGTAATCATAGCAACTGCTTTTCAAGGGGCTCTTGTTAAATTTAATTGGGGGTAGAAGGCAAAAAAACCCATCCTCTTTCACTGAATGAAAATCAAATTATGGAGGAGAAAAGTGGAGGAGTCGGCAAGTTTGTTCTGGTGTGTCATAAAAGATAACTGTAAAAAAAAAAATGTGTGTAACAAAATATGGTCCTTGCAAACAAATACCAGGGGACACAGACAGAGTGGAACAACATGCTGTGGTACTCACTGTTAGAGATGTCTTCAGCTCTTTGACATAACTGCTGTAACACCTGCAGAAAAAGCAGAAACAAAAGTTTACTTTTTGAACAAGTTTAAGTAAAAAAATCATGATGATATCTGTGATTTTTGACAGTGCAGTATTTTCTATTAGATTTCCAGTAGGGGATGTCGTTGCTAAATCACACCTGAACAAAATAACAAAGCTTTGTATTTGCAAAATACAAAACGACAATGACATCTGAACCATGCTGTAGCTACACAAATGTACACACAAAGATATTCACACACACAAAAAAAAGTCTCCTTCTCCCCGAGCTCTTTCCTGCAAAACCTGTTTGTTAGAAATAGATCCACACACTAGAGTTTTTAGTGCAGGGGTATTTTTCCCTAAACACAAGACAGTTCTTGTAGAGAACCAAGCCTTCCCGACGTTCTCACGCCCATCTCTCTGCTTTGTCTCAGAGGCCCTCCTGTGCTGCAGCCTGAGTCTAATCAGAGCGTCCCACAATAACAAATGTCACCATCTTTTTTAGCATATTTTACAAAATAGTTACGTTAAAAGTTAGCAATCAAAGTAATATAACAATATTAAAAAAATAACATCTTTACCAAATGTAAAATGTAAAAAATACTGCATTCCGCGACTATTTCCTTGCCAATTTGTTTCCCTAAAGTAATTACGAAATGAACACTTAATGAATCACAAGAGAAATTGAGAACTCATCACAAAAATTAACCATATTAAAGACCAGCAACTGGCTAAGGAAATGATGAGTGTCATTGACACAGGAAATAAGCAGTTTCAAGGACTGAAAAAAACCTCTTACGCTGCATTTTTCCTAGTAGGTTTCCTAAGTAATAAAAATATACATATAAATACACATATTTATATATTTATTCAACTGTCAACCAATTTAAATGCTTAACCTGATTGCGATTAATCGCCATCATAAATAACCAAAATAAATCATTAATTTCAAAGTAAAACTGAATGACAGAATAAGAATAAATCAAACTCAGTTATTTATTTGCTCTGAATTTTGATTTTTTTTTGTATTGCATTGCCTTTAACTTTATTTTATCCTAATATTTGGTCTTGGCTGAGTATATCATATCGTTATTACTTTAATGGTAAAGTCAAGAAAGACTTAATCTCTGTTGTACTGTGGCGCACGGCACACATGAAGGGGGCGCTTGTACGCTCGCACACCAGGTTCTGGTACAAATGAAGCAGAGGAACGACTGTGTTCCCTAACATCAATGCCTCTTTTGTCACTGTGCCAATACCAAGTGGCAAACAGAGAGTCTGAAAACCATGACAACATGAGCGTGAATAGAAAGCCTGGGGGCCAGGTTGGTGGTGCAGTGGGAGCAGCATGTGTGTCTGTTTGATGTTTCCCTGTCCTCTTATCATGGCCAATACGAACAAGAAAAATATTGGCAGGAAATAGCTACTGTTACAGAGGTGGCTGTTTTCTTCTATTTGATCTTCTATCTTGCTAGTTGCTCGCTCGCTCGTCCGCCGGCTCGTCCGTGGCCTTGCGGGGAGTCTGCGTGTCTGTCAGTCAGGTTGTGACTTGATGGAGAAATTGTGGTAGTGAAACCAAATAAGCTCAGTCGCTTTGGAATTCAAACACAGTCAATCACCTCAGACATGCGAGGCAACGCACATGTGCGCATGTGTTAGACCAACAAAAACCGCGTTATAACACTTGCGAGTTGCAACATAACAAGGTTTTGTTTACAGTAAACACATCCATCTGGTCAAGACAGACAGAACCAAAGCTCAGGAGTGTCTCATTGCCATATAAGTGGTCCGACTACAATGACCATAGTTGTTTCTAAGTGTTTGCAATAAATAATAGATAGTGAGAGAAACATTTTGTTCCCTAAAATGTTGTCATTTAGGAACCATCCCAGTCTTGTCTGAGTCTGTGGCACATAAAGCAACACACCTCCGTCAATAAAGCTTAATTTATCACTAAGCTGAAATCACCTGACTGACTGCAATGGTAATAACCTCAAAGATGGAACTGCAATAGTTGCCACTCATTCACAGACAGACAGACAGAACAGCCACACAGCTCCTCTGATAACAGATTGCTGTCATGACGATAACAGAGAGCCAGATAGGCTGAATTCATCTGCAGCTTTTTTCATAAAGGCCTATTAGTAAATGATTAAAGGATCTATGCTCACAGGGCTTCAGCAGAGAAAATGATTTTCCAGCCACGACACAGGTGAATTACGCACCATAAAAAAGCCAGTGCTGCCTGGCATCATTAGCCTGACTGAGAACCAGGCTGTTAGTCTATTAAAGTCTTTTTAGTGGAAGGTTTTTTACACTTCACGTCAACAGCTCTGGGATTTTTTCTTTTATAATCATAAACACACTTACTTACACACATTTGCACAAGAACATCCACACAACTATGCACTAACTGTATTTTCTTGGCACTGATTACGCACAGTCCCGTGCTGTCCTCGTAAATCACATCGGAGCATGATTTTTTTCAACTTGTGTTTATTTGCCATTGCTCATTAGGCGGCTAGTAATGATGCAAATGTTAAACATGTATATCCACTGAAAAATACTGTTATTTATTTAAAATGAACAGGACAAAGAAAAAAAAGTTTGTAGAAAAGATAACTGTTAATGAGAATCTTACAAAAATCCTGTTTTTCTGCATCACAAATTTGTGATGATGATATGTAATGCATAACTTAGACTTGGAGAGACGTTGGGAAATTGATTTGGCACAGCAGCACATTCATTTACAGCGGATAAAAAATGAAACAAAATAGAATTAGAAAGATAGAAATAATAAAAGTAGAATTAAAATAAAAAAATTAAAATTCTAACAAAAGATAAAAGATTAAGTAGAGTAAAATGAAGATTGATGATGAAAAAGGATTAAAAACTTTAACAATCCATTCTGTATATCAGATTGGGCTGACCTGAAGTAGACCTAATGCCAGGACACATGACCCGTATGTCACTAGGTTTTTGGCCAGAGCTGAAATCTGCTTCAACATGGATGTAAAAACATTCCACCTACAGACTGCAACAATTAGTTTCTACAGTTCTGCAGAGATTAAAAGAGTAATTACAAGAACCAGGAATGTGACCTAGTTGTAAACTTGGCTCTGACCCAGCGTTTTAACTGTGCACTCGCAGGTATAAATATTTTAGCTGGTTTTAGTTTAACTAACAGATAGTTAACATAATGATCAAAGTCTTCACATGATTGGCCTGCACATCAAGTTCGCAGTGTTTGGTTTTCCGTCTCTCAAGACTTTGTTGATTAAATTTATTCCAGCACAATAGATATAACATATATATATAAAGAAAATCATACACAGACACACACAATCTAGTATTCAGAAAAGACACAAAGCCATCCGTTATTTGTGCCAAAACAAAGTGCTAAAAACAAATTAGTGCCATGTTATTAGCTTAAAAACTTTTGGGTAACAACCTAAATGTCACATTATAATAGCCATCATTACTCACTAATTTCCATCTAATTAAGTTGAAAGACAAGGAAAAAAACAGGCAAATGCAAAAAAAAAAATAAAACAGGCAATCTGTAAACACATAATTACCTGCATGTGCAACCCCAGCACAAACACACGCCACACAGTGTATGAGCAAACTTCCCTAACTGTCTTGAGTTCCCTTGTTGGGGTTTCTCTAATCCAGTGCACGCACACACACACACACACCCTCCCCCCCTTTCCTGAGCCACACTGGTGTTGACTTTACTTCAGTCGCTCTACAGTGGCATCTGCACAGGGTTAAATATGATAGTCAGACCTTTGTACATGCAAAAGAAGGAAGACAGAGAGAAAAACACAAAGAGATATGGATAAGGACAGGGAGAAGGAAAGAAAGAAAAGAAAATAGAAAGAAAGAGAAATACTGGTGCCAGTCCTTCTTTCTGTCGCTATTTGAGCCTGGGAAACAAGTGTCATCTGAAAACACACACATTGAGATTGGCCTATAATCCTTTAGCTTTTTAATATTTGATGTTGTGTTAGAAGAGCGACACTAGTGAGGTGTTTGCCTCTCTTGTCTCGGCTGATCTCTGCCTCACCGGCCTCCAGTGGGAGGGAGTGAGCAAGAGAGCAACTGAAACTTGGCCACAGACATTTTCCTGAAGCCCCCAGAACAAAACAGGCAAGTCTTGACAGTCTGTCCGCCACTGAGTCGTCACACAATCAGTTGCAGGAAACCAATCCCTAAATAGCAGTGATTCATCTCATCATCACACACAATGCCAGTACAGAGTGCACAAAGAAGCTCTCTCTTCCTCTCTCCCTGTTTCTCTCTCTCTCTGTCTTATCCTATCTGTCTCAACCCCCACCTCAGTGTGTAGCTGCTTTAAAAAATAAGTGCTTCACCCGTCTTTCTTTGCCCTGTGATTTACCGGCAGTGTTTAACTGCAGGGCAGCATCTTTTATCGTTACATGATCTGGGGCTGAAAGCTGACAAAATGGAATCTCTGTGCTTGTACTTTTGTATTTCAGTATTAGGTTTTGGGAAATAGAGAGACGAGAGACGAAGCAGATCATGTAAAAGGAAAAAAAAACTTGTGTGAAAATCGCTTTCCAAAGTGCAGTTTGAATCCTCCCTCTGTGTTTGTCATTTTACTGAATGAATTCCTCCTTGATCTGACGCCTTCTCTGGGGGAACAGGTTCCGCGCACGGAAAGTAAAATATTCTGAGCGTCTAGGGCTGACAAAAACTCCAACGTTGACACAATCCATTTTATGAGAATTACAACATTACGTTAATCTGTTCTTCATTCTTCCTGTACCGACACGTATGTCGTAACTTAGTAAATAACAGCTGCGATCTAAAAGACATATTACACTTTTGTTATTTTAGCAATTGACCGAGTATATGCTGTACGTGGCGATCACACAGAATAGATGGGGATCTTTAAGGTGGAGGCAGCACTGGATGTTTCTTTGGATTAATGAGGAGATAACAAATCCAGCAGCAATTTTGATTGAATACTGATGCTGTCAGTTTTCATCCAAAGATTTCACACTTGGCTTGATGTGTAAATCTACTGATTAACCGTCTGAAGGAGTTTTTCTATAGGCGCAGGACGCAGACAGAGAACTTTGGTTCTTGTTATGCCACTCAGTAATTTGAGGAACGTTTCCTATAAAGTGATTTTTTACATACCAATGCAATATTGCACAAGAGTACGGTTAGGATAAATAACAGGAATTAACTAATTAATTATTCCTTAAAAGAGCAACGACCTTGGAAACGCAAAGAACCAGTTGGTGTATTCACGACAAGGACAGGAATCATTTAATTTACAGGATGGAGGAGTTGTTGCTTTACCTTGTTATGGATCTACAATATTCACATTCTACATTTGTGAATGGTTAAAACAAGCACTGTGTCAGAAATGCACAAGATAATGTGATAACACATAAGCACAATTAGGAAATAAACTCAATTAGCATCAACTCCAATCACTGGAGCTCAGTTGTGGACCTTTAATACTTTAACACCCATTTTCCTGTTTGCACCATGCATATAAACACATGTACCATTTTTGTTGCAAGGTTGATTTAGTTTTTTTTTAACCTAATGCCATTTTTCCTCATTACACTTTTTAAAAAATGTCCTGATTGTAAAAGCATGCTAATCCCCATTTATTTTAAATGTTAATAAGGTTAGTTAGGTTACCAGTCTGTATAGGACAAATGAAAACCTCTTTGTTTTAAATACTCTTCCACTCTGCTACTTTTTAATCTCTTATTTCAAGGACTTACCATAAATTAATTTTAAAAGAATGAATAAAATGTCATTTAAATACATTTGTGAATTACTATGTATGTGTTAAATTGTCTTATTTTGTTTTACAAAGTTATTGAAAGTGTTATTAAATTCAAGCCTGATTTCTTTCTTTTTCTACTTTTAGGGGTTGCCACAGCGAGTAAACAATTTCCATCTCCCCCTGTCCTCTGTGTCCTCAACTCTAACTCCAACTACCTCCATGTCCTCCCTCACTGCATCCATCAAACTACTCTTCGTCTCAAGGATTTCTTTCATCTGTGAAAAAATATGGATATCGAAAAATAGGCAAGGGGCATGTTAATGTGAGTGAACCATGTAATAAAAGTACGTGCACAACTGGCAACCCAACAATAACTGAAAATGGAACAATGTCAACCAACACAGTGTGACCAGGTCATCAGCAGTGGATGGCCATCAGTCTAATGACACTTCATGTTCAGCGCCTGGTTACAGCTTGGATGGTCCATCAGGATGATGTGTGAAGGACAGAATATCTGGAACCAACACAGATGTCACTCCTATTCCCACGACACTCTTAGCTAACTGGCCTTCCAAACACTCAGCACAAAAACAGAGCCAAATAGGGAGTGAGAGAGGCCAAGGCCGACAGAGCATTTCTCTCACCTTTGGTGTGATTGTAATGTGTCATAATCACCTTTTATAAAACAACAGCGAGTGATAAGAGCAGGAGGGTGAATCACAGAAGAATCTGAGCTGTTTGGGTCTACAGGTAGAAAGGTGAAAAAGAAAAAATGCTTTTCAGGTAACAGGAAAAATTACCATATGGTCAGTCTTTCATTAAAATCAAACATGAATAACACAAGGGTTTGAGTTTGGTGGAAGGGAGCTGTTACTTTGTTTATGCAGAGTGGGCGAAATACCAATGTGGTCTGCTGAGGCCTTTTCCTTGCCATGGTCAAATTTTGTAACCAATTTTGGCCTGCAAGTCAAAATATATGCCCACCCCTGCTATAAGATGAACCATATTATCATTTCATTTCAATCCGGTGTCTTCAAACTAGACAATCAACAAGGTTATGCCAAAAAAATCCTGTCCTTTCTTTATGGCAAGGCATTTTACACAGATCTGGCTTTTTCCTGATGTAAAAAGATTTTGGCTTGTGACTGGCAGCACAGCATAATATGTGTTGTGTGTGACCAGGGGTGCCCAATAGGTAGATCTACCAGTAGATCTACCAAAGGAGTGCTGATAGATCCTGAGCAACAACATCAAAAAATAATAGTCATTAAAACTAGAGATGTAATTCAATTACAAGATGCTAATCACTGGACATAATTGAGAATAATATAGGTATTGAGTCAGACAGTATAACATATGTTATATGTAGAGTGTAAGATATCCAGTTTATAAAGGTAAAGGTGGACACCCCTAGTCTAGACCAATAGATTGGCTGAATAATGACAACTGTCCAGGCAAGAAGGCATAACCTCCCTGATACAGGGGACCTTTATGCCAAAGTAATATTGCTTACACTAAAATATCAAAAGATATTTGTGATAAAAACTTTACAGTCAGCATTTTTCAACTGGGGAATTCTCTGTCTGTTTGGTTACCGGAAACTTGACCATATCCATCTAGAAAGACATCTGCTGTACTAACCTTAGATGAGAATAGTGTGACGGCAGTTAGAACTGGCTCTCACACTGTGAATCAACACCCAAAACAGAGCCAGTTAGAAATGACTTCCAGCACTGTTGTGCGAGAGGAAACGGCTTCAATGGATCTATGTGGACGGCAGATGTGGGTCCACTTTGATTTCAACCCCTATGTGTGTGTTTGTGTGTGTGTGTGTGAGAGAGAGAGACTTCTATTAAATGGACCTGCTGTCTCCTTGATCAAGGGAGTCAATAAAGGGCCAGTTCTGTCAAACCCTCAGGGGTGAGTGTGTATGCACACGTGTCCACGTGCGCGGGTGTCCGTGTGTGTGCACGTGCGTGTGTATGTGTCTGTTATGGACGAAATCTGAAGTACTCTGACAGGTGAGTGATTGAGTGCTTTCATTTCCCTCCAGCGACAACAAGACGGCCACGCACAAACACAAACGTAACATGCACATCCACGAATGGAAACACACACGCATGCACACGGTGGAGGATGGTGAGGGTGAGGGAGAGTGAGAGCTGTTGTTTCCTAAAGGATGCTGCTCCTGCCTGCATGCTTAAATTAGCTCTAAATGTTTGGATTACACACAGGAGCTCTCACAGAGGATTTAGCAGTTGTAGCCTGGAGTCGAGGGATGTGTGGGTGTTGTCATGTACACAAACATGCAAAACAAAGACACACAAATACACAAAATATCCCTCATAAAGACGGAACATATGTCACACACGTATCAAATTAATACACGGCCAAGTTTAAATCCATGACGAGTTAAGCAGCATTCATCCTTAACACCCAAAAAGGGAAAAGGGAAACTCTGCAGGACTTCAGAGATGAATGCTGCTCTAAATGGTGCAAACAGCATCATCATTCACTGCTTCATTCATCAAGTCTTCTGCTGTTAGAGGACAGTGTTTTTCGCATCATTATTTAAGAGTGCAGTCCTGGCTGCTGCTGCTGTTGAGGTGGGGGGAGGATAGGACATGCTTGCAGATGTAGACACAGTTAGAGAGAGAGAAAGGGAGGAGGAAAAGAGAAGGGCAATGAGGGAGGTCAGCAACCCCCAGTCTCAGATAAAGGCCCTTCTCCCTCCCTTCTGCCGCGGCTTTCCAAGCCCCTGCCAGGATCGTGAGGCGTCTCACGTTACAGCTGTCTCTCAGTGTCATCGTTCAGAATGAGCACAGAGCGAGAGAGCGAGAGAGAGACACACGTAGTGAGAAAGACAGAGACTGAGATGAGGCGAGCAGGACAATACCACAAAAACAAAAAGGGGAAATATATTTAAATGCACCCTGCAAAGTGCCAGGAAACACACACTAGAAAAAGGCACTGTCACAACTCAACTCAACTCCAAGATAACGTGTTGTGGTGCTTGTGCGGATTAGATCTCAGTGAGGACAAACACAGGCATCCTTTTTTTAACTTCAGGTTTCTAAAAAAAGCCCCTTGTCCCTGGTCCAGTAATGACTAATCTGTTGACTGCTAGCATTTAACGCCTTTGCTACTAACAAGGTAAGGCCGCTCAGGTCAAGACGGGAAACAGAAGAACACAGTGTAGCAGTGTGGCATAGCAAGAGAAATAAAAGTAAACATGATTCCTGAATAAAAAAATTAAAAAAACGTGAATAGAATGGTGCTGTATAGGCAGCTTTTTCTCCTACATGCTGTTCCACCACCACCAACAAACTCTGCGCCGATTGTGGTTAACATAAAACATGGCTTTGAACAAACACACATAAAACTGCTCAGCTCAAAACTGCTTCCCTGTTTGTTTTCCTTCATCCCTGTCATTTCTCATGGTGTTGGTGGGAGTTAAATATTTAAAATTCTAGCTCAGCTCGAAGCAGACTTTGCCAGCGCAGCTAAAATAAAAAGCCTTTGTGGCAGCAGTGACCAGATTTTAAATGCTGAAGAAGATCAATAAATAGAGAGGGGGAGTGGAGGGACTCTCAAAAGCTTTTCTGTGTGTGTGTGTGTCCTGTCCTTATGCATAAATGCCTGTGTTCTGACAAGATGTGTGTGTTTGTGTGCATCTTCAACACTCACGTTTGCTTGCAGCCCCACTGCCTACTACAACCTTATTCTATGGTACCATTAAGAACCCCCCCTGACCTAGGAGACACAGCAATAAAACCAACAGCATTCCCTTTCCCACATCTCAAATCCTTTTCCCCATTTCTTTTTTCCATCCAAGCGTGGCCAACATGGGTGAATTCCTGAGAAAAGTGTAAATAAGGGCTGGTGTTACAGATTTAGAAATGTCAGTGCGTGGTAAACATCAAACTAAGGGGCAGGTTTTCCACAACCTTTCCTGCGTCTTCATTATAGACAGTCTGACACGTAACATTTAGCTGTGCTTTCTCAGGAAAACAGCCAAGGCTCACTGTGTTAATGTGAAGAAAAATACTCAAGATTTTGAATAAAGCAATGTCTAGGTAAATAAAAAAAAGGTAAATATATAAAGGCATTGTGCTTTGGTGGATTTTTATACAGACAACATAAATTCACGCTTTCAGCTGATGTAATGCGACAACCTTTGTGCTGTGTCTATACAGGATGAGTGCGTGATTAGACAAATGGTGAATTATGCAGACATGAACGCCTTTCTCCAGCTCCACAGACACAAAAGTACATCTGTGCCTTCACGTCTGTGCTAATGTACACAACAAAAAACAGCCCTGAAGAGGAAAATTCATCAGGATCTGTGGAGACTTCATTAAAAAAAAAGAAACTAGCCTGGACCTTCCGAACAAGTATCGTCTTCGGAGGGGAAAATCAACCTTTTTTCACCTTGCTGGTGGAAAAAAAACAGGCATCCCAATGAGACGGAGCATGCACAAACAACCTTGACTTTCATCAAGGAAATTCTCACATTGAATGATAAATAGAGGCCCAGGGGACCAACAGCTAAGAAGCAGCTTATCGCCTTCCCCTCCCAAATTTGGTCGCTCTGTCTTCTGCCTCATGAAAGTCAGCACAGGGTGACCCACTTGCACTTTACAACAGTAATGTTGCACTAATTAATCCTCCATAGCAGAATTTGTTTACTTATTTTAACCAAAAAGTGCCTGTGTCTAAAGAACACAATAATTCTCTTACTGTTTACCGACATACACACACTTCCTCACATGTTGACTCACCAACATTTTTCCAGAAAATCTACTGTAATAGATTTTTTAAAATAGAGTCAAAACCAACTGTCATTTGTGTTATGAGTCATTTGGGGATTTAAACAGACAATTTTAAAACTTATTACCAACAAATGTGGCTCAAAATTTGGTTTTGTTGTGCATATATATCAGATAGATACTATTTCAAAATGTCAGTGGTTTAGGTTAGCTAGCAACAAGCAAGGTTGGCCTAGTGAACAAATTGTGTCAAAGAAACCTAGCATAGTAAAAGTGTAGAGTGAATAAGAGTCACAAGGAGCTCTCCACTATTCTACAGTATTTTAATATGAAACGACGAAACTGATTCCATGAAATATTTAGCTAAGGTGTTACATACAAACTGACGAGTTCTTCTTATAGGCCGTATAAATATATCAGTTTTTCTGTGATTTTGATGAACACACAGCAGTTGTGAAAGCAATAGGACACATTCGAAATTCCCTCAAATTAAATTTATCTTTTTCATAATCACACAATATTTTAAAGTAACTGAAGTGTCCAGTAATAATCTTAAGTTTTTCTTTATTAAATTTCAGAACTAATGTCCACTGAGTCATCAAAAATCTCAGAACAACAAGAAAGCTAAATCCCAAGTGGTTGTCTCACCCGACCACAGCCACATTATGACAAATGACAATACTGGGTATTATTTAGCAACATTTTGCATTTTTGTCAAGTATGGCCTCACTCATGACTCAATCTGTGTGTCATACATGCAGTACATGATGCACAAATATATTAAACCTTTGGGTTTCTCTCCAAAGGAAAGTATAAAAAGACAGACAACCATCTCATATTCAGCGATGAGGATTAAAACCAAACGCAGCATTGTGTGCTCATGGGATTGTCTCCTGAAATCTGTCCACATTCTGTCAGATTGAGCAGCCCCAAACACAGAGCCTGTGAACCTAATTTTACCTAATCAGCTTAGTCAATAAAGTAACCGTTTGCCGTGACTTTGTTAGACATGCAAATAGGGCTTAACCATGTCTACCCTTAATTCCCGAATGTTCAAGTCGAGCAGAAGTCCTCCTTTATCTCTTCAAAAACAACACTTCCAATTTGAGAGAAAGGAAGTGCAGCTAAGAAGGGGGGGGATAGAACTCCAGCTGAGAGTTTTGGCCCGGAAAGGAGAGGCATCTCTGATTTGTGTGTGGTTGAGGTAACATACTGTGCTTTCATTTCAACCTAACATGGCAAACAAGCTCTGACATATTTCCCTTATTTCCACTTTTACTCTTGCTCACTCATTTAATTTATGAGAGAACATGCTGCACAAATATATTAGAACTTCTTGTTGGTTTGTCAGTTCAGCTGAAACACTTTCACTGACACACACCAGCACTTTCACTAGCACACACATCCACAAACAAATCTGCACCAAATGACTCTATGACAATAGACAGACGTAGTGTTGTTAAAAAAAATGAAAAAAAAAACAAAAAACTCGGAGACACTGTTCCATCTGAATTCACTGATATCACTAATGGCGTCTTTGCAGCTCCATGAAATCAAGCAGCTGTCATATAGATGCATCAGCACTGAAAGGAGGGAAAGCCATTCCCTTAAGGACAGAGACAACGCGGCTTCATGTTTGGCTAAACATCTGCTCCTCTGCACTCCAGCTTTGCAGCAATAAACGGGCAAACAAAAGAGGTGGGAGGTGAAATGATCAGATTTTCCATTTCAAAGCATTTATCCAGTTTGTTTTCTTTTCCCCCTCGCTCTTCTCTCACAGGACATGGGAAAGAAATTGAGATCAAGTTTTAACTTTGACAGAGTGAATGAATGCTTCGGCTAAAATAACACCTTTTGTAAGATGGATGACAGAAATGAAATAAGGTCACCATTTTCCAGTCACTGGACAATTCTCCCTGCAGAGAGTCTCCAGTTTAAACTGTTGTGAACCAGCACTGTCAGAATGTGTGTGTGTGTCTGTCTGTCTGCGTGTTTGTTTTTGTTACTTCTGTAGATACTTTTCTGGAATAAACACCATCTTTTTGGGGGGCTTGTTTACCTCAGCATGTAATGACACCGCCTCTCAGCTTAAGGTTAATGTTAGGTGGTTAGGTGTTTGTTTGTTGATTGTTCTTGAAACTCATTTATGATTATTTCGGGAACTGTTGTATCTGGTTTTTCCAGTACCAGATGTCCTGAATGGGAATGAGGTTCAAGTGAAGTAGAAGTTTGTTTTTGTGGTTAATTAAGTTACAGCAACAATCACAGAAAAATACCAGTCATGAGAACAAATACATTCCTCAGACTTCAACTAAATTTTCCAACTCATGATATAGATTTGCACAATCATGTCTAAGGTTTTCCACAAACCCAACATCTTAATTGCAAATCAAAAGGCTATGTGAGCTCACACAATGTCACACTCCGGAAAATGTTCTTTGTTTGGTGTAAACAGAGTCAGAATAGGAATATGAAAGGCAGCTTGTTCAGGGTCGGGTTAATTATTAAATGGTAACATGTTAAGAGTTAAATATTAAATGGTAATATAAGTCAGTCATGTTGGTGTTATTTCACAGTTCTAATAATAAAAGTCCAAACTGTAGTTAAGGAAAGGTCAGGGTCGGGATACGTTTCAACGTGTAAAAAGTCCCTTATTGGAATAGCGTTAGTGTTATTGTACGAGCGTGGGCGCGTGCGTGTGGGGCGCGCGCCCGAGTGCGCACTCTCTGCCAATCTGGCTGATCCATACATCACATTCCAAATCACCGTAGTGTTAATGTCGTTGCCAATACAGGTACTAAGAGGCTAATAAATCCGTTTCCTCTAATAAACAATTACTCCCAACAACTTTGTGATGCAAATAATGGAAGCATTTGTTTGGACGTGGTATATTATATTTACCATCCTTTTCCTAATAGGTGTGTTTATAAGTAATATCCTTCCCGGGTTCCTTCCTATCTCTCACTCCCTCCCTCCCTCCCTTCCCCATTCATTCATGTACAACTGCGGAGATAAAACATAAAGCTGCACTAACTTGAGACTATCATCCCATTCACGACATGAAATCCACGACTATTTTGGCGTAAACATACGTTATCTTGTGTACACAAACCTATAACCTGTAAGGACTGTTAATCTCATTTTATTCAATCAAAAGTTTCGTATAAAAAACAATTTCTTTAAAAAATAAAAATAATAATAATTTCTGGAAGAATATCTAACACTTTCCCCCTCTTTTACAGCTCGTCGATAAAAATGGTGGTCCGAACAAGTGTCTTCTTAGCGCTAGGGCATAAAACTTTGATAACAGTGGAAAAAAAGGAAAAAACCTGAATCAATTTCCTTTTAAAAGTCTTCCCGGTGTTTAAGAGACAGAGGGGAGAAATGAGTGAAGACAGGAGGTGCTTCGAGAAGTCAGGGGGTCCGAATTTAAAATAACCAAGATGGCGAGTGGCTTGTTGTTTTGGACGGGGCTGAAAAATGGAGGATATTGTAATATACACAAAGGGATAAATTTCAACAACTCGGCCAAGCGGCTGCTCGCTCTGCCTGCACGAAGCTGCTCCGCTTTGAGGAAGCGATAACAGCAGCGGCAGCAGCAGCAGAGCAGTGGACAGCGCTGTGACTGCCTGTTCACACCGCGAGGATTTAGAATGAAAAGTAGCAAATTAAACGAACAAGTTTATACAAAACGAAGATATGTTTACGTATTTGTCGCTATTTGTTTTATATTCGCCTCCGAGGACAGTTTAAGTGGACGCTTGTCTCTTTAAAGGACGGACAGCGACACGACAGTCCGGTGCCACCGTATTAGTTGTCTTTCCCACCAAAGAAGGAGAAATAGCTCAAACACACGCACGTTGCAGGAAAACATGGGACATTTTTAATAAAAAAATACGACGTTAACTTTTAATTTCTCAACGATTTCCCCCAAGTTATCAGATGCGTCAGCGTTGAGTGAACGGTGGGTGAGAGACAAGAGAGACGGAGGGACACAAAGACGAATCCAAACACTATCAGGTCACTCACTCACTATCAAGAGCGTGGAAAAACACAACACCTCGGACATTTAACGGCGAAAAGAGCGAGGAAAAGTCAGTGGTTTCGCAACCAAAACGCGGTGTCGTCGAAGAGTGGATGAAGTACAGCGTTAGACGACAAGAAGAAAGTACATACGAAGCTCGAGAGAGAGAGAAAAGCCAAGAAACTACAGAGAGGAAGCTGCTTTCTTTTCTACGAAGCACCATCTACGATCACCAGTTAGAGAGCGAGGTGGAAATTTAAAAATAAATAATAAAAAAAAAAACACTTACCTTTTTTTGACTTTCGACACTTAACGTATGTCCAACCTGGGTGTTTTAGTTCTCGTAATACTTCGACTCGATCGTCTTCTCGCCTCTTTTCTCCGTTTAGTCGCTTTTGGTTGTGAAAGAGGTCGAGGACGGATGATAAAGAAGGGACTTGGCCAGTAATTGAGTCTCGGTTTGTGTGTGTGGGAGAGAGAGCGTGTGTTAGTTACTAACAGCAGATTGAAGGAGACTCTTCTCAAGGTTTATTCAGCTCCACTTGAAGGAACCGACCTGACGTCAGCTCACTACTGCCACACAAAGAAAACTTATTATTTGTGCAGCAGCGGCGGCGGCAGGAGCAGCGGCTGCACTGGAACAGGAGATAGTCACTGACCACCGTTATTACCACAACAGCAAACAATGTTAATGGCAGGGAGATGTGACTTTATCTCCTCCATGTAGGACACGGAGCAGTTGTTGTTAGCGCTGTTATTTTTAATTCAGTCATTCATAAAACAACGCAACAATAAGAAAAACAAACAATGTCACACAGGGACTACAGCTGACAGTGACCTAACTATAGGACATTAAGTGAATTTGACATAGTTTTATGAAAAATAAACGACAATAAGACAATGTTTTGAACGTTACGTAATATCATTTTTCTTCAATTGCTGTTGTTCCTGGCTGCAGATAGTGGTTTTGAGTTCAGTTAATGGTTAATTGTACATGTATTGCTTTTATTGAGCAGAACTTGATATTATTTTATCTGAAATGCAAATTAAATATGAAATTATGCAAAACATATTGTCCAAACGTGTCAATAATTACCTTTTTTATGCAGAACACATCAGTGTTCACCTAAATAAAGTAGTGATGGTATCGTAAGTAGTAGTTATGTAGTATTTGTATATATGGATAAACAGATAGATAGAACTTTATTACTACCTCTGGAAATTGTGGTACATTAAAATACACTTACAGAGGTTATAGAAAAAGCATACAGTTTCTCATTGACAGGAGTTGAATTTAAAGGCAATGAAGGCATTTAATTCGCAACATTTTTTTTCATTAAACTAGATAATATCGAAGTGTATCAGTGTCCAGTGACACCCATTATACACATTGAATGTACAGTGCATCCTTCCTTGATTATATACCTTAATCAAATCTAATGGCTTGATACAAGAAACATAGTATTTAAGAAATCAGCATTTTTTAGACTTTAGCAACTTTTGCATTTTTTTTTGTAAAAAAAAAACCTGTTGCAGTCCTCAGGACAGGTGTCTGAAACTCGAAACTTTGAAACTTCTTATTCAATCAGGTCATGATAAAAAAAAGACCACGGGATCTAAAGTTTACCAGAAACTGACAAAGTTCCACAGCTGAGAGAAGAAAAGTCTTCCCTTCTACCAGTGCCATTTCAGGGGCCACATTTGACACTAGAGTTCAATACAGGAAAACTTTGGTATTTAAGGAAACCTATTAAAAACTTACACTTCTCAACGATTAACAAATGATAAAAACAATGGCGATCATAGCTGAGAGGTTCCTGTTTCAAAGTTGCTTCTCAGGAAAAATGATTGTAAACATTTTCTTAATCACTAATTGTCCTGATTTGTATGTACAGAATGATTTATATCTGCTCAGTAAGATGGATTTGTGAGTGTTCACCTCAGCCACTTTGATGAATTGATATTTTAATTTACAGAATATTGATCTGCAGCTCCTATAATAATCTCCTGATCCTTTAAATCATTTGCGCTGCGTTTATTCACAGCTGTTCTCTGCCAAATCTGCCTGTAAACATAATTTCATTGGCTCTCTGTCAATATATGATGGAAAATCTCACTGGTAAAAATATGAGGCCAAGATAGTAATAAACAAATTGATTGAAGTGCTTTGTCAAACTAACAACATTTAGGCTTTTCTTTGATCTTTTTTATCTAAAACACATTTCTTTGATGTCTTTTATCTTTGTACTCTTTTTAACCTTTGATGTCTTTAAGATATCCCTTTATGCTTTAAATATTGTTGTACGATTCGCACTGTGTTGTTATTATATCCAACATTTAGCAAAGACTATATGTTTGCTAAGGTGGCCTATTGGTTAAGGAAGTGGTCTTTTGGCCTGCAAGGTTTCAGGGTTGAGTCCGCCGGCTGCTAGGTTGCCACTGAGCATGGCGCTGTCCTGTTTCACTTTTTGCTTTTAAATGTTATTTGGTTGTTTTTTTTTATTTAAATGTTAAATCACTTGTGCTTTAAATGTAAGTACGGCACATGTTTTCTTGCAAATACTTTTCCTCCATGTGGTTTCAGTTGCTCCCCTGGGACCAATAAAGTTTTACTTTTTCATTTTTATTTTATTAAATGGAACTAAAGTAATATAGTGGACGATTGGTTTTCACCCTTGTCTTTTGGCAAGAATATCATCAGTTTGAGCCGCTCAGTTTACAGTTAGTACTGTGGTGTATCATGGGTACTTCAATTTGGGATGAGGTTAACTGACCACAGCATGTTGCCTGCAAGGGACAGGCAAACTGTCCAGGGTGTTCCCCACACCTCTCAAAGTACAAGTTAGACTAATTCATGGATTAATGAATTCAACTGACCGTTGTATTATATTGGTCAAAATGAAAAATGTTAAATTCTGGTTGAGTTGGTCACATGTGTAGTTGAATATATTGTTCCATATTGCAGTTCAAAAGTAATAGTACTTTTAATTTTTTTAAGTACCACAGCTTTATCCCACTAACAGGGATCAACACTGTGAGAACGCTACTGTAAACTGTTGAAAAAGCCAGAGTACGACACAAATTACTGCGGCAATAAAACAAACAATTAGTTTTATCATCGTGACTGATCAGTGTATGTGTTGGTGTCTAAGTCGTCAGTTTCCCCACTGGGGTCTTCTTGATCAATGCCTCTGTGTCAAGTGCTGTTAACTCACAGTCGTTTCTCACACAGCGCCAGTATATCCTCATGTGCATCAGTGTTTACTGAGCAAATGATGATCACTCAGAAATGTTGTGATCAAACAAACAGATTACTGGGGCTCTATGTCCGAGGCATTTTGCCAAACACATACAAAAATGGGACATAAATTCTCTGAATAGGATCAATACATTTCCTGGTAAAAACAGCCATCTGTGCCTAATTGTATGTTTTACCTCTTCTTCTGAACACACAATAAGCAACAGGCTGAACGCAGGCCCTCTGACCCAGACTGGCTTTCCAGACGGGGGAAGATTATTTCATTCAACTGGAAAACAACAAGGGGGTGGACTGGAGGAGGGGCACTGCTGGGTGAAGGTGGGGGGAGATTTTGCAGATGGAATGGGCAACTGTTCCTCTCATATGCTCTACTCTTATATGACAACAGGGTTGGGTCAGTCAGCTCGAGCCAACTGGCTTGTCCCACTGACAGTCTTGGTGCACATTTAACAGCTATTACACGGGATTAACAAAGTGTTCGCTGTTTATAGATACCTCATAAATCACAAACAATGGAGTCATTGTTAGGGTGTGATGGAGTGTTGCTCCACAGGCACATTCATATTAATACTTCATAAAGGTTATAAATGCCCATAAAGTATTTGATATTTTCCCTCTTCTGTGTCCTTGCCACGATTTCATTACATTTACTGGCGCAGAAATAATTGGCAATGCATATTAGTCATTTCCTAACTTGTTACAAAATAGAGGAAAGGACGTTGACCAGTGTTTCCAGTCAAATATTCATGAACTGCCCATATCATGCAATGTGTAAACCTTTTGACTCATGGGCCTAAAATCCTAAAATTGGGCACTGGGTAACACTGGTGGTCTAGTGGTTAGGGAACAGAACTAAGGTCTATAGGGTTCCAGGTTCGAATTCACCAGTTATCACTGAGCCTCCCAGCCGGTCAAGGCTCACTGTTCACTTTGCCGATGGCTTAAATGCAGAGGTCACATTTCTTTGTGTGTAGTGGTGTGGATCACAATGACAAGGAGTTTGCTTTCCTATAACTTGCAACAGTTAAGGGGCCACATCCTGCCCCCGATCCCTAGTTTGCCAACGCCTAAACTCTGACAGTGTCAATAAACAGGCTGACACTTGTTACCAAAGTATATTTGCATACGTCCCTGTCTAAGTTAGTTTTTGGGTAAAAGTGTCTGCTATATATAATGTATCAAGACTTTCTAAAATTTAACAGATTTTCTATGAATTATGGACCTCAGTGAACAACTTTCAAATAAGGTTTTAGTCTCAATGTCTCCGGTAGCATAGGATGACAAGTCTTGTAAATCAATATCAGCAAACAGCAAAGAAAAGGAAAAATGTTGAGCAGGAGTAAAATTGATCAGCACTTTTGAATGACTTCTTTCACATCCAATAGGAGCTTAATCATTGGCACCATTGTTTTGTATTCGTATATGCATATACAACAGTAATATTTCAACATGCATGGTGTGAGTACTGTATACATATACAGACATATATACAGTACATACAAGTACATACATATATACATTCTCCGGGATGGACAGAGAAGCCCTTATTCAGCTGCGGCTTTGCAGTTAAAGACATTTTATAAGCTCACTCTCCATGTTCTTTCATGGTCATTGATTTTTCTTTTCTCTCTCTCCCTGCCCCTTTCCATTACCTGTTGAGAAGTGGGGGGTTTTGCTCTTCTTCAAACACACACACACACACTCACACGTGCACTCAATCCTTTCTATCTGTCTCTCAGCCAGTGGCCCCCCTGGTGTATTTCTCCATCTCCTCCACCTCTCACAGCAGAGATGACAGGTCATGAGGAATGACAGCGCCTCTGTTTGTCATACAGTAGCAGCGAGAAGCCAGGATTTTTTAATTGCATTGGAGAATCTTCATTAAGGAGAGCACATGGGGGCGGGAAGAGAGGGAGAAGGCAGTGTGAGGTGGCGTTGTGGGGCACACTGAGCATCGTCATTAGGAGAAGGCACTAGCAGCATAGAAGGGTGGGCCCACTTTGCATGCACACTGAGAATGCCTGCCGTACCTCGGTCATTTGTAACATAATAAGTGCCAGCACAATGACTGCAATGCGAGAAAGCACACCACAGGGAAGAGTAGGGGGAAGGGAGACAGCATGTCTGTCTAAAAGGGAGACTTTTTTTTTGTCTTGATTAGAAAGTATAATGAGCAACTAAAGAAAGAGGGAAAGGATCTCTCCTGAGACTGATGGAAAACAAATTAATCTACTGATTTGGATTTAATTATTATTTTTCTATTAGTTCAGCGCGCACAGAAAGGGACAGCCATCAGAAGCAAGGAGCTGTGCTTGCATTTATTGATTTTTGCCCAGAAACATTCAGGGAATACAGATTCATCTGCTCTCCTCCCCACACAATCCAGGGTGTGGGATTCCATTAACGCAAGAAGCTTCCAGCAACTCTGAGATGTTTAATTTGAGCCCCATAAATGGAGCTTAAAATAGTGTTTCACACATACAAGAAAAGTGGCCTCAGGAAGTCTTTTTTTATGCAATTGAATTAGGGCTTCACTTATTGTTGTGACCCATATATTAAGTGTTAAATAAACAGCCAATAAGTTGAATTAAGACAGTGTTTTGTGTGGTGTGATCAGGAGCTTTTTGCCCTGCTTATAATATTATTTAGGTTTGAATAAATAAAACACAATCTATTATTTCTATCCACCCATCCATCTATCTATCTACAGAGTTTTTAACATTTTGTTAATGTTAAATAAATAAGGACTCTGCAAAAGGAAGTGCATTTGTTCTCATCTCACTCTAGCATCCTTTCAGGAGACGGTTTCAGTCTTGAACACAATGCTCTGAGAGATGTAATGATTTGCAAAGTCAATGGTTTCTGCTGCCTGTGTGATTAAAGCACAAGGGACCAATTTGCGGTTGCTATATGTAGAATATCGGTGTGCCTCAAGGAACATTCATATTCTCTCACTGACATAAAATTCAGCAATTATGTCAGTTGAAAACTAATATTGATCACCGTCGTACCGTTCCTTACCAAGTTAGGGTCAGGCTTCACTTGTGTGGATCCAATTATAGAATTTCTGAGAGAGACAGACCACACCTATGCAGTGCTGAGTGAAATATGCATTAATCCTTGACGCTCAACCCCAGGGATGTTCACCGGAAGCGAGCTAATGGATGTTACAATTGTTTATGTAGTACCGATGTTTTAGCTGTCAGCTTTAAAAATGCCCTTTTGGGTCAATAAATACAATGGAGTTGATGAAATGTTGTTTAGAAAAGCAACTAAATAATGATTTCCACGCAAGGCTGACTAACAAACCTCGGCACAGTCTAAATGAGCGCACTCAGAGAGTGTTTATTATTGGTGAATGCAGCCGAGCAGAACCCTCTGTTGCATGATGTAATACACAGAAGGGAGAAATCATCATAATAGCAGTGTGAGTAGAGTGAGTCATTGGTTGATGAGGTACATTCACACTGTCATTCAGTGAGGAGATGCAGTCTGTGTGCACATGTTGTCAGTTTGTGACTGATGGGGAGAGAGAGAGAATTAGTGTGTTCCTTTTCTGGGAATGAGGAGTCATTTGTGCCAGGAAAGTGCAGAAACAAGCCCCGTCTCTACAAGGATGCATCTCTCCATGAAGAATGAGATCACAAGCAAATGTCACCGCAACCTGAGCAAAGCCAAATGACCTTGAATCAAACCGGAACACGCCTTAACTCACATCACACACACGCGCACGCACACAGATACACACACCGAGTGCACAAAATGTCAGCAGGTTTTCCATTTGCTAAATCCAAGTGTCTAAGTGCCAGGCTTTAGCCAAGATAATCATACCAGTATTATTCTCCAACTGAACCAGAACACGAGACCAGTGGAAACCTGCTGTTTGATATAGTTAAGTGCAGTTAACACTAACGGGAAGAGATTTAAAAAATGGCAAGCACATCTGTGGTAAAAGAAAATCGAATGTTTCAATTTTTCCTTCAGGAATTATTAGTAATTATTTCAATTGTCAATTACTGCCTAACACAATCTGACTAAATGAAATAATAAGAAATAAAAATAAAGCACAACATACAGCAAAATAATAGTTGAGTCTTTGGTAATATCTTCATATAAAAAGGGAATGAGAGAATTATAAATGTGCTTAAAAATAAAATAAAAAATTATGTACATGTGGAAGATATTGTGTGACTGAAGTTTTGCTCCAATACAAAACAAGAAGAAAAAGTCTTGTTTTACTTTTTTAACTACACAAATTGTGAATTAAAATTTGATGCAGGCAGAGGTTCAAAAGCCAAATAGTTTGGAGATAAAAACTGAGATTGCAATGCAGTGGTTAATTATGATCCTGATTGATGCCATCTCTGGACGGTAGAAAAGTAGCACCAACTCATGATTCTTCCAGTTAATACTAATAGTGGTGTTCCCGTGGAAGCCTGTTGGTTTCATAGTGTTTCTTCTGTATCGCACACACAGAAGCAGTTCCGACCTTCCACCACAACTCTCTTATGTCTGTTTCCTTTATGCAAGTAACTATTGTACAGAATATAAATAGAATTACCTCAACAACCTCTTCCTTTGAGGGTAGTCTACAGAGTTAACAGTGATTCAGCCCAAGCTGTATGTTGGAGATTCAGTTCTTCCTGGCAGGAATAACAAGGGGCTGAGGTCACTGCCCTGAGGTTCTCCGTTGTTAAGGTAAAAGTTACCCTACACGTTCTGAGATCTGTTGGAAGACCAGGACGTACAAATAATTCAAGCACATAAAAGGGCTGTTGTGGGCATCTTGATTATCCATCCACCCACTTATCCGTTACTGGGTCACAAGGACAGTAGTCTCTGCGACTGCCACACAAATCACATTGCCTCGCACCGTACCTTCCTGAGCTAACTGGAACATCTTGATAGTGTAATTCAGTATTTTAGTGTAGGTTTACACAAAACTCAATAAAAAAGCATTTGTACATAGATTGTGCTGTGGCATATCCGTGGGACAGCTACGCCAAATGAGAAGACTACTCATCTGGGTCTTACACGTTGGTATGGAGATTAATTGATGTGGTTTCTGTGTGTGTGGGGCAGTCAAGACATATTGTGTTATTTCACTATCCTTTCAAAGAAGTTCATTTTAGTGGACAACGAACAAAAGATCAGAGTCCACAGAAACAAGCTGTTCTCTGCTTTTTAGGTACAGGTATGAAAGTAACTTAATTCATACAAAGGATGGATGGATGGACAGAGGATTACAGACTGTGACAGGAAAGGGTTAAAATGACTGTGAGGACACCAGTCAAACCTCCAAAATATGCGCCAGAATGATGTCACCTTGAATGTATTACAGTGATTCAGATCCATTTTGTTTTCAGAGTCTTCGTCAAGAAAATGCCTTTTTTTTGTGATTGGACTTGAACCTAATCTGTCAGTGAGGCCAGAAAAAAACTTTTGACTTTTTTGACTGCTGCTTTGTGTTCATTTGGACAAACGTTATGATTTGAGCTGTAGATAATCTATGAGGTGGTGGGTCCTCATTTTTACAGTGCCAGACTGTGTTTTTTTTGTAAGGATTTAGTTAGAACGCTGAGTTTTCTTAATTTTCTGATGCCAACATCGACAGATACTAATATGTTAACGCTATTTGCCCCCAAAAGTGAGGTAAATATCTCAGAACCTCATGTGTGATTCCACCACATTTGGCAAAACCCAGGCGTTATGTTATTGGATTTTCATTATCACAGGAAAAGCCGAAATTGATTTTACCCTTATGTAATGTTGCAAATATTGGGCCGATAATATCGGTTGACTGGTATTATTGGATATCCCTTACTGCACCCTGACATAAGGCAGATGCAAAGTAAAATAAAAACGCAAAATCCCCAAAATAATACCATCACCAACATGCAAAACAGAAGGTGTGGTGCTTGTCAGGTCAAATTCATTGTAGTATCGGACTGAACAACCTTTTAATGGAATTACAATGCAAAGTCATTGCAAAATCTGTAACAATGCACAAAAGTATGTGTCTTTAAAGCATCACTAGTGTATTTGTATAATTAGTAATTTTGTTCATGGTTAGTTAGGTCCCATGATTAGTGGCTAGGATTACAACTAGACATAAGCGTGAACCAATTTCATCATTGTCTAGATATTTATATGACCACCTATATAATAAGTGTTCATTTGAACAAACTGTCAGTTAAATGTTTTACCTGTTAAACATACACAACTACGATATGAAGTGTCCCTTTAACACCACTCTACCAAGATACTGGTAACAGGTGAAGCTGAGGGGGATTTTCAAAGGAAGTTTCACAGTTGAAAGAATTTCAAGCATCAGTGATTTTCTTTTTTTTTTTTTTTTCTTAACCAAAGAACAACATTCTTACATACACGGTCTCTGTTTGTTGCCCAAAACTTTAGCCAGAATCTTCACAACGGCTCCTCAAGTGAATCCTTTGATACATAACTAAATCCACATTTTTCATTATTGTAACTATTGTTCTCTGCATTACTCTTACAATATTAATCATGTTCAGTAGCAGGTTTTTCCTCCCAATTTCCATAAAACAAAGTTTACACGGTCTGTGATTGAAATACAGAAGTATTAATTTGAATAATGCATGGTCATTACCTGGAAAATAAGCATTTAAAAAATTCCACAGAAAACCAATAGCTGCTTGTGTTAAGTCACTCACATCTTATTTCTATTGCAGAGGTAAATATATTTCCTTAGATAAAAGGCTTTCAGCTCATATTGACACAAATAAAAATTTTATTTTTATCATGAACAAGATTTAGACCCATCACCATGTATGTGAAACAGTTGTACCACAAGTACACCTTAGAGTAGATATAAAATCAGGAAGTGGAAGTACACTCCTAATTTGTATGTTATAAACTGTTTAAAAACTGAAACAAGAAAGAAAACTTTGATAGATGGTGGGAAAGAACATACCAAACAGAGATAGTAGTGTTAAATCAATGGTTGATCAGTTCCTTTTTGGGAATATTAAAAAGAGAAGTTAATGACTGCTTCGAATTGTTAATTACACTTAAAATAACCTGATATTTCTGATCAGTGTTTAGTGTTTCCAAATGTTATATGTGATATTAGTTCTCTGGCTGTGAAAATAAATTGATAACTTTTAACTGGTTATAACAATAAATGATAAATTATTAAAACATCACACTCTGTGTCTTCACAATTAATGAAATCTCTGTCATGGTTACAGTTTAAAATATTTATAAAATGGCTCAGACACATTTTCCTTGAATTGCATTTGTTTTCCTAAAGATTGTCTCATTTAAGTGACTTTTTCTCTGCCTGTGTGAGAGTGTGTGTTTATATGTATAGTTATATATGAAAATTCACTTCATCTTGTATATATATATATATATATATACATATATATACACACATATATACATATATATATACCAAAGCATACAACTGTTTTCTATTTTGTTGTTTTATATTGTTACATTCTAGATTCTTATTTAAAGGCAGGAAAAATAAGTATATATATATATATATACACATATACACACACATATATACATACATATATATATACATACATACATATATATACATACATACATATATATATACATACATACATATATATATATATATATACCAAAGCATACAACTGTTTTCTATTTTGTTGTTTTATATTGTTACATTCTAGATTCTTATTTAAAGGCAGGAAAAATAATAATAAAAAAATCTTTCATTTGAACAATTTATAAAAGGTACAAAGTTGCGTTTGTACTGTCACTGCATTAAGGGATTGCCTTCAGATGAATCTATATTTTATAAGTAACAATTTCCCAGCTCACTGTGGTTTTCATAAAATAAAAACTTCATGGTAGGTTCTCTGTTCCATAAATTCTCACTTCCCAAGCAGTGAAAGATTTTCAGAAATATTTTCTTATCTTAAGGAAAGGATATCCTCTGCAAATACAATATATTTTTATGTGAAAGTGAAATGATGGCAGGGATAGTTTTCCATAAATATGATTAAACTATTTGATTGTGTATGAGGGTCGTCAAACATATGGCACACGGGCTAAAAACAACTGGGTAGTTAAATTGAGTCCAGTGGATGAATTTTGAAAGTGAAATTTTAAATTATATTTATCTAAATATGAATATTCTCTAATAAATTTGGACCTATTGGACCTAACAGGATGAAAAATCCTGTTAAAAACATTGACATTTTATTGTTATATATAATTATTTATAATAACTATGTCATGGTTCTACTGGTTTAGGCCACCTCACATCTACTCAGGTATCAGGTAGATCAACTGATACATCTTTACCTGAATTTTCCTTTTAAGTAAATTAAGGCATCAGTGGTAGCCTAGTTCAGGAGTCGGACTTCGATCTGTGAGGCACCATAAGCCACTGAAGTGTTGTGAGTGTAGCACTGTCCCAACTCACATAAATCCCAACAGGAAGACTCACTGTGATTTGGTGCAGTGTGATTTGGGTGGCTATCATGGAATCTGTTGCCCCTGAGACTGTTGTCCATTCATTCATCTGTATTGTTTACTTGCTAGAGAATATATGTAATGCATTAACGAACCAAGAAAAGAATTAATTTGTGAACTCATCAGTTTTCAACTAGCTGTTTTTTATTTTGTTGTGTCAAACTGAGCTGAAAAAAGTGGTTAAATTATAACTACCTAATAACCATCAACCATAGGTCACAGAGCAGCATGAAAAGTACTGGATGAGGATATAGACCAGGGTCTCAAACTCAAATAAGTTGAGGGCCACCACCCACACTATGATTCAATACAAAAGAAAAAATATATATATATAAAAAAAATCAGTTTCCTATAGATTCTATGTAATACAACATAGAACCAGAAGGAGACTGTTGATCACTGTTGAGAACTATAGGATTTACCATAAAATGTGTAGAACAAATCTATAAAATATTATTATAAATTCAACTTCACATCAAGGTGGGGGCCACAAAATACCATTCCAAAGGCCGTAAATGGCCCACGGGCCACGAGTTTGAGACACCTGACAAAGATATTTGGTGAATGATCCAAACCTGGGGCTAAAAATTGAGCCCACTTCTAAAATGAGGGATTTCTTACCAATCCTGGTTCACATAGACAACAACTTTATAGGACTAGATCTGTAAATATGGGGACTCTCATGCTACAAACTTGCCAAGGGGACATACTGACCATCATTGACAGGTAAAATAACACTTTATATAAAATTATATTATTATTGTACATGTCACAGATAGCGCATGTCAAAATCCATCCAATATGGGATTACTGAGATTATATACAATAAACAAAACTGTTTCCACCCAAACCACAAGCACACTGGACACATGAAACAGATTATAAGTGAGTGCAAATCTGGACCCTTGCTTGTGTCTATATGTGGCCCTGTGACGAACTGTAAAACTGTCCGGGGTTGAGCCTCACCCTCACTCATAGAGTGCTTGGATTGGTTCCAGCCCTCCTCCTAGAGGATTGCAAAGGATTAGGGTGTAGATAATAGATGGATGGATGGATCTTTTTTGTTGCCATTTCTTGGGGGTAACAAAGTTTAAATAAATCCTGAATGCGGATGAAAAGTTTTCCTTTAACCCCACAAATGCTTCTTCTTCTGCCGCTTTGACACAAATATTCCTGTCTGAGGTAATAGTGCTGTGAAAAATTAACCAAACTTAAACCAGAGCCAGGACCACGAGGTTATAACAACACCTCCAAAAAACCCCTCTGCGGACATGTAAGATAATCTATTTGTTGCTGAGTATCTGAGTCAGGACTTAGGTGGGCCTGTGAGGGTCTTCTTAAGATGGTTGTAGGCCTAATGAAAACCAATGTTGTGTTAATTAATTCTGGCAGGCGCTGTTGCTCCTGGCAGCGTGCGAGCAGAAATTCTGAAGCTGCCCTTAGTGACGCCTGGTCAAAAATAGGGCAGCGCTGTGCACAGTAATGATCACAATGGTGACATCATCTCAGCCTTCATTGAGCGCCTCTCTCACAGTGAACAAAGAGCAGCAGGCGTGCACCGAGGGAGGCAGATGTCACTCTGTGTCTGTGGGGAACATTAGGACCACAAATGTTCTTTTGGCTCCTTGGAAAAACACACGAAGCTTGTGTGCATGTGTGTGCGGGTAAAAATACGGTTAGGGAAGTAGAGTTGACAGCTGCACTCCCACTCTGATCAAATCCCGGCCTTTTTTTTAATAGTGTACAACATATGCCTGTCTGATTGCTGTGTCTTCCCCAGTCCTAAGAGCAAAGCGAGGGCGAGGTGTCTCCAAACAGTTGCAAACATTTAAGGTAGTGCTGCACTAACATGGAGACTAAAGTGTTAACACATGTGGCTTCGCTTTTCCACAAGTGTTAGTGAGCTCCTCAGATGTGTACACATTTACCTACCCACTCACACAAACAGAAAGAGAATGAAAGAGGGACTTTTTTTTCAGGACACTTTAATTCTCATTGACTGGAAAAGTCCCAGAGCCTTTTACTAACCTTAAGCACCTGCTCTATGTAGGTTTGTTAATTTACTTCAATGCCATTTTTCAGTATTTTCAATCTCTGCCCTTTGACAAGGGTCAAACTGTCAAAAGTTGTAATTATTTCAGTTCACTCCCGACTAAGAAATTGTACTTTCTTGGTCCTTGTAAATACCCATCAGGACACATGTGTCGAAACCAGGGGCCACAAATCTTGTTTATGTTTTCAACCTTTTTTTAGCCTGTGAGATAAAATGAAATAAGTAGTAAGGTTGGTCCCCAAGTATAGAGCCCTATGCACTGTTAAGAATTGTAAAATAAGCGATGTATGGGCCTTGGTATTAAAGATACACTTCTTTGGTGGCCTGTGAAAAAAAATGACTTGCACTAAGGGGGACCACCAAGGGATACAGATACAAAGACACAATAAGATATCCTCTCCTTTCATATCTTATGTTTTTATAATATTAGGCTTCGGTTATCCCAGATGCAAAGATAAAGTTTGTTTCCGTATGAAAAAAAATCTACATTCCATATTTGGAAAGAACAGTGAACACAAACCATTGCTATCAATTTTTCTAAAAATATTAACTTTGGCCTGTAACTCCCAGTTTTTGCGTACTCTGAATTTGGGTTTGACAGCCCTGCATTATGATATGTACAGCCTCAAAATCCTTGGCAAAGTAAGTAGTTGGCAAAGTCCAAGGTTTGTATTTTAAAAGTTCATTAAAATAAATCACAAAACAAACACTTAGTATCAAGTATCCTGCAGCACCAAGGCACTGACCTGAAGAGATTCAAAATATTGAATGCCGCTTGTAGAGAGAAACTGTATAAAATATGGGTAAGCTGCGGTGATCACCTTTGAAAAGAATAATTTCGACTAGTGCCGCCACAAGATCATCATCAACTCAGTTTGTTTACTGATGTAAGACAAAATGACTTCCACATGTTTGTCTGCAGCATTCCTGAACCATAAAAAAAAGAAATAGGCAAGGTGTCTGCAAGTGAAATGTTCCTTCTTCCTGGAGGTTACTCTGAAGTCAGGCCTTTTTGCTCCTTGTGTTCCTGAAGACACTAATCTTAGGTTGTCATTCTCCTATAAACCAGCAGTATGCATGTGTGTCCACAAAGAGAGGGAGGAAGGGAGACATTAGAGAGAAGGAGAGGGAGAGAGGAAACAGATTCTCAAGACCTGGACGAGCCGTGGGAAAAGAGGGGTCTTGTAGAGGAAAAGCAGAAATGTCTCAGGACATTCCTTTGTGATTACACAGTGCTGGACAAATTGAGACATTCTTAGGCTTCTTTTTTCTCTGTGTCTTAAGCCTCATAGTTAATTCGCAAAGGTAAACAATGTAGCGTGCTGTATTTATTTGCAGTCTCGTTTCACAAGATGTATTTTACTTTGATAACCAGTTTGCTGTAGAAAAAAATATATGCGGGGGAAAATGTCACACAAGAACTATGACTGCCATAATTATGTTTTTCTTGTCATCATGCGCTCGGAAAATCTGACGCCATCCCCTACAGCTGGAAGAAGTGAACGACGGCTCACATGGACGACGGTTTAGTAACCATCCCATATCAACAGTAGACAAATGAGAGGGATTTGAGTGCGGGAGGTGGCAGAGTGAGCCTTTCTCAGGTTACATGTCAGTGATCTTAGCTGAAAGAGTTGGCTGCCCACTGTGGAAGAAAGGGAGAGAGAGGGAGAGGCATGTTCCTCCCTTGTCAAAGTGAGTCTGAATGAGCAACAGCTTCAAGGAATGCTCCGTTATCATCCTATCAGCAGGACTGGGGAGGAGGAGGAAGAAGGTGGAGAGATTGTGGTTTTTCTTCATGTCGGTGTGTGCGTGAGGTGGGGTATGTTGGGGTGGCATTGGCCTACAGACCTACAAGTGGATGGAGCCCCTCCCTCACCAACCCGGCAGACCTTGCGCCTCCTCATTTGTCTAGGCCATGCATCCCTTTTTGTCAGCAATTAATCTGCAACACCACCCTCCCATATTTATCCCCCTTTTTTCACTCTTGGTTTCTCCTTCACCTCTTGTTGTGTCGGCCTTGGGTAGATTTACACTCGGCTTGATCACTGCTCACCGTTGTATACGTGCCCCTAATAAAGGATCGCTGGCCCTTTTAAGTGCTACATTTTACCAGGCGTGATGAGTATCCTGTTGACCTTCACGTTATTATGCCGCTGCTGTGGAACACCGCTCTCACTCCGCTCCAAAATGACCTTCCAGGACCCAAACGCACTTAACACGAATTCACTGGTTTACACTTTTTAAATGATGAATTGATTTTTCCTCCGTAGTGGGAAAGAAAGTGCAACAATGCAATAATGCTTGCACAGCAATGTGCAAGCAAAATAAGCTTAAATAAAAGTACGGTCATGCGGGTAGTTTGGTATATCAAATTATTTTATGGAGATTTTGGGTGCATACAAATAAAATGAATACAGAATTTATGATGATAGTTAAATCTACATTTTAAAAAAAAATATTTTTTTATTTTAATCTGAGTTAACCTTCGTTTTGGATTTTATTTGCCTCCCTGATAAAACAATTTATAGCAGATCGAGCAAAGAAGAAACGCTGCATCCTCTATTGATGCTGACAGCAAAAAATGAACTATAATGACATCTAGTGGCGAATGGCAACATCGTGGCTTCACAATGACGTCATAGCAAAAATCATATTGTGCTATTATTATAATTTCAAGTGTGACAATCTGATGTTGAGACAGACAAACTTTCGTACCCTCAAACACAGGACCATTTTCCCGTACATGCCAATGGTCTATAATAACAATAACGAAATATGTATAATAAAAGTTTTATTTTTCATTAATTGAATGTTTAATATTTTCCTATTTTTGTTGGAATCTTGACCTGATATGGATCATCCTTAAACCTAAAACAAGTACAAATTGTGGTTCCTTTAAGTTGATGTGTAGAATAAAAAAAAACCAGCAATTTACAACCAGCTGTAAGGAGTCTTGACATCTTTCCCGACATGGTTCTACACTTGATGTAGCTAGATAAGCTGAGCAATGGCTTATTGCACACAACTAACCACTTGCTCAAAGACAAAAAGTACACAACAGGCTATTTGTTGCAATTCAGCAGCTAACAAAAAAATTGTTTTGTGCTGCCATTTTTAAAGATAATTATTTGTCTTGCATCAAATGTGTTGCAACAAAAAAGCACCGTCTCCATTTCCCTTTTCTCAATTTCTTTTCTTTACCACAGACACACTTCCATTTGTGTCAGTAAGTGAGCCATAATGTCATAAATGTTTCTGTCTGTGTGATGAGGGTCTTCAACCCTGATTTAAACCTCCAGGTCATAGTAATGACAGAGTAAGGGCCCAGGGCTGGAGAATTCAACTGTATGGTTGAATTTTCTAGTTAATTCCTGTTGTTTGAAACCCTAAGAATGATATGAACCCTTCGTCCCATCCATCTATCCATGCATTTTCACATACTAATTGGATCGTGGGTGCTGCAATCTCTACAACTGCCACCCAAATCACATTGCACTGTGCCATATGTTCTTGCAGGTGGTGAGCTCAATGGAAGAAATCCCCCCTAATTGGAACTCAAACTTTCCCAGGAGGTGAACCCAAGAGTTTCTCACCAATGACAGAGACTCTGGGCCAAACTGAAGGCCACAAGGACACCACTTTATTTTATATAAAATGGTTAAATGCTTCAAACTAATCATTTTATAATAATGATACTGATATACTATAATTACGATAATAATATTTTTTAATTTAGACTGTAGTCCCAAATCTCAAGAACTCTAAGTTAGTACTACAAGAAAGGTAGTCTGTAGCCTTTATGTCTACAACAGCTTTAAAGTCAGTTTGAAGCAATTCAATATTACAATACTAAAGATCTACTGTATATCTAGATATACAGTATATTCTAAACTAGAAAGTAATTTTAAAGAATATGGAACATGCCTCGAATCTCTTCAAAGGAAGCTTTTAAGACGATATCTTTGATATATATGATTCTACAGTGAAAGTGCACCACTCTTCTGAGTGCTCTCTTCTGATCATCTACTTTTAGGTTCACATAGTGGTCAGTCGATGTTACTGCATTTGAATTTCCTCTAAATCCAAGATGGCAGACAGATAGTCAGACTGGTTTATGTTATCAGTTCTTCTATTTTAGCTTCAATGCTGCAAGAGTAAGAAAATTTTGCAAAAAAAAAAAAGATCTAAAGTCATTTTCCATTTGATAAAGAATACTATCCCAAACATCCCAATGCCCACTCCAAATGTACGTAAGGTACAGATTGATTGGTCTGGGCTTCATTTATTCATTCATCTCCATTTGGCAGCTGGTGCCACCCGAATCCCATTGCACCATGCTGGATTGTGAGCCCACTGGAAGTTATGTAGGCCGGGACAGTGCTTTGCTCAGAGACCTCAGTGGCAACCTGGCAGCTGGTGCATTAGAACCTGTAGCAGCTTCCTCAAACACGAGGCCACCTCTGCTGCTTGGTCTGGGACGAGTAAATGTAATAATATATTTTTAAGAAAGCAGCTACCTTTTATCCAGATTCAACAACAACCTCTATTGTTATCTGAAGAAAATTTTATTCTAATTTCTTACATTTATTTTTTTCCAAAATAACTTGTTATTAATCAGAGTTTCTTTATTTTTAACATGTTGTTCATTACAAAGGAAACAAAGGGTCTGGAGGGGTCCAGGTTTGAATCCACCAACTGCCAGGTTATGACTGAGGTCCACTGAGCATGGCACAGTCCCCACACACTGCTCCCCGGGCGCTCATTGCTATTGCTGCCCACTGTTGACTGGTGATGGGTTAAATGCAGAGGTGACATTTCATTGTGTGCAGTGGTGTGAAGCACAATGTCACAATGACGAGGAGTTTGCCTTCCTTTCCTTTCCTTTAAAACTGCCATTCTCATTTAGTTGAAAAATTAAAATAACAAATTGTGCACTTTCTGTACTTTGGGACAAATAAAGAACAACAATAATGTGCTTTGTTATGTGAAAAAATACAAACTAAACCAGAACATTTTCTGAATTTTGTCTAAAAAATTGTTTATATTAAAATTAATTTGTAATAATAATAATAATTATACGTATTGTTATTCTGTTAATATATTATACTATTATTACATTGTTAATATTACAATAATAATAATAATAATTGACAATAATTGGTATAATACTTATACTGATACATAATAATACCAATAATAATAATAGTAATAACAATAATATGAAATAAGTATTATTATTATAGTATTATACAATACTTTAGTTTAGTATAATGCATTAATGCATTAACAATAACAGCAATCGTTATATTGTCAACATTACATTGAAACGTGTTGATAAAAATATAATAATAATAATAATAACAACAATAATAATAATAATAATAATGATAATGATAATAATATCACTGGTTTTAAGGGAGTCTACGTAAACCCCGCCCATTGTTTGGCTATTTATCAGCTGATCAGCAGCAGCTGTCAAACCGAGACGCCATCGCTGCTGCTCTGCTAAAGGAACAACAGACAAAGACAAGGTGAGGAGAACAGGGGCTGTTACTGTCTTATCTACAACATGTCGTTTGATTCAGCGCGATGTTAAACGCACATCAGATACTGAACAATACTGTGCAACTGTCACCGTTCGAACGGATAGCTGAGCTGCTAATTAGCCAGGAGCTAAGTGTGCTCTGAACTGTTGGTAAAAAAAACAGAAGTGTTTTTTCCATATACGTCACTTGTTTTCGGTTAAATATTATTAGAATGACAGCAGGAGGTGGTGAATCAGGTAGAGCACTATGGATGTCTTACTGAACATGAATGTCCTTACTTTATAGTGTTAGTAATATTTTCAGTAAATAGAGTATGTAGCATACTGAGGGTCAGCTGATCAACGGTCAACGCAACAAAATGGAGAAGTGTTTCGGTTCACAGAAGTAGACTGAACATTAGTCTCTATAAAATTGTGGTAGAAAAATGACAATAACATTACGAAATATAAAACCAATGCTAATGCAGATGTGTACTGTCATGAAACGGAACTACACGAAACGGAACTGTAGTTGAAGAGTGCAGTGCAACAGAAATGGGAAAATGGTTGGAACAGCAGAAGTCAGTCCTGTGGTGCTGACTGTTGATCCTATCAAAGTTACTCCTTCGGTTTGGATAACTTCACAGGAATATTTAAAGGTCACAGAATGTATCTACGTTTATATTGTAATAGTCCCACAAAAAGTATTTTATGTTACAGTCTTTGAGCTCCATTGTTATATTTATTTCTCAACCTGTTCTACAGGGAAGGGATGTAAACATAGCTGTTATACTGTAGCCCAGGGGTGTGGGCCACAATTAAAAACTGGCATGAAGTCACGGACCAGACTGAATATTTATTAAGAAGTAAACTGTAAATATTTCCTCATCTCCAGATAGTAAATGCAGGGCCAGTGCTAGGGTCTCTTAGCCCCAACCCCATCAGTGCCTACAGCAAAAAATGTTTTGATCAGGCCCCCTAGTGGCTGGAGCCCCATGCAACTGCCTGGCTTCAATTACTGCCCCTGAATAAATGTAGATTTTTTTTGGGGGGGGGGACCTAAATCTGGATCAGCCACTTAATATTATCAACATATGACAAATTAAATCTGAAATAAAACACATATTTGCCTTTATCTGTAGCCTTTCCAGATCCTTTTAATGTCTTAATGTTTTACCTACAACAAACCTACAACAAAAAAAAACGAAATGTCTGTGCTATAACAAAGACTATACATCAATTATACTTAAAATCCTGCCAGTATATAAGGGCTTTATACTGATGGGCCTCTAGTACATATTTGATGTTATCTTACGGGCCAAATATAATTACACTGCAGGCCAGATTTGGACCACGAGCCTGAGTTTGACACCTGTGCTGTAGCCAGAGAAGCCCAGTCACACGGCAGTCTTTTACTCCTAGAGATTGAGGATTCATTCATTTTAATGTGAGGTTATAGAACCCTTTTACTGATGCATTAAACGTGAAATAAAAATTGTAAATAGCCTACTAATTTTAGATGCTCTTTAAGTCAATAAAGTGTAACAGCTCACGATGCATTCAGAGATTGCACATTTGTTGTATGGATTCATTTAATTTAGCACATTGATTCATGCCTTAATCCATACCCACAGTCTGCAAAATCCAAGTTCCTATTGTGCTTTGCAGTGCATGATCTTTATTTTTTATTTTTTTGGTTTAAAAAAAAAAAAAAAAAAAAGTGTGTCCTACAAGTTGGACTCTTGTCCGTGATGTTAAAAGGTTTAAGTGCTCCATTGCTGTGGTTAAATATTTCCCTGTCTGCTCGTATTCTCTGCAGTTAATTTTTTCTCTGACAGCCTAATGGCTTGTGGAGCTATCTTTGACCACAGGTGCTGCAGCTAATGTCCATGGAACCATATTAGTAGCAGGGAGTAACTCACACTTTACCTACTCCGGGCAGAAACTCTCAAATCTCCCTCTCAGGTCCCGAGCTATGTTTGGAGTTCAGCTGATATGATATAGGTACAGTACCACAGATACTAGAAGAAAAATGAATATCAATCGCTCTGCATAGTTCAAGAAAATGAAACTTGAAAATAATTGATTTTAGTATCTCAAACTTGGATAAGGAGCGTTTAGTGTGCACGCAGTGCTGCTCTCTGTACAATATCATGTTCATGTGACAAAGTTCATAGTCCCCAAGATAGACGACGCCTCCTGGAGTCAAGACGGGTAGTGTTTACAGAAACATGTTCACGTGGCCTGTATCAGGAAACTCAGGAGTGTTGGCAGAACGGGGCAACACGCCAAGTCACTCGACTTTGGGTGGGGAGTAAACGAACACAACTGCAACAGACTGCACTTCCTGCTAACACATCTAGACCATGTAGTGGACTTTGTTTGTAACATCAGTAATACCTGGTTATTTCTCCCTGCAGCGTCAAGGCAGTCAATGATGGACTCCAGCTCTCGTCGACTTCCTTTCTGTCTGTCCAGCTCACGTTCGTCCTACACATCTAGTCCATCAGTTTCCTCCTCATCTCTGGGTTCCAGCAGGTTGAGCAGTAGGGAGACAACGTTCAGCACTGACCGCTACCAAAGGGGTCCATCATCATACAAGACAGACATAGACCAGCAGGTAAGATAAACTAATGACAAATTATAGGCATTCTAGTTAAAAGTAAACTAATGTTTAGACAATCACACTCATTTTCTTTTTCTTTTGCCCTCAGCCATCATGCAAAAACACCCACATTTATTTGTGCTGTTGTGGTGACAGTAATGTGGAGGAAGGGGATTTTGTTTTTTAATTTTTTATTGTTTTAAAACATCCTACTTTTAATATTAATTTAAGGTTTTATCACACAAGTGGAATTGGACACCTAAAGATAGTCCATTTGTCCAAACTACTACTATAATCTTTCCCGTACATGCCGGGAGTTTTCTGGTTGCTGTTATCATGATGTACTTTTATTACCAACAGCCTTTAAAATTGTTTTATTTCTCTGCACGTAAACAAGCTAATTAGTCACATGTCACCATGTTGTGTTCACATTCCCTATTATACATGGGGATTTGTCCTCTCTCATGTATCCCAGAGAGGGCATGGCAGCTCGCTCTTTAGTTTTTCCACTGTCCCTGAGGACCAGGGTGTCGTAGCTGACTGCTCGTGTTAGTGCTGCAGGAGCAGACACTTTGAATGTCTTTTTTTAGGGTAGCCCAGATTCCTTGGCACATGTGTATTCTAGTCTTGCAGTCCGGGAAAGGCCGATCTGGAGAGATAGTGTTACTGCTGTCTGGTTCTTACTGCGGGTCTTGCAGCTATGTGCTGGGAGAAAACTAACTGTACAACAGCTTAGGTTTTATTTATAGCCTTGGTTTAATATCTGAATAACCAACAATAAATAACCAGACATGTAGACAAAGGCCAGTTTATTAAAATGTTATATAATGTAGTATTTTTGCCCCTCTCTAGGGAAAAGACTGTGTAGGGTTAGGGTAATGTTTTTGTGTGTGTGTGTAACTACATTCTTTAAAAAAAGTTGGGACAAACTGTGTTTCTGACTCAAACTCTTAATGGGTGTTCTGAAACCAGAATGTAGTTACAGGGAACATTGTTTTAGATTGGCACACGTAATTTTTATAAGTGAATTTACATCATTACATGCAATCACAAGATAGACATTTAGGCAAACAAGTATTTTGTACGGAGACAAAAAATAAGTACAAGGCCTCCGTACTTTACAGTATACATGTTGCCTTAGTGCACAGGTGTCAAAAATTTGTAGTACTAGTGATGCATGGTCTTTGTTATAGCACAGACATTTGGTTTTTTGTTGTAGGTCTGTAGAAAAACATTAAAAGGATCTACCCAGGCAGTTGCTTGTGACTCCAGCTACTAAGGGAGCCCCCTTTTGCTGTGGGCACTTATAGGGTGTGGGACACAGGGATATCTTGCTAGGGGGCCCAAGAGACCCTAGCACCGCCTTTAATATCTGGAGAAAGGGAAATATTAACAGTTAAATTTTAAATAAATATTCAGTCTGACCCATGACTTCATGCCTGTTTTTAATTGTGGCCCACTGTTAAATTGAGTTTGACACCCCTGCCTTAGTGTTTACATCTCAAAGGTATGTGAAAGGTTGAGTCATTTCAATGTCATCACATCCTTTTTTTAAAAGAATTCTCGCTACCTGAGCTCTTCCCGAGACTACGGCGGGTCGGACAGTCGTTCTACCAACTGGAGGTTACCCACGTCTTTGTCCTCATCTGGCAGATTATACGATTATTCCCGGAATGATTCTTCCCTGAGCAGCAGGAGTAAACTGGTACGATTCTAAACTGTAAATCTAGATAGTCTTTTATTTCTTTATGTTTGGGTTTTAGTTAAATGTAATAAAGTCTGCTTTAAATTTTCAGAGTGATTCAGATGGCAGGTTGGGAATGCGCTCAGGTCTGTTAAACAGCAGTGATGATGGTGATTCTAAAAGGGCCAAACTGTCCTATAACAGAGGACTGTACTCAAGATCGTCAAGCAACTCACTCACAGGATCATCATATTCCACTAATGGGCTGAGCAGTGTCAGAGGTAAGAAAAAAAAAATTGTTTTGTTTCTGCTGATGTCTTTGATTTCTAACACAATTTTCTCTATAACAATGCTTGCAAGCTGCATACAGCTGGACCAGACTATACTAATTAACATGTATAACAATGTCACAGTAAATGGAGCATATGGAACATGTGTTTGGGAAAACTTAAGGAAATACCTCTTGGTGCTTTTCTCTGCACAGGTGTTGCTGAAAATCCAAAAGAAGTGTTTGATTCTTCAAGGGTAACGGGTCACTCGAGGCCATCATCTTCCTCCTCAAAGTCATTTTCATCTTGGAGAGAACAGGAGACAAAATATGAGCCCAGATTGTTGGGACTGGGGGAAAGAAGAACCCCTGGAGTGGGATCCTCTCTGTGTACGTGCATTACCTTTCTGTACATTCAACAGGAAAACCCCTTTAGTTGGTCATGAAATGACATTTATTCATTTTAAATGCAATATAGTAAAGTATATTAAGTATGATGGGCACACCACTGTCATTTATCAACACACCATGTCAGCTGATACGTGTTTCGTATACGATTGTTATCTATGTATGCACAAACCTTTATTGACATTTGAGACACTGTCCACAATGATTGATTAAAAAATGTCTGTCTATGTTGAAGACTACCCTCAAAGTCTCATCTTGAAAATCCTATTATTCTGTTAAAGACAAGTGAGGGCTCCATAATCTAAAGTAAAGCTGCTGTGTCTCTGATCTTGATTTCACCTCAAAGCCAGTGCTGGAGAGGTGATTACAATCCATCTGCATTTCAGAGTCATTTGACTCTGGAGTGAATACTGATTACACACATTATAGATGATTGAAAGTGTGATCAAAAGTAATTTTCTCATGGAAAAACTTTAAAATTTACATCTTTATAAATAGAATAGAGGTTATGAGGAGGGTAAGAAGAATTATTGATATGTTTGATGTTAAACTCCCCAGGACTTAAATCTTCTCTTCTTTTTCAGATCACACTGACAGGGTTACTTCCACATATGCACAAGGAGCAAGGCCCAAGGAGACATCCTACACTTCCTCTTCCTTGTCCACAGCTAGAGAAAGGTCTTTCAACCACCAATTTTCATCTTCCTCCGCCTCCTCTGCCTCCCATTTTTCTCCTCTGGTACAAGACCCGAGCAGCAGAACTGCAACTCGTCTGTTGAACAGCTCCAACCTCCGCTCTTCTCAGAACTCAACAGGAATCCCAGAATCCTCTTCACATCTGCCCTCTACCTATTCACAACGCAGTTCGTGGTACACAAGACCAGAGTCCACGCTGCCTCCCAGGCCAGCAGGTGAGAATGAAGAGTCACAGGGTCGTAGCTCCACACGACGTCTACTGTCACGTTTGTTTTCACGACGCTCCAGCCAAGATTCCTCCAGTGGGTCCTCAAGCATTCGCTCCCTTGATGAAGATTCTCCATCCACTGGTGGAGAGTCTGTGGACGGAGATGAGGGAACCCGGACAACTAGTGTAGAACTTGACCGTGCAGGTTTGGAAGCAACTCTTAGTAGCCTCAGAAATGCCAGAGCAGATCTCACGCCTATTCAAGAAAACCAGAGTGTAAACTCTGCTGCATCTAGAACATCATCCTGGAGAGATCCTAGTCTGGGCAACAATAACAGTAGCAGAGCAGGGGGCGGCAACAACTCCTCCTGGCTCACCTCCTCACTCCGTGGTCGTTGCCCTCCTCTACTGTCTCGACTCAGAAGACACACCAGGCATGAGAATGCACAGTCAGTTGCAGCATCAGAAGAGGAAGGTGGTGCCAGACGCCCTCAACGACTCCTAAGGAGATGGGAGGACGCAGAGCAAAAAACCTCAGATGAAGAGGATGGAGACGAGGAGGATGAGGAGGAGGGAGCAGTCGGCCCGGAAGCTATTGGAGCAGGTCACTCCTGGGAACTGGATGATGAATCATTACCTGAACTTGAAGAGGGCACGTTATCCTCGTTATCTCGCCGCAGACAAGCACCATATCAGAACCCTTACGTGGGTCCACTGAGAGGTGCTGAGATCTCACTGGACAGTCAGAAGGAGAAGCCTGTCTCCGTCAGGGATCAAGAGAAGCTGCGCAAGATTAAAGAGAGGTAATGAAATCTGATGGTGTTTTATTTATCTATTCCTGCTCTGTTTTTAGTCTGGGAAGTGAAATTTGAGGACAGATCTTGGGAACAACCACCAGGTGGCTATTTTAGCTAATTACTAACGGAGAAAAATGTGAAATTAATTTACAATGACAGAATAGTTTTTCACAAACCTTTTTTTTTATCTGCTGCTCCTGCTGCAGTCTGCTCCAGGAGGATTCTGATGAGGATGAAGGCGACCTGTGTCGTATCTGTCAGATGGGTGAGGATGCTTGTTCCAACCCCTTAATTCAGCCATGTCGCTGCACAGGCAGTTTGCAGTACGTCCACCAGGAGTGCATCAAGCGGTGGCTGTGTTCCAAAATTGGTTCAGGTGAAGAGAGTCTTTGAACCGACTATGCACTGAATAGTTTATTTGATCTTCATGTTTTTAATTTTTGTTTAATAAAATCTCAGGCACCAACCTGGAGGCCATCACAACATGTGAACTGTGCAAAGCAAAGCTACGCCTGAACATAGACAACTTTGACATTCAGGAGTTGTACAGGACACATGCTCAGGTAAGTCAAGTCATATGTACTGCATGGAGATAAAACTTGCTCTTGTGCAGAAAGGCATTGCTTCCTCTCCTTATAGTGATCAGGATGTTTGGTTTTCAGATGGACCCACTCTTTTTTTTTTTTTAGAAATTTCAGCATTACATGTTTTGTAAGTCGCCGTATTTGGGATTTATACAATAAGCAAGGACATGTTGGCATTTTTAGGCATCCATGTTTTTTCAGTGATAAGTCTTTAAGCTAAAAACTACGAATGCTCTTTGGGACATTTTTGTCCAAAATTTGGTGCAACAACAATAAACTCAAAATGACACAGTGTCATCGATACAAGATTCTAACCTTTTATACTGGTCTGGTAGCAGAAGGTTATAGGCTGGGTGCACTTCAGAAATCCTTGTTGTGCCCATGCACAGTAGGAACATTTTATAGGTAGGAAAATATTTCAGAACACCGAAAATTTTATCTTATTAAGGGGTATTTATCTGCCACAACTTAACGACCGGTCCGTGAATATAGTACTAGACCGGTCTGTGGCACAAAAACGGTTGGGGAACACTGCTGTAGATAAAGATTTTTATACATTAATGGATGGATTTCCTGGCTTCTCCCTGTAGGACATAGTGCTGAGTGTTTCTCTTTCTGTCTGTACAGTCAGAGTATGATGAGTTCATCAGCAGTGGACTCTATCTGGTGGTGCTGCTGCATTTTTGTGAACAGAGATTCTCAGATGTCCTGGGAGCAGTGGATGCTGCTGGGGTTGGTAAACACAAACACACCCTCTCTCTCGTATAGGATATACACGGGTTCGGTTATGGGTGAAAACAGATCAGATAACAGCAGGACAAATGCAATTGGCTTCCTGGTATTGTGTTACATTACAGTGAAGTGTGTTTTTTTTTCGTTTGTCCACGATGGTATTTTCATGTACCGTACTCTTCCTACACAAGTTTAGATGGCCAAAAATAATCATTTTTAATGCTCTAATGATTACTTGTTCCTTTTTGTCACCTAGTTATTCAACCTGGTGAGATTCCTACATGAACACATGGACATTTTTCGAAGTAGGTGGCTCTGTTTTGCATCTTAATTTCTCATACAGGCAAGCAACATTTCATACTTACTTACTCTAATTACTTAAATACACTGTCTATGATTTTAATTTCAGGTTCTAATGAAGAAAGTGACGGGGAGGTTCAGGACCGCCGTCCCTCTATAGACTTTTCGGACCTTGACGATGATCTGGAGGACGTATTTGAGTGAGAAGAGTGAAAGATTTAGGTTTAGATTATCAGGCTGGAAAACAGGTTTACAACAATCAAGGGTTTGCTGGTTATTTACAGAAGCATTGAGGTGAACAAGTGCAAATGATGTACATGCTTAGGGCACTTTAGGATATATGCAAAACTTGAAATGAGTTATAGAAATTTTTGTCTGACACAGCTCTATTTGTGTAAACTGCACTGTATTCAGTGATAATCAAATAAAATGCAAGTCACTTTTTGACCTACCACAAGTGCTCTATTGATTGGTTTGGATAAAAAGATTGATGCTGTAAAGTGAAGATCATATTGCCGTGTTGTTGAGATGTTTTATGGATGATAGTGGTTTATCATTATTTTTCTTTTAATTGTTCAAACACTTTTTTTCCCTCTTTGTTTCAGTGTATACAATTATTTATCTATGTATAAACTGTGATTTAATTTTCGAAATAAATGATTGCCGGCTACTGTGTTTGTGTAGTTTCTTTTGTTTTACCATCAATATGATAACTTTTAGTTTTAACTCATGACTGCACCCTGTTAGAGTCAAAAACACCTGACTTTCACTCATGGCCACTGATGGATGGTAAAAATTGCAAGTAACATGATTCTATAATTCGAGGACTTTTATCAAGTATACACTGCGTTCCAAATTATTATGCAAAAAGTGTTCAACAGTGGTACGGTAGATTTTTTTGTTTTTAAGTTTAAACTCATTGATGGTAATGTGTATCATGGCTCTGTATATCACTGAAACCAATTGAAGACACCATTTTCAACCAAGATGGGCAAGAAGAAGGACCTTTCGGCTGCTGAAAAGCAAAAAATAGTTGAATGTTTGGATCGAGGAATGACAACAATCAATATTGCCAAGAAACTTAATTGCAATCATTGCACTATCGAGAAGTATGAAGCTGATTCAGAGTGCACACATGTGTGTGCTGATAAAGAAAAATCCAGGACTCTTTCTAACAGGCAAATACATCTGATTAAAGGAGCAGCTGTAAAAATGCCCCATCAAAGCAGCAGACAAGTTTTTGAAGCTGCTGGTGTTCCCTGGACCTCCACAATCCATGCACACAAAGAAGAAAAGGCTCCAGTGGGCCAGACAATACCTGAAGACTGACTTCAAAACTGTTCTGTTCTCCAGTGAATGTCATGCAACCCTTGATGGTCCAGATGGATGGAGTAGTGGATGGTTGGCTGACGGCCACCCCATGCAAACAAGGCTACGACGCAAGCGAGGAGGTGGTGGAGTGATATTTTGGGCTGGTATCATAGGGAGAGAGATTGTCGGCCCTTTCAGGATCCCTGACGGCGTGAAGATGACGTCCACAACGTATGTGGAGTTCCTCAAAGAACACTTCCTGCCACGGTTCAGCCACCATGCCATGCTGCAAAGAATACATCTGCATCTCTGGCTGCAATGGGCATCAAAGGAGACAAACTTATGGTGTGGCCTCCATCCTCTCCTGACCTCAACCCTATTGAGAACCTTTGGAGCATCATCAAGAAAAGTGTTTATGATGGTGGGAGGCAGCTCTGGGAAGCTATTCTGTCCTTGTGCAAGGCTGTTGCAGCAGATACTATCCAAGGGGTCGTATGTTCAGATGTGACTTCAGTTGTGATGATGTTTTCATTTAAATAGTGCTGGATTTCAGTTACATTTCAGTCAGGCATGACCTGCTAATGTTTATAATTTCACACATAACCATTTTCTGTTCTTTATGACAATGTGTACATTTGAATTGTACTTTAATGGTTGGTGATTGGAAAACCATGAGGACTGCCATTTTGGAAAATCTGAGAAAATATGATTTGTACAATAATTTGGAACGCAGTGTTTACCTAGAAATACCTAGAGGAATATGAAACACGTGGAGAAAACCTTAGATCGAACCTTAGCTGAGATGATAATAGTGGATACGCCTACATTTTCACCAAGGAAACCTTAGATGATCAACTTTCTGCTAAACAACTGAAAATAGGGAAAGAGTGTGGCTGTGGCTGAGCAGAAGAAGCTTGTGGCTGGCTATATTTTGAAGGAATACTGGCAGATTCTCACTGCAGACTCTAAATTATTCTCTGCGTCAATGTTGGTTTGTGTAGAATTTCTCGTAGAAGACACTTTGACGTCTTTGTTTGCTGTGTTTTGTTAACATCTACATGAATTGAGTCCAAACACTAAAAATGCATTTTTATACTGTGATATGATTCCCCATAAATCCCAGTTAATTCCAATACATTGGCATAAATAAAAAAAAATCCCGGAATTCTCCCTAACAGATAATGTAATGAAGATGCCGCCATAACTTAAACAACACACTAAACAATTCTGCCAGTTACAAAATTACACCAAAAATCCCTACTAACGACGTAATGTTATGTAAAATGATCAACTTATTAAAAGGACAAAATGCATTTACTCACCAAAACCAGGATTACACCAAGTCCATCGTCCCATCGTTCCTTCATGGTTTATACAGCGTAAAAGTTAAACAAGTTATTTTCTATCTCCGTCCACGATGGCGTAAAAAGTCCAGTTAGGTAAGATATTTAATTCGATTTAGCTGAGAATTTCATCCTGGCAGAAGCAGTGGGCGAAAAAAAAACTTATTTTTTAAGCGGTCAAGTAGCTAGCTGTGGTTTGTATACGTCGAGACACTGTGTTTATTGACCAACCAATCAAATCACTCAAAACGCCAACGTAACGAGGCTACCAGGAGACATTGGTGTTGAAAGCTCGAAATTTGATTGGTCGAAGAAAAAACCTCGTCGTCATTACTTTCTACCAATATCGTCGAATTCGTTACGTTATTCCGTCATGATATTTAAGTGCGTAAGTAATTACGTGACATATTTTACGAAGGTGCGTAAAAAGGAAGACGATAAAACTTGAAAAGTTTTAAGGCGGGGTCTCGGCACCATATTTTCACCAAATTGATAAAATACGTGATTAATAATACGATGCCTATATATTAAGTTACATTTCTAAAAAGTTAACAATTTAACCCATTATGGAGAAAAAATGAACTAAATTCGGTAAATATAAAATGTAATCCATAAAATATTTTTTCTTAAGTATTAAATATAATATTATTATTCAAGATTCAAGAAAGTCCCTAAAATAATTGAAAAAGTCTAAAAATGGTAAAAAAACAAAAACACACACAAATAGTACAAAAGTGATGAATATGCGCTCATTTTTATTGTAATGATAATGTACCTGATTCAAGCAGATAGGTCAGTTGAGAAGTGCAGTAAAAGTTTAAAAACCAAAAATCAAAAACAAAGTCATTAACTCCTATACACTTTTTTATGAATGAGCCGTATTCAAACATTTCCACAAGCTGAAAGAAAAACTATAGAGTTTGAACAAAAACCCAGTCAAAGCATCTTTGGTGCAAACACAGAACAGAACACATTTACAAAAGAAACAGTGCAATTAAAATCCAACAGAAATCTTCATCTTGCGCCAAAAAACAGCATAAACTGGAGCCACAACTGCTTAAAGTGCATTCTCTCTTAGTAGTTGAGTGCATAGTAAAGACAGATTAAAAAAAAAATTAAGTGTGAAATTTATTCTGGTTTATTTCGAGCCTGAGACTTTTATTAAAATAAATTATCTTCATCTTATCAGTAGTTTTTATTTGCTCTTGATCATTCTTAGACATTTTAAAAATGAAAACAAACCAAATCCAGTGGCTTAAACTAGTCCTCGTTTTAAAGTCATGTCGGTAAAAGGCACAATCAGTGACAATGTTCTTTGTGCTTATCTAAAGGCACAGTCTGTCCCGAATTCACGAGTCATTTTTCTGATAACAGTGGGATCTCCCAGTACAGATTCGACATTATCATCAAACACACAAGTAAACGTGGACAACCTTCAGTTTCCATTTCTTCTGTTTGCATTGATTTTGAGAAATGAATAAGTCTAAAACATCACAGGCTGGTCCGGGCAGTGCACTGATGATTCATGAAATACTTCAATTCACACAAACCGTATTGTATTCTGTGGCTTTAGTCCATTTTAGAAATCGTGAATGATTCTTTTCGTGTTTCCTGTTCCAGTATATAACTGCAGTTACATACTATTGGTGATCTGATCTTTAAGGCTCAACAGGAGTGTAAGACCATTTATATCGATTTTCATGCACAGCACTGTAAAATCGTGGCTCTTAAATAACCTAAATCAACCATTTGATATATATACAAACAGTATTTACACTAGCAAACCTGGAAGTTTGAGAGTTCTAAGGCAGGACAAAACCTCATTTCATTAAATAGTGAACAGTGTGTCCGCTCCAAGGCAGGCAGATGAAAATACTCCCTGAGGCTGTGGGCTGGAGCTCAGTCATTGTCTGTTACAATACTGGTGGAGTCGACATCATTTAAGGTACGCTTGTAACGCACAGTGGAGGTGAAATATGTTCGCTTCTTCTTGTAGACCACGAAGCCGACCACAAGGAGGAGAGCGATGATTACGATGATGAACAGAACCAGAGCTGCAGGAGTTCCCGGAGATTCTGAGGAGGCAAGAATGAGGTCAGGTGACTGGGACACAAGTGACATAGAAGAGTACAGTAGGAGGGTTTTGTGTTGTTATTGATCAATTGATAAGTCGAAGAAGAACGTTTTCTTCTACTATACTTATCAAATGTTGAGCTAAGATAAAGTACAATTTTATTTTAAAAACTATCCTTTAATATTGTACTAACGTCGATTCTTTTCTGCCCACAACATAGACTTGGTTTCGAAGTCTTCACGTAATGTCCATTTGCCTAACTAAACCCATTAACTTTGACCATGACCTGGATGACTGAGAACCTTCATCGACCAACTTAATAATTTTAAAAACACTTGCTGTCAGAATATGGACCTTGGAGCTCTTGATAGCATTGCCTTTAAAACACCGAGGGAGTTTTTTTTGGCAGCAGACACTAAATCTAATGCGTGAAGGACATAAAGAGAAGGAGCCGTTCTGCCTCTGTGACACTCACGGGCCTTGGTTTTGCAAACAACACGACTGAAGCTGGATTGGCAGTTGACAAAGTTCCAGATTCCATCGTCTGCAGTCATCATGACGGCACAGCGTTGAGATGAGACTCTCCCTGCATCCAACGCCCCGGCCTTCCACTTTGAAAACGTGAGGGCTGAGCCATCATTCCACGACAGGGGCTTTCCTAAAATGAGAGGGTCACCACTATGAACCAAATGTTATCAGCTTTTTGTGATAATTTTTTTACTAAATTTTAAGAAAAAAAAAATAGTCAACAAAACCCAAATATTTGGTGCAATATATACTACAGAATATATTTTTTTTATTTTCATCTCAGCAGCTATAATTGATAATATTATAATTAATTGATAATATATTGCTGTGCGGCCATATTGTGGGGCTAACAAAAATACATTTAAAAGAGTTGAGTGTTGTGTTGTAGTTAAATACAAGCTGTTAGTGCTGTTAATGGCACAGTTGAGCAAATGTCGAGTTTTCTCACAAAAACCTGCTATGACACACCATGAATATGAACAAATGATCTCTATTAGCAAGAGGAGAAACAAGTGGATCATCAGGAGGAATTGGAAACATTTCCACCCGACCAAATAACCAAAAACAATTGAGTTCCTACGATCATTTTATCTAAGGTAAATAAAGTTAATTTATTTTTTGTGAGTTTGCAAGAATTCTGCATTCATAATGGTAATTAGTACCTTATTTGATTGTTCAACACTAGAACTGCTAGAACAGCAGGAGGCGGTCACTTTTACCAACTCAAAACTCACCCATTATACATTCTCTAATGAAGGATTAACAGATATTTAGTGTATTTTAACACATTATTATTCACATTATTGTAGTGTGAGCAGTGACTCTTTTAGCACTGTCAAACTAATCAATTTTATTAATGAGTATAAATCATGGCATGAACTGTAGTATTTGCACATAACCATACACATAACCGTTCTCCTTCTTCCCTCATGGATCAGATCCATTGATCAAATTAAGTTTTGCATGGTATTAGTCCAAATACTTTCTCATCTAAGCTATCCACATACTATTTGACAGAAATAGTGTTGACATTGGACGACATGACAATTTCTTTAAACAAAATCTGTTATGAATAACATGAAGAAAATAAAACTGCTTGTCCCACAATATGGTTCCAGTGAATACTATCAATACTGTTGCAGACACACTTTCAAATATATCCACATAACCGAGGACGTAATTGCTTTACCTTGAGCGTCCACATCCATGCCCAGCCACACGCGGTCCGTAATGAGAGAATAGTTTACAAGGTATTTTGACACAAAGTCGTTCTCCTCTTTGCTCTCTATGGAAAGCAGCTCAGCATCTGTAGGAACAAACAAACGATAATAATAATATCTAATAATAATGTAAATAACATTGGTGTAAACATAATACAGCTAATTAGGAACCTTCTTGTCTCCCTGACTCACCCATGGTGTGACAGATGCTGCTGCCCTGCTCCCTGCTATAGACGCTGTAGTTGTAGAAGCTCATGTCAAAGGCGTAGCAGTGTTGCTCATGCTGCACCCACTTTGACATTCCGCTGGGCGCACCGCTGCTCGGGGGACAGCGATTAGCCTCTAGTGAAGCCTGCTGTTTGGCCTCTAATTAAAAAAATAAATAGAATACTGATAAACACCAGTGTGAGGTTATCTAAATCAGTGTTCCCCAACCTTTTCTGTGCCACAGGCCGGTTAAATGTCTTGTACTATTTTCATGGAGCAGTCCTTAAGTTGTGGCAGATAAATACCCCTTGAGTAAATTTAATTTCTGGTGTTCTGAAATATTTTCCTACCTATAAAATCTTCCTACCCAAATTAATTGTGCATTAGAACAACAAGGATTTTTCAAGTGCACACAGTCTTTCTGTTACCAGACCAGTATACTGTACAAGGTTAGAATCTTGTATCAATGACTCTGCGTCATTTCAAGTTTATTGTTGTTGTCTTCACTGTGAAAATATTTCCTTATCAAATATAGTTGCATTATTGATGATGGAATCCTAACCATTCTATTATTCAGTTCTTTTGTTGATATGGGTATGGATCAAGTGGAAGTAATAGCCAGATGGGACCTTAAGGAAACATTATTTCTCTGCGGCCCAGCACCAATTCACCCATGGACCTGTATTGGTCCACGGCCCAGTGGTTGGGGACTTCTGATCTAAATGCCCTGTACTGTATGCAAGTGCATAAAGATAGAAAGATGGGCAGACAGACAGACAGATAGAACTACCTCTAATGAAAAGGCTCAACAATTTCAAATCTTTACAGATAAACTGTAGAATAAATACTTTAGACTTTGACTTTTTGTGCATTTTTTGTACATTTTCAATAAAACAGCAGGTGAAGGTCATACATGGTTGTATGTTCTTTAACTGCTCTACTAGATCAAGCCAATGATTCTTAAACGAGGGGCATAGCAATATTGCATAGGGAGTAGAGAGCTTTTTTTAATTTCCCTTTTAGTGTTAAAATTTAAGTTTTCCGAAACAAACTGTTTAAGAACTTTCCGATAAGTCTAAATGGTAGGACAGTATTTTGTTAACAATAAAACTAATTAACACCAGGCTCCACACAAGTGTTAAAATTGTCTCACTCTGTGAAGCGGTGCTGATGTTGGTGGTGTAGCAGATGGCTCCATCAGCTACTGCCTGGCAGCTGCTCTTTACCCACAATCCTGCAGGAGTTATGAGGACACAGCGGGCCCCCTGTCTGTCTGAGCTCGAAGTCCCCTCAGAGATAGTGGTTTGATAGTCAAATCTGGTTCCATCAGACCATTCGAAGGTGGTGCCAGTAACCTGCATGATGGTAGTTCACATGAGCATCATTTGACAACTCTTTCTTTGAATTTGCCCAAGATTATGGTTTTGTGAAATACGTACATCCTGACTGGAAAGGCCGATCCAGAGCGGGAACCCATCTGTCTTGGCAATGAGCTTTATATGTGCATTATGCTGGAGGTCGTGGATGCTAGCCAGGTGTCCTCCACGCTGACCACACTGTTCCAGAGCCTGGAACCAAGTTAGTTTCTTCGTCAGGACCTGGTAGGTCAGGTTGCCGTAACGTTGAAGATTCAACGATGATGTGTTGTACTGTTGTTTTAGTTCTTCAGTGGAGAGGAAAGAAGACATGTCAGAAAGACAAACTACAGCAGGGAGGCAGAGAGAGAAAGAGAAAAAATAAATAAAATGTGCTACAGCAACCTTTGTCCAGCTTGCAGGTCACTATGGACCTTTGTCTGAACTCTGCGAACAGCACTTTATTTGACACCAGAAGCCAGATTCCCTCAGTGGTGAGTCCAGCCATGAATGGAGTGTTGACACTGGGTCTGCCACTGGCCCAGTTGGAGTATTGGACATTTGTGCCGTCAAACCACTTCATCTGGTCATCTACAACAGAAATGCAATGCTGTCAGGTTCTCTCTTTTGTCATATCAGATGTTGTATTAGCCGACTGACATTAATACACCTGACAAACAAAACAGGTCTACACTAACCTAACTGATCACTTCACTCTGAAAACACAGATGTGTAAAAGAGTAGAATTCAGATACCAGACACTTCACCTTTGTAACCAGATGCCAGTGTGTGTTAGGGAGGCTAACACCTTCTCTATATTTATAGAATCCAACCGTTCTTTTAGATCAGGGATCTGAAACTTGCGATCTGTGGGCCATTTGTGGCCCTCACTTTTATATAAAAGTTGAATGTTAGAGGGGCCCCCAAGATTTATAGAAGGATTCCACTGCAAGTCAATGCTGAGAAAATGGATTTGTTGGATGCACTCAGTGGTAGACTCTGCTGTGGATGAATGTGAGTATTATAAAACTTATCTGAAGCGTTGTATTATGGTGGGAAACTGATTTTTGATTTCATTCTTCTTTATTAAACATTAATTGCTTATGTGGCCCTTTTGGCGATATGACAGTGGGGGCAGTGGCCTTCAACCTATTTGAGTTTGAGGCCACTGTTTTAGATTTATCCTGATTGAAGGGCTGAATCATGTAAAACTAAGAGTTATCTCTTATTAATCTGCTAGGCCTAGACTCAGCAGGTTAAAAAACATTCTCTCTGAGCTCAGTTTAGGCCTTTATAAACATAATCACCAAACTGATATAAAAAGACCAAAAGCTCATGATCGATTCTAGTTTTCCACAAACATTTACAATGACAACTTTCACCTACACAGCCATCTGTGACGGTAACTATTAATACCATTTAATACTACTTTTATACTGTACTGATCACAGGAAGGAATGACTGATAAAAGTACCAACCGTTGTCGTCTTTAAACATCCCCAGCCAAATAAACTTTGCCAGGGACTGGAAAGGCAGTAGCTGCTGCCTGATGAACTCATTTTCCTCCTCATTTCTAATGGTGAGAATGTCAGCATCTGGATCTGAACCACAAAGCAACCAATCATCGGCATCAGAGTCAGTCTGTTACACATGGTCTTATAAACATGTACCAACAACAAAAGCAAATGCATCTGATGTGGTGAAATGCTCCTTACGGACTGCCTTGCAGGTTTCCTGAATGTTTCCTTGATCAAACTGTTCCCATCGGCTTGGGATCAACTGGAAGGCGTAGCAATTGTTTTTGAAGGGTATCCAGTTTGGACCATTAGTCTTATGAGGACATTTCACTGCAACATCCTTTGGTGGTGTGATGATCTCCTCTGCAAAAAGAACTCCTCCGTGTTATATTAATGGAGGTAACTGTGTTTCCATCAATCGTTGTTTTAGTTCTCAGTTGTTTAATATTTAAAATTTACTAAGCTGTTTATTTAGTTTCAGTTAATCAGGAATATTCAAATTGATGATTCATTATGATCGATCATATATAATCTGCATATTCCCTTACTTACTTAGTGGTTTGTGGCAAATAGCACCTCCCACCACCTCTGTACAGTCAGTGGCTTTCCAGAAGCCGTCAGTGTCTAAATAAACACATGGTCCACCAGTCGCATCCAGAGACCAGCGACTGAACACAGTATGGCTGTGATCTGTCCATTGGTAGTGACTTCCACCCTGGATAAGGAATAAAGAAAAAGACTTGTAAAAGGGTCGAGACAAAGTTTTTGTGTTGTTGTTTGTTGCACTTACATCTTGGCTGAAGAGACCGATCCACATTGGTATTTGTGCACGGCTCACACGGACGGTGAGCATGGCCTGGAACAATGTGTCTGACACACTAACCAGGTACATGTTAAGTTTTTGACATTCCTCCGACGCTTCAAACCAGGTGAGGTTTTTGACAAGCATCTGGACAGTGTGGTTGTCAGTAGTGAAGGGTTGCGTGTCCACAAAGGGCTCCTCCACCTTGTCTGTAAAACGTTCAGCCCACAACAGTGAGAAAAGGTATTCAGCAGGTAACATGATCAGATAATATACAACAGAGGAAAGAAAAAAGAAAGATTAGGCAACAGCAATGACTAGATTTACCATGTGCATGGTAAAGAAAGCAGGTTTCCCTGTACAATGAAAAACTTACCACACTGAATGCCAAAAGTAAGATAAATATACACATATATACATATATACATATATGTATATATATAAATATAAAGGCAATCAACGTATGAAAAATGAAATCAAGAAATAAAATAACAGAATAACATAACATACAGTAGACAGACAGACAGATAGACAGGCAGACTGTCTGTCTGTTTTTCCCTAGGATCCTACCCATGGCTATGTAATTCAAAATTCTTCTTGCTTCAAAATCATCAAGGTATACATATAAATAAACCATTAAAATACAACCTTGTAGGCATGTTTATTTTCTTACCTGCATAGTGTTGACATATAGCCAGATTTTGAGACTGCGTGCAGGAAGTGTAGTCCCAGGTGCCAAGCATCGCAGAGTTCTGGTTGTTGATTAAATATGCACACAAATCCATACTCTCTAGATCCCATTTCTAAATTAACAGAACACATGACATTACTGCAAGTCCTTATTTACGTGAGGCATTGCTCAATCTTCCAGAGAAGCAGGAGCAAGTTCACTTACATCTACTTTTATTGCCTTGTGCATGCCCATCAGCAGGGGGTTGAAGTTGAGGTAGTCAACTGGAGAACTGTCAACCCATTCAGGGTTACTTTTCTTGATCTTCAGACCAATCCAGATTTTCTCAATGTTTCTCATACCAGGCAAAAGAGTGGTGATGAAATCTAAGACACAGAATCAACACGATAAACATTTTTCTGTTTTCTGACAGTTTTCTGTTGGTCCTGACTGTCATGATTTCTCTCACCCTGCTCCACTTGATCTAATATAGTGACCAGGGTTCCCCTCACCGACTGGCACTCCTCCTCGTTGGCATATTTGAAAGACACAGGCTTTAAGCTGGTCATTCTAGTGTAGCACTGCAATGACAGATACCAGAGATGAGACCAGAGATGCAATGTGACCATCTTTGATCATTATCATTAGGAATAGATCAGATTCCTAAGCAAATATATAATGTAGGCAATGTGTTAACCAAACAATGCTATACCCCTGTCAGCAAACAGATAATCAGAGCAAATTTCCCTTTTCAGTGAAATACAAATTTATTAGGATTCTTTCAGCCATCCATGTATTTTGTGGAGTATTTTTTTTCAGCCAAGTTGAGGAATGGAACTAGCCATCTGTGAGTGGGTGCTTTCACAAAATACTTCACACTGCACTGTACTCTACTGTACTGTACACCACCATTGTACATATAAAATGTACGGTAATATTTAAATATTTAATATTTGCTTCCAGTAACGTTGGTCAGTCAAAGAAAGAAAATTTAGATTTCTTAAATTATATGTGAATAATGTCACTTAGTTTATTTTGTTCTGCAAAAGATGGATGCAGAGGACACAAATATGGTTGTTAAAACAAAGAATTAAAAAAAACAGCTAATATTGTTCATGCCAAAATATCGAGGCATGTGTGTTCTAAATCTTACAATCTACAATTACAACGCAGAAATTCTAAGTCAGTTTACCAGAAAAAAAAAACCCAACACTTTTTATTTGGTCATATGGCAGCGGGAGTGTACTGTAGACTTTTGAGAGTAATCAGGGCTGCAAACTGTGACCTGGACCTTTTGGTGATTATACAACCCAGTTAAAATAAAAGCACATGTATTTAAGAAAAAGTCAGGCATCACACATTATGTTACAACTCAATACATAGATGAAAAGGCAAAAACGGGCAAAATGACACTGCCCTCTCCAAAAAAAAGAACAAAGCCGTCCCCAGACTTTCCATTTGTCAATTTAATAAAAAAGGCCATTAGCTGACAGTACCTTTGTGTAACTTACCTTATTTCTAAAGGACAAAGAGCTGTTTCCACAGGGCAGACCTTCAGGTCTTGGCTCCAGAGGGTCTCTCTCTACTTGTGTGACATTGTGTCTCTCACACACAAATGGCAAGCGCTGCTGACAGCTGATGCCATGATCTAGACACAGAAACATAACAGTGAATGTATTTTAATTTAGGTATCCAACAGGTTCCTTGGATGTGAATGAACTCTCTGAACTGAACTGGTTTCTTCTACATTTTGCTGTTCTGATGTACTCACTGGGAAAGGGGCTTTCAGGACTGAGGGAAAGGCACTTGCCCAGGAAGGATGTGTGATAATACAACATCTGGGTGTACCTGAAGGACAAATGGTTTCAGATGATATTTCACATAAAACAGGACACACAGGACAAAGTGCAGAATTCCCATTTCTGTTGTGTATGTGTGTATTTGGCTGTGGGGGCTTACGTCATGGGAAATATCCTGCTTGGCTTTGACAGATCTAACCACCAACTTTGATTAGACTCACTTGAAATCTGTTTTTAGTTCACATAAAAGACAGCAAAGCACATATTTAGAAATGTTGCATATCAATATTTTAAAACTTGTAAAACATAGAATTTTCCTTAATAATTATGGATTTATTTGCATTTGAAGGTGTTTCAGTTTCACAAAATCAAGATACGAAAAATCTAACAAATCTAAATCTTATCTAAAAATGTAGAAGGAATATTGCATTTTAATTTTTTTTTTTAGTTTTTTATTTTCTTAGTGGTCTGTTATGAGGAAAGAAATTTCTTTTTTTTTTTGCACAATTTCATGAGAAAAATATTTTTCCATGACCACAGTGACCCACACTCTGCTTCAAAATCTTTTGCAGATGCCTGCGAGGGAGGAATCATGTAAACAGGAAAAAAGCTAAATCAAAATGTTGGGAAATTGCAACTTATTTTTAGGTCAACAATAAAACATACTTTAGTCATCATTTGTACTAAATTGTAAATAAGCATCTAATAGAACATTGGACTTCAGATTTTAGTTAATACTGTATAAAGCTGTACATTAGGGCTGTGGAAACCATATTCTATATGCTTTAGATCTATGTTCCCCTCTAATGCAGCCTTCTTATGGTTTCCCAAAGACTGAGTCATGTTAAAAGAACTGTTTTTTTTTTCATCATTTGTTTTGGGATTTTTTTTCAGGCCATCTCACGTCATGTTTTCCAGGAAATCATTTTTAGTGGTTTAAGTCTTTTTTTATGTCATGTAAAATACTAAATGTTCAAATATCACTCAATATTGATGTTGAATATTGATTGACTAATAATGTTCATTAATGTCATTAATGGCTTTAAAATATGTCTCTGCTAATCATATTAACCTGTTACAAAACAAAACATCTGTTTTTAGCAATATCTTCGAGGGAATCCTGTCATGGGAAGTTGTTGTTCATGAAACATCCATAAGGATTTCATTGCACATAACTAAGTTGTTACATACATTTTTTATGTACTGGTAGATTTTAATGGCTGCGGTTTGGCCTGTTGGTTCGGCCAGTTTGCTGCCATTAGTCCTGCAATAGAGCTGGGCCTGTTCATTGGACAGCTTTGGCTCCTTGATAAACCAAAACTCTGATCCATCGACAAAGATGGACGACTCATGGTGACCACCTGAAAGATACAGCACACACAGTATATCCTTTTTGACTGCACTGACAATGAATACAAAGACAGAAAGGTGCCTTGAAATAAAATGTATTATTAATAAGCACAGATTATATTACAGGGACTCTGGATAACTTCTAAGTTTATTTTATATGTCAAAGATCTGTTATATATAGTCATGGGGAAAATTAATAGACCTCCATTGTGTTCTTCTTGTTCATTTTATTGCCTGGTACCACTAAAGGTAAATTATCTGAAAAATACAAGTACAGAAAAAACATAAAACTTCTAAAAGCACTTTTTTTGCAGTCCAACCCATAGCTATTGGTGTAAGAACTGAAGTGATTTTGGTTACTATCAAGGAATACGTGGAAAATGGGTAGATACAACAAGTCACACAATAAATTTATTGTTGTTATTTTTATATTTGTCCAAATAAATACAACTTTAGTTGTACCAGTGATTAAAATGAACAATAAATTGAAGAAAACAAGGGTCTAACATTTTATTTTCATTACTGTACATTTAAAAGTCATACATGTTTACACATGTCATAGTTTTTGGCAAAAAAATACATACATACTGTAGATGTACTTACTGCGACAGCTTTTAGTCAAGGACAAAACTCAAAACAATTATTGTCACAAACACATTATAGAAACTACAGATTTTAATCATTACCTGGATTGTACCACTCTGGAGTCTTTGGAGTTTTTCCTGTGGGAGGATTTATAAATGAGACGTTAGTTAAACTTTATAAAGAATTACAGGCAAATATGGCAGTTTTTTTGTTTAAGTTTATAGATTTGGTTTAGCAGAGTATAATTAACGTAAAACAAGAGAATTAATACGGTTTAACTAAAACAGATTTTGTAATCTTACCACGGGCTATTTGACAGACCCACTCCAATCTGGCATCACAGTGAAATGGAGTAGCATAAAAAGGTGGCAGAGAAATGTCGTGTTGCAGAAAAATAAAAAGGTGTTTCAGGGTGTTCTTCATTGTCTGACAGGGAAGAAAAGAGTTCAAGTAAGGGAAGTAACTCTGGTTTTGACCACTGTAACAGATGATACATATGATGTAAAGTAGACTACCACGATGTTGAAAAGGACAAAAACCTTTAAGATAAAAGAAAAAAAAAAACGCTCCCAGAGAACTGTAATAATTTCTTGTGTTATGATGTCACTGGGGCAAAGTTAGGCTGTAAACCAACTGAATAAACAACCAAGTTACTCATAAACACTTTCAGAGATGTGGGCAAGGTACAGGTCACACTTAAAATTTTAATTTTTTAACATTTTTTTTATAATTAAAACTGTAAAAAAAAACCTTACTGACGCCAACAATGAAAGATGTCTTTACTAAATTATACCTGTCTCAGTATAGTGAACTTTACAGTATGACTTATGAAGAAAGTGGACAAAGCCATGAATACTCCGAGTGTATCAGTCAGTTTACCTTAAAGGCAGTGCAGTCTCGACTGTGAGCATCGTCCTCATGAAAGTCACTGTTTAACATCCTCACTGATACCTGGTTTGGACACATTAAATAAATACATTGAACAGAAACATTAATATAACCTACTGATTTTTAAAGGATTATAACAATAATTCAGATTTTAAAACAAACACCAGGAAATACAATCAAGGAAATACAATCAACCTAATCAATCAGGGGTCGTCAATCAACAATCAAATTGTTGCTGTCAATCAACAATTTCCATCTCCCACTGTTCTCTGTATCTTCTACTCTAACTCCAACTACCTCCATGTTCTCCTTCCCTGCATCCATCAATCTCCTCTTTGTCTCCTACCTGGTAGCTCCATCTCTAGGATCATTCTTCTACCAATGTATCCACTGTCCCTCCTCTGAACATGGCCTTCCTGTCTGTGTTGTTGTCTCTAATCTAATTTCTGATCCTGTCCATTCTTGTCTCTCCTAAAGAGAACCTCAGCATCTTTTACTCTAAAAAAGCTAAATCTTAGATCATTTCAGAAGAAAAATACACCAAGTAATACAGAATGATGATATTCCAGGCAATATAATAGTAAACTGAATACAGTATAGCCACAGCATTACTCACAGGCCGTCCGTCACTCCATGCCCAGGAACTATCCGATGGATTTCTCCTGTTCAGGCCGACCCAGAAGTATCGATTATTACTGCAACAAGGAACAAATCAATTAACTTGACTCAGATTACACATACAGTATTAATACTTTCTCTTAAAAGGGACAGACTCATTCACCATACGTTGCAGAAATAGAATGTAAAATAAATACAATTCAACAAAATGTTATGTTTTCTCATTTAGTGAAAAAAAGTAATCATCAATACATCTAGTGACAATCTTTGATTAGAAATACATGTGTTTCTCTGTCACCTTCATTACCTAATGGTTTCTCTTATGACGCTGTTTAGGGCCTTCATCTCAGCAATACTTGTAAAGCTGGGCAGGTTACCGCCCAGGGCTTGGCAGAACCTCTCAGCCTCCTCCCATGAGCGTTTTCTGCTCAGTCTTTCCTTATGGAACACCTGAGGAAGACGGAAAAAAAATGGTTTCATTTTCAACATTTCTGCTAAGAAACTTAGCAAAAATCACTGATATGTGAGGACAATATGTGAACCAAGGGATCACACCACTAAGGCTGGAGGTTTATGTCTTTATGTAAATTCAACAATAAATTATAACCGTCAGTCATGCTTGACAGTCATTATAATGCACCAGATACTGTTTTGCAAACATCACATTAATCACATAAAGTATCTTTTTACTGGTTTGTAGTCGATGTGTGGTTCATTTCCTCCTTCCTATAAACTAAATTCCACTGAGCAAAGACACATACAGACCTTGTAGCAATATTTCATGTTTTCTCTGGACACCCATCCAGTAGGACAAGGTGCAGTGGGATCTGGCTGAGGCTCTGGTGGTGGTGGTGGGCTGAGATCCTTTCTACAAATGGTGCCAGCCTTAAAAACAGTGCAGTTCTTCACTTCCCACTTGCCCATGGGTGGTGCGGTAGAAATGACAGCACATCCTCCATTGTGCTCTAAAAAAAAACAAAAAAACGAAAAGAGGAATCAACTATTCTTTTTATATGACACATTAGCTCTTCTCTATGGCGCACTTCTCTTTGCTCCCTAAGTACATTGTTTTACATTACTTCACATTTGTTTCACTATATCGCAGGATTTTATGGTAAATAATGTTTTCTGTTATTTTGTGAAAAAAAAAAGCAAAAGCATTAAGCAGGCTCTTCTGTTCCTCACGTATTTTATGTGTTTATATATATTATATATATATATATATATATATATATACAGTTTATATATAATGTGCTTATCTTTATCTGTATCCCTCATGGTTTTCATGTAACGTACAGAGGATTGATAACAGTGGGTGGTATGAGGAGATTCATAAAGTGGAAACATATATATATATATATAAATATTATTATAACTTCCCAACCTCTACTTCATGACTTTATATATTTATATTCTTAGACAACAAAATAGGATATATTGTGATAGGAAAGGAAAAATATATATATCTCTTTACTGGGTTGTAAAGTTATTTCGTACAGTGGACCACATCATCAATGCGGTTCCCCTTGAAAGGCCAGTTGCACCTGCAATACTTTTTGTTAATTATTAATATTTATCAGGTGATATATCATGTTAAAAACTTAGCAGCACTTCCGACCTTTATTACAAGCAAACAATAGTGTAATGGGCCACAGATGACCTGGTGGGCCACATTTGGCCTGTGAGCCTTGAGTTTAAGACATGTGATTTACACAGTATGGAATTTGTGTTTTACAGATGGATATCCATCCTGGATGAGACTCACCTGGTTCATTGTGGCCCCAGTTTGTGTACGCAACATCAGTTGATGAACCGTTCTCACTCAGCCAATGGTATTCCCCTGTGCTTTCAATGTCCTGCAGGCCAATCCAGAAATACTGAGGGTCTTTACTGATGTGCTCTGTCAGAAGTCGGTTGATGAAGGCCTGCTCAAACCTACAAATGATATAAAACAGAGGATTAAACCCTGCTTAGTATTATGTAGAAAAAAATAAAGAATGAATCTGAAAATCAACTTCACTCAAAAGCATTTGGACCCTTCATCCATAGCTCTCACCTGTTTCTTATGGTCATGTTGCACTGATCTTTGAAAGACACTTGTTTGACGTTGACTTGATAACAGGAGTTGCCGTGTCTTCTCCAAACCTGGTCAATAAATATTTTTAGATTTATAATACATAAGCATTGGCTCCAGAGCAAATGTTGATTGATGTTTAATAATGCACAGAGTTGATTTATTTCCATTAGTGTCTCAGGTTCAGCAACACATCACTTCTTCTTCCAACAGGTTTACACACTCTGACCTAGGAATTCTATTCTTTGTTCTGATCCTTTTGTCCATGTGTGTAGACCCAATATCAGTTTCAAACATAATTATAGTTTGGACGCACAGTAAGATAACATCCGTAAAAACAGTGGGTCATATGGACAATACCTCGTCCGCAGAACCGCATCCAGTCTGTGTTCCCGTCGAGCTGACGTTTCCTTTTCTTTGACACATGAAAGGCAGTCTGAGAGAACAATTCCCAACCCTCCAACCATGAGACTGAGGAGAACAGGCACAGGTATAAATAGGCCTATACATAACATAAAGTACACTGACACACACGGAGTAGGAAGACAGGAGACAATAGCGCCTACGCACCTCTCCAGAGTAGTAGACACAACTGGTATCCTGACTGGACTGCACAGGTTGATCTGGGCCCCAGTAGGTAAAATTGACTGATGCCTGGTCGATCCATTTGAAGACTGTTGTTGGATTGGTCTTCATACCAATAAGACCGATCCACACATCCAGATAGACACCAGCTGAAGATATACATAAGGTGATATACAGTAATGTAGTGAGGCAGCCAAATAATAATTGTAGGCCAAAAATTAGGAAACCAAGGCCTGAACTAAAACACAGAAATGCAGATAGAAATGGTTGTGTCTTTTATTCACAGCATGTCTGTGTAGGTTCTCAGTCAATCAGGTCATTTTATCCAAAAATGGTAATTTAAAGGGCAACTGGACACATTGGGTTTCTTAGAAAGAAGCCTCTTTGAAAAGACCTTTCACCTCTTCATTGCATTGCATACCCATGAAAGGAGGTTGTTGCAGAAAACCATCAACCAGGGGGTCTCAAACTTTAATGTTAATGCTGCGCACAAGATACATAAAGGGGTTTCACTGCAAGTCAACAATGCCGGAAATGGTCTAGTTGGATGCACATAATGGTAAAGTGGACTCTCCTTTGTTGCCCCATTCACTTTCTGCAATTATCTAGACTTCAGACCATCTCATTAAACGTCTTTACACAGATCGATGTACTGTACTGTACTACAGTATAACACTCACCAGTGTTTTTGGCTTCACCAATAAATATATGGTAAGTTTTTATATTTTATAGATTTTCTCTTCACATTTTTGGTAAATTCTATAGTTCTGGTCCTGGTCCATTTTTTGCTGATTTGGTGTTTTGTTTTCTCTACTCTTCTGCAGCTTTCAAACCTCATTTACTATATAAAATAAAATTCAATATAATCCCACCTTTGTGTAGATTTAATATAAATCTACACAATGTAAAGAGGTAGTTTCCTGCTACAATTTATGTTCTGGTTCATGCTATATCATCATGACTTTTCTCCAGCCTTGATTTGTTTTACCAATGATTTTACAATTATGGAGTAAAAGTGTTTTACAGAGGATGTACCTTTTTTTAATTGTATCTCTTAAAATGTACTTTTTTTCTAGTTTAATTTTTTTGACAAAAGCCAAAAAGTATTTATTTTTTAAAGCTGCTTGAATTAAATTAAATAAATTTACTAACCCAAACCTTGCTTCAAATGACAGAATGCCATGTGCATCACATGACAATTCAGGATTAATCATGGTACAATAGGTCACAGTAAATGAAAGCATAGATAACAGGGTGAGAGTTACCTGAATGGAAATGATTGCTGATCATTTCCTTGCTTTCAAGAGAGTGGAAACTGGCCAGGAAGGCCTCCTGTGATCCAGCTGTCTTGTTACACAGCTGCTGGGCCTCTGTGAAGTTCTGAGGATCATCCTTCATTAACATGTAGCACCAACCATTCCATGGGACCCAGCCATCAGAACACACCGTTTCCCTGTATATGTAGGACTCTGTAGTGAGGACAAGGACAGATAGAGGACGTGAGAAGATATTCGGTCTCTTTGTGACTTTTGTTACAATGTCATAACAACACAAACTCTTACATGAGGCAATGCAGTTCTATTTAAGCATGAGTCAGAGAAAAAAAAAAGGTGGGTTGCATTAGGTCGCCTACCAGTGTCTGCTGGTTGCGAGCCATTGACGTTCTTCTTGCAGATGTACGGTAGCTTTTCACTGCACGCCACAAATTCAAAGTTTTGTTTGGAGTTCAGAACTCCACAGTCTGCGGCCAAAAGTGTAGGGGTTTGCACTCCTGCAGATAATATCAACAAAATAGTCATAGTTATAAGTGCAATGATTTCTGACTCATTCTCTTGGTATTTTAAACTGCAAAATGTTTAGTTAAAGATCTGTGACCTCTATCAACCTCCATAGTTTATATCAAAAGTCAGAAAGAAAATGGATAACAGTTATGTTACTGAATTATTTCCCGACACAAGCAACTCTGAGGCTGCAGTGTACCACGTTACCATGCACAAAGAGCAGCTTTAGTGTCAACACTGACCTCATTGTTTGTCTGACTGACAAAATTTGCAGCATGCAGAAAGACAACAGAAGGAGAATGCCATAACAGGATGTAGCCATTCACCAACTATAGATCTGTAGTTTGTAGTGAAATGGTCTGTTTCTTTGAACAATTACATTATTCAATTTATTTAAAAATAATTCAATCAAACATGGCTCAAAAAGAGGTCAGGGAACTGTACAAAAAGACAACAGGGCAAACAACAAAAGACACTTGTATTGAGATAAAAGTGAACTTTTAGGAGGTGAAGGTTAAGGAAATAAATCCTTTGTCAATTCTGGGAATTCACTCGAACCCGTTTAATATTGAATATAAAAGCCCTTCAGTAAGGCCAGCCACCATTACCTTCTTCCCAACGCAGCAAGGACAGAGGAGAGCCATCAGACCACTGCCAACCCTGGGAGGAGTCCAACTGGTGAAGGCCAATCCACATTCGCTCAGGCATCAGGCCAAGGCCGTCTACAACTGCATGGTCGTAACAGTTTAATCACAGAAATTACAACGGTGTGCCATCTGAATCAGCAAGATCACACCCTAATGTGTTCAAATATAGAGGTGTCATATTCCATGTATTGTGATATTTTTTTGATAGTCTGAAATGTTGTTTGAAAAATCTGAAAAATTACTTGGATGTCCTGCTTTTTTTATGTCTGCCAAACATTTTTGAAATGTGTTTTAGGAATTGGGCTTAGGTTTACCAGATAAAAATAAATTGCAGTGTAAAAAAACCTTGGTAAAATGCTGTTTATGTTCTGTTTTTTTTGTTTGTCTGAGAGAATTTGTCTGAGTGAATTTAGAACCATTTCATTTACAAACAGTAATATGATTTAGTATTACATGTTTATAATACATAGATAGATAGATTTGTTTGTTTGTTTTTAGGAGCACACAAATGCTACCAAGTCAAAATATCTGCATCACTGACACTAATCATGTGACATCCAGACATAATGAGATGGATAACAATCTAAATAAAACACTCAAACAAAAATACACTTGTTTCATAACCCTGGTATAATTAAGGTCCTAAACTGAACCACCTACATGAACTTGTCTGACTTCTTTTCAATCTCTGTTGACGTCATGTTTTACAGACCTGTATAGAAATCAACAGAACAAAAAGACATCCTGCTGCTCCACAGTGGCAGAAGTTGTTCTACAAGTGTGACCTAATTTCCTATCACCAAATACAAAATCAACATACTGTTCTCACACTGTAGGTCTGTTAAGGAACCATGCCAATCAACATAGCCATCTTTTACTCTTTTACTCACTGGGAAAAATATTTCTCAATCGTTTTTCTTTTAATTTCAACGCAAAGTAGCTGTCATTGGCATTGACCTATCCAAAAAACAGATGCAGACACATTACTTTTATCAACTACCAGTTAGTATAATTTGTGTAATGTCTCCTCGCCCTCAGATCAGCTTTATATAAACACAAAAGAATGATATGAAGGCTAAGATTCCAAGAAAATAACTTATCGCAAATAAAGTCAATCCTACATGTTTTGGAGTGGAGATCATTGGGGCCCGACAGACTGAAGAGATCAGCTCCTTGACTTCGACATGAATCCAAAGCTTCCTGCCACGTCACCTCAGCACTGGAGACAAAATTATAACAGAATTCTCCTTCTGGACCCGCGAAAAAAGTCTGGCAGCCCTCCTCTGCAAAGTCCAAAAGAGAAAGAACACAATGTATCCTACATACTGTACTTTAAATGAATGGCATTATCAGTTACATACAATTTAGAAACGCTACATACCAGGTGTGAGACAGGTCCCCTTCTTCTTGTCTTGGTCATAATCGGAGGAGGTGGAACACCAGGTCAGTCCAGAGTCAGAGTCTGGGTCAGGGAGGCAGCCATGATACCAGCTGCCATTAAATTTAAAAGGAAATTCACAAGGTTCGCCGGCTGAGTTCCCACCAATGGTGTGGACGACTGCACAGAGGAGAAGAAGTGAGAGATGTGAAAGTTTTCTTGTGTCCTCAACATTAAGGACACTGACTTGGCCCAAACCCAGGGGTCTTGCAGCATTGATTAACGTAGTGCATGATTATGAGACTCCCCAACAAAACTATTTTATTTCAAAAACATTTAATGTTCTTGAAAAGTCCACAAGTTGTAAAGTTCACCATAACTTAAAGGGAGCATTACCCTTGAATCAAAAGTGAAACTGTTTCTATGTCCCGTCAAGAAACGATGTCTCAAATATAGACGGGGTTTTCAGTTGAAAAAAAAAACTCCCTACAATCCCTGCGTATACACAGTAGAGTGAGCTTACATTTATATGTGCTTTGGGATTTTTTTTTTTCTACCATTTTTCGTTAGCTGTATTTTTATTAGTGTTCAATTGATCAATCAAAAAACAAAAATTTTCATGAAGGCGCACGTTTCAAAAAGCAGTGACAGCCAAATGGCTAGGTCTGTTTTCTTTTTCTCGTGACACCACTCCCCAAGACTTCGATGAGACTAAGCCTCGAAGAGTCTGACAGGACTGACGGCACAGTTGAAATGTACCAGAACCTGTTTATGAGTCACAATTGTTCCTGTTTTCTGACACAAACCATAACCACTGTTATTATACAGGATGTGCTTTGTCATGTGGTATTAAATGATCGATCACTGCACGACAAACTGCAGAAAAAAGATAAAGATGTCAGTTATCTTGGCGAAACTTTCAACAATTTCTCCGTTTCTTCAACAGCCTTTTTAGTCTTAAAATATAGCAGGACTGTTGGGAATCTTTGTTTTACTGAGCTGAACATCCCAGAATGCTCAAAACCACACTCACCACGGTAGGGCTTCTGACAGATGTTCTCCTGCGACTCTCCTCTAACCCAAGTATCATTAGCGTCTCGCTTGGTTCCCACTTTTCCATCAGTGACCGTCAGAGCCATCTCATAAACAGTGTAAACGACACCGTCCAAACAACCCCACCACAATAAGAAGTTCTCGCTACAGTCCATTAGGGAGACAGTCTTGGTCTGGACATCCAGGGTCAAGCAGGACGCCGTGCCCAGGTGGAAGAGCCTGCGATCCGATCCCCATTTCCACAGCTGGGTGGTGCTTTTGGAATCACAGGTGGTTAGGGTCAGGCGTTTGGACGGCCCTGTACTCAGACACTGTCCTGTGCCAACGTGTTGAATAGTGAACGCATCATCGTCTGTGGTGGAGAGGAAGAAAAAAGATACAAGGCAAACAGAAAAAAATGGAAATTAATAAAGAAGAGGCAGCAAAAACTGTGACTTGTTTCCCATCTTTTTCCAGATATCCATTTGTTTAAGTTAGGGCTAATGAAATGAAGGCGTTAATCACATTTACGCCTGTGGTAAAATTCATTGGTTGAATGATGCAGAACTGTACGGCCAATAAATAATTCCCTGGTTCATCCACTTATTGTCGCTCTGATATATGAAGTGCTCACTGTCTACTGTACAAGCCACGTCCAGATGGTGTGAATAGGTGTGAAACACATCTACCTGCTGTTATTTGTCTTTCTCTTGGACCAATATACAGACATTTTGTTCATTTGTGTTCATGCCATATATATGAACACTGATTTGTCTAAGAGATTCATGATTAAAAATAAATGATTGAAGTTATTATCAATCACGATTAATTGTGATTAATCTAAAGACATTTTGCGATTAATTGAGTTAAAACATTAATAATCCAGGGTCCAGGATTATTACATTTCACAGGACTATTAATAGGCAAATTAAATTAAAAAAAATAACGGTCCAGTTTTTGCAACTTTCACGTGAACCCGTGATTTCACATTCCTTGACAGTGGCTGTAACAGTGGTGTGAACTTCCTGGCTTTTGAAATTAAATAGTTGAGTCTCTATTCACCAATCATTCACTGAACACAAAACAAGAAAAGTAGTTCTCAGAATTTATGTTGGGATTTACCGGTCTAATGGAGTAAAAAACTAAATGGAAATGACAATGATTCTATACTCTTCACTACCACAACCACAATGTGGTTTTGCATTACTATAACGTCATTGGGGGAAGATAGAATTGTGATATATGGGAACATCATAAATGGCTGGGATCACAGTTGGGATAGTTAGTTAGACTGAATTCTGAATTTTGTTTAACGATGAACAGAGGAAGAGTGAGAGGCTTATGGAAGAAGATGGAGTCATCTATGGGAAATAAAATGAAAGGATGAAAAGACAGTGAACCTTATGATCCACACCACTGCAACATAATTCCACCTCTGCATTTAACCCATGACCAAAGTGGACAGTGGGCAACTTTGAGCGCCCGAGAGCAGTGCGTGGGGACGGTAAAATGCTCAGAACACCTCCATGATAACTTGGTAGCCGGTGGACTTAAAACCTGAAACCTTCTAGGGCCAAATCAGCTTCCTTAACCACTATGTCGCCATCGCACCGACACTAAAATCACCTGGATTTAGAAATCAAGGCAGGGAAGATCATGAAACCCAAACAACACTACACAAAGGGAAAACTTCAAGGTTGGAAGGTTAATGCTGTGGGGAAACACAAGCTAAGTCTTGTTGGTTTTGGTTGGTGATTTGACTTTCTACAAAATAATGAACATGAATCCTCATCTGATCCCTTCAGGGACATTACGGTGGATTGTCTGACTCTGTATCACTGCCTCATCTAGTGTTACAAGAACCATCGTTGCTGAATCCATAATTCTTTTCTGGGTCTTCTCTTCCTCACATGCCTGGCAGATCCATCTCCATCATTCCACTGACGACATGCCCAAAACACCACTGATCACAAACTGTATCTCCTAACTGTCCAAACTTGTGTGTGTTCTTCTGATTTGCTGATCTCTAATCCCATCTATCTTGGTCTTTTAGATGAAAAACCTTTTCCATCTTCATCTCTATCACCTCCAGCTCTGACTCCTGTCTTCCAGACTGTCCCCATACAACAAAACAGGTCTCACCGTCTTATAGAATGTCCTTGTAATATTGCTCTGATGTGTCTGTCACAGACACCTGGAAATTCCCTTACTCGCCTTCACAACTCTCCTTATTTTAACAACATTAAAACACTTTTGTTTCATAGTCTATGCCTTAAAAACTATTCAAAGTAGCATGGTGGACTTAAAGAAGTCACTTTTCCACAACCAAAATGTCATGAGGAAATGTGTAAACAGCAGGTCACAGAAAACCAAATGATAGACTGTGATATGAGGAACGAAATGACTAAAACATGTTGAAAACTGCCTTTTAATGACGTTATTGGAGGCAGTAAACTCACCTATCAGATCTATAGGTTAATTAACCGGGAAACTAATCGACAGGACAGATTTTCTTCAATTTCAATTTAATTGGTCGTTTTACATAACCGAGCTAGTTCTTAACAGTTCATGGCGTCATTGTGTATAGTTATTATTGTCAACCAGGCGCGTGTGCGTATATACGTGTGTGAGAGTGAGTGGCAGAAATGGCTAAGTCATGGTTGGTAATAGACACAGACACCACGAAAGAGAAAGTACGCCTTCGCAGCTCCACAATAAATGAATACTCACCCACAACGGGGAGGTTGGACGCCGGTGAGCAACTTCCATATAAAACTACTGTCTCCAACACGAACGACAGAAAAACAAGACGAACGGTCCCGACGGTGAATTTCGGCATTGCTGAGTCTTTTGGTCGGAGTCATAAAGAAGCTTCGTTGTAAACAAGTACGAATTATGTGTTGACTCAAAAGCGAAAGTGCGCAAGAACCAAACGTATTCTCGAGTCCTCCTCTACTGACAGCGGCGTTGTAGTTCACCGCCCCAGTGTGTAAAGTTCACTTGCTCAACAAGTAATACAAGGTATATCCGGTTGGGATTTCGAAATAAAAAACAATAACATCCTGTGCTGCACCTCCAAATTATAACGCACAACGAAGAAAAAATTTTAAAATTGGTATATAAGGACAGAACTACACATGAGCTGGTATGCTTAAGGTAAAAAATAGAGTACTAAAGCAGAGATGTTTCATTTCATAATAAAGTGCCCGATAATTCAACCCAATCTGTTGCAATTTCTCCACACAGTGTTGAAACGTTTTAGTTTATTACAAAATAAGGACATTTGGGCAACTGACTGACACAAGGTGATGAAACATGACCTTGATTACTGAGACTGTAAAACAACTACAAAGTAAAAATACATGTCATTGTTGCTGGTCCACCCACACATTCTATTATTTGAACAATATACACAAATACATACAGCAAATGTTTATAAAAAAGAAGAATACTGAAGTGTGATTTTGGAATACTGTTACATGTGAAACATCAGGCAGTTTAAAAGTCAAATCTATTGTTTTGTTACTGTGGTGGTAACAAATGTCAGTGTATTGCTGTAAGTTGATCAAGCCTTGTCATGTGACAATATTAAATATCCCAGTAACACATCCATTTTGTTCAAATTATACATTGAATGCAAATCACTTTTCATATCAAATGTTTACCACAAAAATTCCAAAAACAAATAAAATTCCTTCAATATCAACACAGGAAACATATTTGCAAACATGTTTAAACTAAAATAATGATATTAAATTACCAGGCAAGAGACAAGACAATGGTGGGATCAGCACTTTCTGATAAAAAAAAAAAACCTTCTTTCTATAGACCTGAGGAGTCAGCATACCAGACAGTGTGACTTATAGAAAGGTATAGGAAGTTATAAGGCAGTCCTCAGTGCTCTTCTCCTGAGTGATTCTCCAGGTCTGTCATCAGCACGTTTCCGTCGGATTCCAAAGACATTGAACCTGATTGTCTGTAGTAAGCAGTGCCTAGAAAGTGCAGTCTTCCAAAACGCGCTGTGTTCCTCCTGTAGATGAACCACGTTACTCCTGCCAGCAGTGCGAAAAAGATCACAGCCACCAGCACTGCAGCAGCAATGACTCCATGATGTAAACCTGAAACACACAACATCACAAACCTCATGAACTTTATATATGCTGATAAATTATGTTAAAATGTTCTCTTTTATATTTTTAATACACACTTGAACAAATTGTATATTTACAACAATATCTAAAGGACAAGTCAAGCTGTGAAATAATCTATATCAAAAATTGATCATTTGTCCAGCACCTTGGTTCATCTTGCATAAAAAGTTTGACTGATTATATGAAGGGTGATACAAGAAAATAACCAGAATTATGAAAGCATGGTTTCTAAGGTGACAAGAGCAATACATTACCATTTATTGGTTCCACTTCCACCTCAGTAATCACATCTACAACAAAACACACACAATGATGACATTAAACATGACAATGTACAATATTATGACCACAATAGACAATATAGCAAGTCCATTCCATTTGTGGCAAATGAGTTCTAAGACCCGCTGCAAGACGAGCTAATCTGTGAAGTGCCTGCAAGATAATTTTGTATATGATTTACCTCCCCCAGATTAACTTACTTAAACTGTATTACACCTTCCCACATAGTTCCATGACAGCAGAGTTGGAGGATGGAAACTTCCCAAGGACAGACTATTAACATAGAGGCACTGCAGCTGCAGCCACAGACCCAGAGGAACATAGGGGTATATTTTTTTTTACTAGGGAACCGCACTTTAGGCAACTTGGAACTTGGAATTTACCAAAATAAAACTTTCAATTTAGTGAAATCTGTGAGTGAAAGGCCTGATGAGCTCAGTTTGATTAATCAAGCCTCTCTTTATTTAAGTATTACTTATTTAAGTAAGGATCGAGGAGAGAATGGAGAAAACAGAGGTGTTCATACTGACAGAGATGCATCTACTGTAAATGGAGGACTGCGGAGAAAAAAAACACAAAAATGCAAGAGAGAAAAGCGGACTAGTGGTGGACAGACAGTAGGACAAGCTGTGAAGCTCCATAAGCTTTTCAGTAGGAGGAACAGAACATGATCATTGCTGTATTTAAGTCTTCCAGGGACACAGTGCTTCCTTTCAGTCTTTCATTTTTTTTTGCAATACATTTTTTTCTTTTGTAGGTTATAAAATGCTTTTTATTTATTTATGAATATATAGTTATATATATATAAAAATATAATAAATATATTACATCTGTCTTTGTGATGAAAGTTCAGTATCATAAAAATCAAAATGCTGCTGTAAGAACTAATTGCAGTCAAGAAAATATACTTCTCTGCTCCAAGTATATATATATTACATACATATATATATAATATATATATATATATATATAAATATAATAATACACACTGCATGAAATTGTGCTAGAATTGTATGTAGCCAGAATAGTCTTAAAAAGAACACACGCGTAAACACAGGTCCGCGTGCATATTCTGAGAAGAGCACACAAACAACTCATTTGTGAATTGTGGTGCATGCAAATCATGCTTTTAATTTGTGAAACTACGCGCGCACTTATTTGTATTTTTGAGGGACCGTCTGTGACGTCACTAAACTGCGTACCAGAACCAAGTTCACGTCCAACAATAATGGCGACTGTAAGGGGCAATGGCGACGTTTGAGTGTAGGTATGTACCTCGGAACCTCGTGGGGACACTGCTGTGTGATTGGCTGGAAACGAGTGAAACTTCTGATTGGCTGGTGAGGGAGTGACGTAGCAAAAATTACGCTAACAAATCTGGTCTCAAAAGAAAAACAAATTAGCGCGCGCGTAGTTTCACAAATTAAAGCACAATTTGCATGCACGTACCACAATTCACATTTGTATTTTGTACGTGTGAGGCGTTCTTTGTGTGTTCTTCTCAGAATACGCGTGCGGCCCATGTTTACGTGTGTCTTTTTGAGACTATTCTAGCTACATAGAATTGGTGTTATGAAACAAAAAGGTCCAATTGAAGCTGCATGTATTAAAATTGTCCTTTGCCTGTCAAATCGCAGCCTGAGCTTTCTCTCACCTGAGATGGTTTTGCAGACAAAGCCAAATCGCTCCGTGCACTGTGTCAGGTGCCACACTCCGTTAGCTGTGCTGGTTTTCACACACGAGTCTGTGGTCAGCAGGTTGGAGTCAGGAGCCTTGTTTGGCCAGTTTGTGTAGTCCATTGGTGAGCCATCAACCCAGACCAGAGACTCGGCTAAAACACAGGACACACTTTAACTTTACAGCTCTCAGGTAAGACATAATGACATAGTTAATTAGACTGTGAAATTCTTACAGTGAGGGTTAAAATGCATCCCCAGCCACAAAGTCTGATGATGGATCCCCGAGGCCCAGAGCTGCTCCAGAACAAAACGGTTCTCTGTCTCACTTTCAATGGAGAGTACATCTGACGTGTTAACTGGTGTTAGGAAGAAAACAAAAACAGTCATAAGGTCCCTCAAAATGGTTTATCCCGATGTTTGAACATTCATGACTCAGGACAATACTGGATATATTCCTAGACAATTTTTAAATTAAATTATACAACCAAAACTTGTGTTAAAGGGAATATGGTCCTAATAATTAGATTTCAAAATTGACGGAACACAAATTTTTAAAGATTTTGTATTTATTTATTTATCTATTTTTTGACTATACTGTCTGTGATATCCAATCCCAGCACTCATCAGGCAAGAACAGGACTACAACCTTACCAACTTCTTACTCACTTACTCTACATTTTTTATTTGCAGAAACCACAGGTGTCTAAATGGGACTGAACCTGTGAGTTTTTCCACTGTCATGCAAAGACTACTCACTACTACTGCCAGCTTGCTACATCCTCACCTCTCTTTTTGCAGTGTTCTCTGGACTCGTCCAGTGTGAGCTTCTGCACCACAGTCTCAAAGTTGTAACAGCTGTGTCCAAACTTCATCCAGGAAGGAGGACAGACAACCTCGACTGATGAAAACGGCTTGTTGCCTGGATTCCGAAAAGACAGCAGGAAGTAGGAAGGAGGTCATTAGTCTATTTTACTGAAATCCCAACAGCAGAAGTTTCCAAATATTTAGATTTTCACTGACTTGGTGCAGAGACTCGACACAGGGCTCCCGGGAGCTGAGTCTCACAGTCAGCTCTTCTCCAGCCTCCGTTTACATCCAGGTAAACACACTCGCCAGTGACATAGTTGTCGTCGTCATCATCATCTGGGTCCCAGTGAGTGTAAACTGTGTCACTGCCATCTGCCCAGTGGTAGTTGATGCCTGCCTGTAAGGAATAGGACAGTGATCTGAGGGTAAGTCATGTAAATGCAGGGTACAGTGTAGAGCAAAGCAGGATAATAAAGTTAAAAACAAAAAGCAGCATGATAATTGTTTAGGATTTTTTGCCATGAATCTGTGTTTTAATTTTTTTGCAACAATATTAAAAGATGTCATGATGATTTTCAAAGGCATCGCCAAAGTTTGGCTGCAGAAAATGAGGGTCAAATAATGTAATCTTTGTTGTTATGCACTTTTTCTGCTACATAGAATGTGCGTCCATTTATCCAACTACAACTTAAAGATTATAATCTAAAGTTGAAGAGGGTTGAGAACTGTTTTTGTCATAAAATAAGTGCAATAACTTTCATTATATCTATAACGTATACAAATAAGACATTAACAGTACATTAACACTATAGTACTGCAATTCCCAAGACCTTTTGATGTAGTTTCAATACATTTATGATAGTGTGAAAAGAACACAACAAACACAACAAAATGTGAGGAATTTATCAAAAGCAAATACACAATCATAAAGTATTCAGTGTCTGAAGCAGGGTAAATAAATACACATACGTCTTGACTGTAGAGTCCAATCCAGTGAGGGACAGCCAATCTGTTGACAAGCACAGTAAGGAAAGCTTGGTGGTAGGCATCAGTGATGCTCACTAGGTCAGAATCATTCTCTATGCACATTTGCATGGCCTCGTACCAGCTGATGTTTCCAGACACGACCCTGTAGCTGCAGCTCCTGTATTCAATAATGTCAGGGAGAGGGTGGTGATAGGAGTGAGTGGGGGGTTTGGTTGTGTCTGTAACAGGAGAAACAACACATTTGGGGAAGAATAAGTACATGGTCCGTTAAAAAAAAAGAGATCAAAATGGTTACTTTTTGTAGCTCTCCCATATCCACTGCTTTCATTTACCACTTATATTTTACAGAGAGGAAAATAACAAATACAAAATCAACACATTTTGATTCATTCTCACTGTTGTACAAATAAAATTATATAAAAATAATTTTCCACCGAGCTAGACCCAGTCCCAGCAATGGAAAACAAAAAGTATGAATACATTTTTAAATGATTATATAAATAGTTATTATTGTGAAAGAGGTTAATAGAAAAAAAACAAATAACGTAGTTAGTTGTAAGTATTATTTTATTATTGTGTACTAAAATATACTTAACCTAATACAGAATGGTTTATACATTATATGTTACATTGTATAAAAGATATATAAATATATATATCTTTTACCATCCAACCAATAAGAATATGTCCAGAAAGGCACCTTTAAATGAAATTGATTAGTATTATTATTATTATTATTATCATTATTATATTACATTTGAAGAAAAAAAAAGTTTATAATTATTGTGAGTATAATGCAAAATGGCAAGAAAAAAAGCCAACATTCAGGTGAAGGGGTTTTTTTCCTACCTTGGGGTTTTTGACACACAAATCCATAACCAGTCTCACTGCACTTCTCATCGTACCACTTCCCTGTCAGGTGGAAGTTGTGGTTGTTGGACAGAACAATACAGAGTGGTTCTTTGAACCCACCAATCCAATCATCTTCCTACAGCCAATCGGCAGACAGCAAGGACACTTGTTAGTTTAATTTGAATATAAAATACTAAAAAAATACTCACAATTAAAACCTAAAAAGCTTTGACTCAACATTCTTTCTGTGGTCACAGTAAAGAATGTACTTTCAATTATAAATTAGACATGACAGTTGAGAGGATGAGTAAGGTTTATGGCTAAAATAAAGATGGGCCATTCACAAAGGTTAAGGTATCAAAAAGCACACATTAGACACATATGTGCAAGGAAACAAGATTTCACAATAAGGTTATGACTCAGAACACAACATAGACAAGTTACACTTTGTTTACTGGACAGCAGGTGGCAGTGATTGTTATGGTTTGTCTGTCCATGTTCCTGCTGTGTGCTGTCTGGGTTTATTATAATTATCACAATCACAAGTGTCTATGTCATTGGTCTCACTCGTCTCACCAGGTGTCCTGCATATATAGTCCCCCCTCCTTCACTCTGTCGTTTTCAGGTCATTGTTTGTTGTGCGCTCAATCTTGCCTTCCTACTTAGTACCCTGAAGTAATCAACTCTTGATTATTCCTGGTTTCTGCTACTTGTTTCTGTACCAGCAAAGAAACTAGTATGGGATTTTTGTTTTTCCTTTTTTGTTACTTATACCATGTCCAGCTTTAAGAAAAATTTG
>JAFBJS010008651.1:0-29813 GCA_016785265.1 Paraplagusia blochii
CAAATGCTTGGTAAAGTTAATCCTTGTATGTAAATGAATGTCCTTTTAATGAAGGTGTTTTAATGTAAAAATAAAATTAATAATGTAAAAAAAAAAAAAAAAAAATAGGTTTCTTTGAAATTCATTTTTGTCCTTAATGTGTGATGCTTAGCACTTGTAAAGTTTAAACATTCTTCTTAATTTTCAGTTGCTTATGTTTTCATCTGGTTTGGATTAGCATTTCTTGTTTTTTATTTGCTTAAAGCTGTCTTTATGAACATGGCAACAGAAAATAAATGCCACTTATTAATTTGCCAGTAAAAACATAATTAAAAAAGTTATTGAATCTCAGAAAAGATGTGCCCTTTTTTTGCACATTGTGGCTTATTTCCATAAATCCTTACATAAGGGGACAAAAGAAATGAGAAGCACTTATGTCTTCAGTCAAAGTTTACTGTTCAAAGTTTTTTTGTTCTTGTTGCAAAACCAGTAAACATTTACGTGAAGTTAACAATGTGTTAACTCTGGTGTCTTAATGGTAGTTAAAATCTTTTGTATATATCATATTCACAGTGAAGTACGTTAGAACAGCCCAGGAAATCATTGGGTCGGAAACAGGTCACCTTTGTTCACAATACAATTTCGGTAACAGCGCTTCCTCATGTCTTACCCTCTGTGCGCAGATAAAGAGCTTATCATCTGAAGATAATACAGGAGGGAACTGGGCATTATCAAAAGAGACTTCAGTATATATGGCATTCACATTTTAAAGCAATATAAAATAAAATCATGCTTTTTTTAACAAGAGCTACACAATGTGCTGCTTATATAACAGGTCCAGATTAGGTTTAATATTTTATTTTGTTTGTTTTAACCCATACACTCATATCTGGGCAAAATCCTAGTGCCTTGTATCTCACATCTTGGTCGAATGGCCAAAATCCAGATTCATGTTGTAATTAGTTATTTGAACCACTTTGTGAGCCTTTCATCACCAAACTCTGGACATGTTGCATCTTGTGAACCAAGAACCGAAAAAGCAATCACTGTTTAGGGACTTGGGACTTGGCATCCAGCAAATTGGTTTCTGTCTGTTTAATAAAGTTGTTGTTTGGCCAAACGCTTTCCTGGAAGACATTTTAATTCAACAAATATACAGCAAAGTGCACCGTTGGGAGAGGGCAGCAGGTTTGCACCACGCATCTCCTCTTGCACGCGGAGTATAGAGCGGTCCGCAGGGTTGTTGTTGCAATGCTGGTGGTGTCTCTTCAGTCCCTGCCCCCAAGAATTGGTGTAGACATTTAAACCTGCACTATGCATACTAACACCTTGACCTCGGATCCTCTGCTGTGAAGTGGAGAGACCATTTAATGCCTAATTTTGTGCGTGTTTGAGGGGGACCGTGGGGCTTATTGATCGTATGCAATTAATCATTTACCCGAAATAATTGTAACTGCTTTGTTTCCTACATTTATTTAAATGCAACCTGTAAAAATTGCATTTTTATTTCTAAGTAATGCATATCAAATATAGGATTAAAGAGCCAGTGTTTTGAAAACAATTTAGTTATTGCAAATATATGGGTTATTTCGAATTCCAACATCTTAAAAAAAAAAAAAAAAAAAAAGATTGTGTGTTTCTTGTAATCTGACGGACCTGGAAAGTTTTCATTAAAAAATGTCTTCTGTATTTTAGTGTGTGCTCATCATAATTTTTTAAAACACAGTGTAGAATCTATTTAACCCACTGTAGAAAACGTTTAAAATTCCTCTGTATAGGTAGCATTGGGGCACTTTGAGGCAGTGGTGCACTAGTGGTTAAGGAACCGGACTGGGGTCCGGAAGGGTGAAGGTTCGGATCCACCAACTGCCAGGTTACAACTGAGCATTGCAGTGTCTCCACTTACACCCCCCTGGGCGCTTTAAGTAGCCCACTGTTCACTTTGGTGATGGGTTAAATAGTGAAGTCACATTTCTTTTTGTGCAGTGGTGTGGATCACAATGTCATGATGACAAGGAGTTTGCTTTCCTTTTTTTAATCTTTCCAAATTAAGGAAAATCATGGAGGCGGCCATATTGATGCCCTGTTTTCTTCAATCAGCTACTCCACAATCACCATTTGAACCACACCACACACCGCTTGTGAACTGAAATCTTATTACGACTTGAAGAAGGTTTCAACGATTCAAGGAAGCTGTATTGTCATTGCAACACTTTTTTAGACGAACAAAATTAGATACCCTGCTCCCAGATCAAGGCAAGAGAGAGTAGAAGAGAAAGAGGCAAGAGGCACATTAAACAGATTAAAGCAATGTGCAGAGACAATTAGAAGCCTAGGATGATTGTGTGGGGGGAAGTAAGGCTGCGAAGAGCGTTACAGGGATCCGCCAGAAGCTAGTTCTTCATAAAATGCCTGACTATAAAGAAAGCACAAGATTTTTTGTGACATACGTTATGGCGTAGTGTAACGTTGCAGTTTTGCGAGTGGCCTACCCTGCGTAAACGACCCCAAAAAGCTTTTCCAGCCAACCCTGGAGTACTTTTTTTATGTTACTGGAAACACACTATCATTTTTTTTTTAAACTACTCCTACTGTTCTGCTGTTCTTATGTTGGTGTTCGGTTAGGTACTATTTGGCTAGTTGGGAGCGTATGATTGCATATGATTATGATGGCCTACTTAGAAAATGTCTTTGTTTTTATTCGCAGGTTGCACGCCATATACTTGTTACCTTCCCTTATTATTTGGGAGCTCTTTGCCCTAAATTGTGGCTCGCAGGTGTTTTGTAACATTCATAGGCAGTAGTAATTCATCTACTGTCTATGAACGTTATAAAAGCATAACATCATCAGGTGTCATAATTGTTTTGACACGAATTCATATCACGCCAGTCACTATATACCCTATAGTAATAGTAATAGTCAAGAATGTTGAGGCTGATTAAAGCGGTCCACGAGTGAAGGCGACAGGCTTTTGGTTGTTAAACGTGCACAAGACAAGTCAAAGCCACAGGACGTCTTAAAGAAGTTGCTGTCACATTAAACTGTCTGCTGTTGGAGCAGAAATGCAACCCAAGGCAATATCTTGCAAGAAGAGAGACATGAGTGGCATTCATTTGGGAAAACACGTAAAAATACAGTCTGGGCCTGGCCTAATAAATATATATATATATATATATATATATATATATATATATAAAAATTAATGTTAAGGTTATATATATATATATTTCTTATGTCCTTCATTTTATGGCTTGGTATTGAAAATCTTGTAAATAAAATAAAGCGTCAGAGACTTTCCTGACATTGATTACATCTTTTTGGGGTAGAACTGGATGACAGTAAGGGGCCCAAATAGTTTATAACAACGATGTAAATGTCAGTAACTTATCTGCACATTGAAAACAATGCTGATGTTAAAGAATCCATAGCTGAAGTAGGAAAAAGTGTTATGATTGTATGAATCGCAGGTGCTAACAAAATTTTCACTGATGTTTTTCTTACAGATCTACACACACCTAAGATCCTACACAGTCCCCAATGAGCAGCGCTACATCATCCGCATTCTCTTAATCGTGCCAGTGTACGCCTTCGACTCCTGGCTAAGCTTACTTTTAATCAGCAATGACCAGTACTATGTCTACTTTGATTCCATTCGAGATTGTTATGAAGGTAAATGTCACCAGCTTACACCTTAGAATTGCACAATTGACAATGATTAAAGAGGAACGTCTCTCTTATCTGATCAAAACTTTGTTTTCTTCCAATCCCACTTGATCTCTCCTAGTGGTATGCACGAGTTTCTAATGTATTTCCTGCTGTTTTATGTTGGCCTGCTATTTGGGTGCAAAATAAGCGTACCATTTTCTGAACTGCCTTTCTTATAACTGCAAAAATAGTTCAAGAAGCTTCTTGGATGGTGAAACGTCGTCAAAAAATCTACTATGTCCAGTTGCCCTTTGGATTAAATGTCCTAGATGACTGAGAACCTACAAAGATATTTTTATAACCCTAAACATAAAGGCCACTTTTCGTTCCATTTTATTCCATTTCACAGTTTATAGAAAAGGCTTGAACAGACAAGTTGGATCTGGCCCGATTTGCTAATTTTATCAACATTGGTATCCTGCTGATACTGATACTGGATTGGATTCACCCCATCTCCGATTCAAACAAAAGTTGACCCAACCTTTAGAGAAAGTCTGTGACATTGAATAGGATTTCAGCCTAATTCTCATGTGATACCTATAAGCTCCAGCTTTAAGCAACACAAGCTCAGACATATAATTATCTTCAAACAAATAGAACAATAATTTTCTGATTGCAGGGACGCCCTTGCACAGTAAACTGCACGGAAATTTCCCTTCCCTTCACCCATTTGACATTTTAACATGAACATTGGTGTTGACTTTATGCGTGTTTCCATATTTCAAATGACTGAGTACAAGGACCTTGCCAAACTAGTCTTTGACTCCAGTCTTTATTCAGCTCATCCTTTTGTTCAAGGTGTTATATTTCTAGTTGGCGTAATTTTAGAAACGCTCCAAAAGACAACAGACATTATTCACAAATCATTTTCTGGGAAGACATTGACTTTTCAAGACTGCAAATCTTTAACAAAGTAATTATTATGTTTTATGATGCAAATAAATTACATTGTGAATTGAGGACTTTTTACTGATCAAGTCATTTTTTTGTCTAAATGTAGACATTTACTGGTGCTTGTGTACTTATGTATTCAGTATATATATATATATATATATATATATATATGTATGTGTGTAATAATTTCAATTAAATAATGTCTTCTGTCTTATTGTAGCAGCAACCCTGTCTCTTATACACATCTACTAGGACTAAAAATTCAGCAAAGCCCTGAGGGTGGAAAAGAGAACTGTAGGAGTAGCAAGGGCTTTTAATGTGTGTGTATGTTTGCTACATTCTATTTGTTTTGCTGTTACTTTTCCATTTGTTTTCACACTTCAAGATGAATGCAGGAAACAAACAAGCAATTACATTACATTAACTATTTTGTATTTTAAGGAGAAAACAACCAAAATATCCCCTCATTAGTGCCGAACGGCATCTCTGTGAACTGGGCTTAGTCCTGTCTCTTATACTATGGGGTAAAATATTTTGTTGATTTATTTTTCTTTTCACTTTTGTCATAAATTGTGTACACATTGGCCTATTTTGTAGTTGGCAGTTCAGTTTTGTGTGTGATGACTCAGAGCTGCAGGGAAAGCGGTGAGAAAGTAATACAGTGGCGGCTACGGCTTAATGAACCTTACTTTGGCTGGACACCATTTCCATTAGCTTCATTTTAATCCCTCCGTAAATAGCAACAAAGGATTAGGAAAGGATTTTTAACACAGCAGACCCTCGGAAGCTTCTTAGGGCAAAGGCTGAAATGCATATTCTTCTAAAATAATGAAGGAATGATTACATTTTTAATTTCCTCTGCCTAATTGATTTTCTGTAAATATGTTCCTTCTTGTATGATATGAATTGAATACGTCCTAATTTTTTTTTTTTTTTCTGTCTCTTTCCAGCATTTGTTATTTACAATTTTCTGAGCCTGTCCTTTGAGTATCTGGGAGGAGAAAGTGCAATCATGGCTGAAATCCGAGGAAAGCCGATACAGTGAGTGTTACCACTTTACTCCCGCCAACAGTCTCAGTGTGCATCAGGCCCTCGCTGTTCTAATAGTTGCAGGAGGAAGTCATAAAGACCTGCTGAGCTCTCTGTTGTGTGACTTGAGCTGTTATATTTACAATCACAAAAGATGCAAACAGTTGATATCCCTGAATTAGCATCTTCCAACAAACACGACGGTGAAAAATGCTGGCAGTAAACAACTGCATTATTGTGACAGTTGTGCTTTATCTCGCAGCTTTTGACCACTCTAGATAGTTGGTGTTTTATGGCAGGCCCTGGGGCAGCAGCTCTTGGCCAGGTTCTTAAGACAGTGGAGACACTAATGTTAAATCCTGATAAGTTATGGTGGAGCCTAATCCCTGCCCGAGGAGACGAGGTATAAATCTTTTGTATCTGCTCTCAGGATTCCCTTTGACAGTGAGGATTTTCTCTTTCTGTATTTTTTTTGAGTTGTCCGAACATCCAGCTAAATTATCCCAAATGATCTAGTCTGGGAAGACGTTCACACCGGTCTGAAATTGAGTCAGGGTGTGACACAAATAACCTATAGTAAATTATGTTCATTTACATACGGACAATGCCACCACAAAAAATAACAATTATGTAATAAAACAGGTAAGATGGAAAAATGTTGACTTGCTGTGCCAGGTGTTTTGGCACAATTTCACAGAAAGAATGTCAAATGCACAAACGCAAGAATGTGTGTAATTAATTATTCACGAATGAATAGCCAAAGCACACAGTATTTTAAAGAGAAAAAAAAGATGCTGAGAGAAGCTACCATCAGGATCAGGAATAATGCCATTAGGGCGACAACTCAGACAGGAAGGTTTGGAAAGAAATCTAGAGAAGTAACATTAAGATGCTTTGGACATGTTCAGAGAAGGGACAGTGGTTATATTGGTAGAACAATGATCCTAGAGATGGAGCTCTACCAGGTAGGAGACAAAGAGGAGACTGATGGATGCAGTCAGAGAGGATGTGGAGGTAGCTGGAGTCAGGGATAGAAGATCCAGAGAACAGGGTGAGATGGAAATGTTGACTCACTGTGGCAACCCCTGAAAAAGGGACAAGCTGAAAAGAGAAGTTTTAAGAGATGCTATCATGAGCCAATCAGAGTGCGGAACAAAGGAGCATGCTCAATGCTGCGCTGTCCTTTGTATTTCTACCCTTTTAAAGGGTAGAAAAAAAATGCTTTTTAAAAACTCTTGCATGATTTAAAACCAACAAATTCAGCAAAGCCCTGAGGGTGGAAAAGAGAACTGTAGGAGTAGCAAGGGCTTTTAATGTGTGTGTATGTTTGCTACATTCTATTTGTTTTGCTGTTACTTTTCCATTTTTTTTCACACTTCAAGATGAATGCAGGAAACAAACAAGCAATTACATTACATTAACTATTTTGTATTTTAAGGAGAAAACAACCAAAATATCCCCTCATTAGTGCCGAACGGCATCTCTGTGAACTGGGCTTAGTCTGTGGGAACGAAGGCAGTAAACAAGTTTTAGACAAAAGTAAAATTACTCTACACGCAAAGGCCAATTTGTTTATCAAATTAATTCTGTCTCAAGGTCTATGTTCTTATTTGCAAGTCCTTAAGTTGTCTCCCTTAAAGATTGACTCTTGCAGCTGTGAAAGAAATTCAATCTGATTTAGACTGGTCTCTTTAGGGACTTTGCAGACGAGAATATCGAGTCTCTTGCTTCTTAATCGTTTAAACCAAACATCACCATTCTATGTCTGTATATCCTGAATCCTGGTTTCTGTACATCTCAGCATCTCCAGACCAGCCACCTCTACTTCAGCTTTCTGTCTTTAACAGCTTTCAACTTTCTCCTGTTTAGTTGAGTTGTTAGGTAACTAAATTAAGGGGAAATAACATTATTATTATAATTATCATTATAATTATTATTATATAATCATGTATAATTATTATAATTATATATACTATAGGAACTATCCTCACCTCAACCCTATTTAAAACAGGACACTGTGATCTATGAGACGATTGTTGTTTACCAAAAAACATCAGGTATGATTACTCGCAATAAGGTATTAAAATACATATATATATTTCTTTAATTGTCTGCAATGTTTTGGCAAATTGTGTTCCATTGTTATTTATAGTGATTTTCATCAGCCATTTTGGGTTTTGGTAAGAATGTTGCCACACTGGGCGTGGACTCAGCGCTTGGGTTCCGGTCTGGTTTGGTTGGAGCTTCTTCAACCAGCTTCGGTGTTTTTTTTTCACTGTCAAGTGTTTTAGTCTCTGTGCTGTGATAATCCCAAACTTGAAGGGTAGTAACAAAACTGAACATTAAACTGGGTTCCACTCAGAAACCAGACAGTTGTTTCATCTTTTTCCCTTTTTAATTTTTTCTTCAATTCTTGTGTTATTTATGTTGTGGTCACAATAGTCTAAGGTCATTGACATAGCCAAAGGCATAGCCATAGTAGGCTAAAAACCAGCTGTCTGTTCATGTCTTGTTTTTTTTTTTTTGGTTCAGTCTACACAGCCCTGTGTAATGTTTAATGCGAATGCCCAATTATTTCGCGCTGCAGTTCTCGCCACGACTAAAGAATGAGTGTTCTTCCTTGATTACACGCAGGTGAGTAATTAAAGTGCTCGCACACACATAACAGCTGACCAGAAAGGGCCATTTGCCGCGACAGTTACATGGGTCCGACCCCCTTGAAATCTAATCAGTGTGTGTGTGAACAACACTTGATTACCTAGATCTGTCTCCCCCAACCTTTTTTGGCGCCACACTCTGGTCAAAAGTCTCGTACTATTTTCACGGACCGGTCGTTAAGTTGTGGCAGATAAATACTCCTTAATAAAATTAACTTTCGGGTGTTCTGAAATATTTTCCTACCTATAAAATCTTCCTACCAAAATTAACTCTGCACGTGCACAACAAGGATTTGTGCACACAGCCTATAACTTTCTAGACTGGTATAAAAAGTTAGAATCTTGTTTCAATGACTCTACACCATTTTGAGTTTATTGTTGTTGCCTTTACTGAGAAAAAACTTCCTAAACAAATAGCTGCATTATTGATGATGGAATCCCAGCCATTCTATTGTTAAGTTGTTTTGTTGATATGGGTATGGTTTAAGTGTAATAGCTAGATGGGGCCAAAAGGAAACATTGTTTCTCTGCAGCCCGGCACCAATTCACCTTCGGGCCACCACTGGTTCCCACCCCGGTGGTTGGGACCACTGACCTAGACAGCAAGTTAAACATGCTCTTATTAAGGATTAACTTAATTTTCAAAAAAAAAAAAAATTCTGATCATCTTTCATGTGTTCAGTTCACTGTTCTGGGCTACAGCTCAAAATAAGTAAGTGTATTAAAGAAAAAGAAAAGAAAGAAAGTTGTATTGCATTGATCCCGATTTAGGAAATGATTGTGTTAACAGTTGTTAGCAGTTGTTTTTAATACAGCACCTGACAAGCATCAAGGTTGTGGTTTCCCTTGAGAATCAAACCCAGGACTCTCTGCTCTCTGTTTTATGAGGCAAGCATAACTGTTGCACTGCCAAAAACATTCATATCTGGTTGAGAACATTGTTGTCGATGTGTCAGCCTTCTTGGAAGTTGTTAATGTGAGGAATGACACTGAACTTGTCTCGTCTATGTCTCTTCCTCTGTTATCTTTGGCCCGAGTCCTCAAGTCTCTCTTTTACAGGTTTGTTGTTTCTGTCTCACCACATTAAACACAAAACACTGCACCCCTGTCTTTATTACCTAAAACATCTTTTTTTTTTTTTTTTTTTTTTCAAATAAAAAAACCTTCTCTTCTTTGTCTCTTCCTCTGTTATCTTTGGCCCGAGTCCTCAAGTCTCTCTTTTACAGGTTTGTTGTTTCTGTCTCACCACATTAAACAAAAAACACTGCACCCCTGTCTTTATTACCTAAAACATCTTTTTTTTTTTTTTTTTTTTTTGGCAATTACAGCAACCTTCTCTGCTTACTTTTTGGTCTCATTGACATCTGAGCTATGCAGGGATGATATAACACCAGCACCCTTGCTGGAAACCTCCGCCACAGGCGTCGTCTTGACCTGCTTTATTTGTATTGTTCTTTAAGGTGTGGTAAACAAAACCATTATGATGACTGAGGACTTGCTCTCTGTGCTCCAAAATAAAACTGTTCAAGCATTTCAGAATGTAAATTGAAATGATCAGGCAAGTGCACGCTGGACCTTGTGAACGAGATAATACAGATATCACAGAGCCATTTTACTAAACCACAATAAAAACACACATTAATTTCACGCGTTTGTTGGTAATTTTAATATATGTACTACGATTAATCAATACTAATGTCACTAAAATGTCAATGATACACAATAAAAAAAAGTGTAAATTTACCAAACAGCAGATTTTTCTCATTTACTAGTAATGATATTAAGTATTGGATTGAGCCATTTTTCATTTAAACATAATAAGCATATAATTAAGCACAAATAATGATATAAAAAATAGCACAGACATTAACAACTTGACAATGTCTGATCCTCATTTGACTGGAGCGAAATTTCCTTATTCTAACATTATTTATATTTTCTTTAATAATGTTGTTGATTACCTTTGTTCCCATCTTTAGTTTTCACGACTACTAAAATAAAAGCACAGAAAAGTAAATTAGTTTATTTTTGCATGTTTATTATGTAACCCCTTGGTTTGATGAATTTCTTGTTTTAGAGGATTATTTTAAATGGATTGTCGCTGAGATTTCAAATATGGGTTGCAGCATTTTTGATGTTCAGTATTGGAGTTTTTCATTTATGTCACTGAAAAAGTATTAAAGGGTTATAGAACTCATATTGATCGAAAACCATGATGTAATTATGGACACACTGCCTTGGGTGGCTCTAGTATTTGTCTGTGTGATATAGATGTTAAGTTTTTCAGTTGTAATTCTTTTTCTTTTGCTTTTTCAGGTCCAGTTGTCTGTATGGTACATGTTGCCTTGGTGGTATGAGCTACTCCATTGGATTCTTAAGGTTCTGCAAACAGGTAATTATCCATTATTATCCATTATCCAGCAATAACTCCGAAAGGTCCAAGGCAATAACAGAATATATCCCTTGTTATATTGCAAAACAATGTGATGTGGGACAATCTGGTTACAGGAGTGATGTCTACAGCTAAATCTTTTTAAAACTGTAGGCATGTATTTCACTAAAATAAGTTTAGTGTCCCCTGATCCTGATATACTTGTTAATGGAGATAAAATACTGAATGTCAATCAGTATAAATACTTTGGGTTAATATTAGATTCACAGCACTCCCTTAAAGCACATATTGACCAATTTTCTAAAAAAGAAAAAAATCAAGTTAAATCTTGCAAATATTTATGCAATTCTAAAGGAGATGCCAGATGAAGCTGCATTTTCTTTTTAATTATATAAAGAGTGCATATGTATTTTCTAGGATATCTGTATTTTGTGCTTCTTGACTTATTACATCATGGCCAGGGGACTACAGATGAAAGCTATTTTTTTTTTTGGCTATTTTTTTCTTATTTAACCATGTGTAATTATATGTTTATAAAATTGCATTTTCCCCTTTTAAATAAACTAAACTAAAACTAAAAAAGACTGGCAACTCTACAGTATAGTGTAGTTGAAAGCGGAATTGCAAATTTTAATTGAATCGAATCGAACCGGATATTTTTGCAATTTGATATTTTTATGAATCGTTCCTGATACGGATCGTAGCCTGTGAATTGAGATTTGAATCTGATTGTTATGTGAGTAAAAGAGTAACACCCTTAGTAAGTATTCTGCCCTTGTCACCAGACCGTGTAGAAATGATAGACTTTTGTGAAGACAAACTCAAGTGTTTCACAGTGTCTTAAAATGCTGTTATCTCTATATCTCTTGTTTCATACTGATTTTTTTTTTTTCCTGCTTTTGCTAAAAGTTTACCCTCATTGTTAATGTCAGAGACTTTGAAAGTCAGAAGATGCTCTTTTGTAGCTCAGCTCCAATATCAGTAGAAGCTAACTTGATGTGATATCATAAGTAGACGCTGTCATAATGATTTACTCTAAACGAATCACTCCAGTGCTCATGTCTGTCCATGGTCATTATGTTTTTTGATGTAAAAGAAAAACAAGTTTATGAAACTTGTGAGAAATATTGTTAGTTATAGCAGTCCACTGACTTTCTTAAATCAAATCAGCCATTGTGTTTAAACTAAAAATTCCAAATATTGGGATTTGGTGCAGTTGGTGGCCTAGGGATTAAGGAAGCAGACTTGGGTCCACAAGGGCCCCGGTTCGAATCCCCCATACCGTCAAGTTACCGCTGAGGTGCCCTGAGCATGATTCCCTCCTCACTGCAGTGATGGGTTAAATGCAGAGGCATAATTTCCCAGAGGATACTCCCTAGGGATTAATGGAGTTTTAAAAATAAAATATTGTATAAAATATGTCTTGTACTGAGTATTGATGATGACAAGAAAATGTATAATTTACCTTACTACAAAATTGCTATAATACACAATTCTTAAGCTTCCAATGATACCTGAACATACCTTGCCTGAAAGTTGAAACTTAGACATCAGGCAGTATTTTTTGTGTTGACCTGGTGGAGGTTTTTTAGCCTGTTACACACAGGCGACCCATCTGGTGCAAGACATTTGTTTTACCTGAAAACCAGCAGTTATTCTACTAATGTTCTAAAGACAACAGAGTAACTGGAAAAAAATAGCAATTCAGAAACAAACCAAAACCTTTATTACGTCTCAGACATGTATATGGAGACAGTTAGAGCCTCTGTGTCTGTTTCCATTGTCACTACATTAAAAGTAAACACACACTCTCTATAAAAAAAGCTGTCTCTAATTTCAAATTATATTTTATATCCTCTCTTAATGTGTTTGGTGTTTTAACTAAGTTCTTTCTTGTTATTCTTTGTAATGTAATTAGTTTCTTCACAAAGGGAGTTCTTCTGACAGCATATTAATAAAGACAACCCTAAAGGAAAAAAAAAAAAAAAAAAATCCAAGAAATAATTTGCCTTTGACAAATGCAGCATGCCAGGGAATGTTAAGAAATAAAAAGGTTCTCTTTTGGCCGGCCTCACAGCCAGGGTTGTTTAAGGATACTTTTGTTTTAATTATTTTCCCTTGGCAATATCAATAATAGAAGAGTTAGTCATTATCAAAAGGGGAAGTGTGTTTGTTTTTTTTTTTTTAGTTTTTTTTCTCCCTTGAGAAAATGCGGATGTAAGCCAGATTAGCTGCTGAGCTACAGGACAATTACAACAGAGTCCTGTTGAACCAGAATATACATTTATAATTAAGTTGTTATCATATAAGACAGACAAAGTCGAAATGTGGTGCTATTAATTGAGACCCAGGAGAAATTTGGCTCCGTCGATAGCTGCCACCCATGAGTGATTGTAATGAACTCTAAATTGGTAAAACGGCAGAAAAAGAAAACATTGGTTACCTCCACCTATAAGGCCTTATTAATGGAAATCCGAAGGTCTGTAATTAAGAAGAAACAATCATTTGTAAAGAATCTGAACAGGTTAGTGGCTTTGTCGGAAATTAACATTGCTATTTGCACTCGCTTTTGTTTGTGATAAAGCCTAGCCAGGCAATTGATGAGACAGCGAGCTTGCACGTCCTCCTATCATACGCTGTTATCGTGTGGCGTATCCAGTTCTTCCTCATTGAGATTAATTTGATGCATTTTTATCGAGACTTTGCGCATGGATGCATTGCGTACATATAATTTGAAGCAGAGACTGTGGTTGACTTTTAATTTATTGAAGTAATAACATAATTATGTTTTGAATACAAAGCACCAGCGTGACTGATAAAACAGAGGCACAAAGCAAAGAAAAGTGCAGCTTAACTTGTTGTGGAATGTTGTTAACCTTTTTCACGTCTATCAAAAGGTCTTAAATGTTGATCTATCTACCTATTCATCCACCCATCCATCCCTCATCCATTTATTTCAACTAATTATTATGAATCCTGGGCATGTTTAGTTGAACATATCCCTTATATATTCGCAGGAATTGAAGAAAGAGATAAGTGGGAGAAAAAAATGTAAAGTAAATGAATAATATTTTTAGAGCAATATATTGAAAATAATATCTTCAAGGTACCCATAAAAAAAAAAAAAAAAACTTGTATAGCACACAAATAAGAGTTTAAAAGCACTCATTTAGGGACCATGGATTTATTTTTTTAAGCTGCATTCTCAGTCGTAGTATAAGATAGAAAAAAAAATCATGAAATACCAGTGTTCACAACTGGCCAGGTTTGCTTTCAGAAGGGCAAAATATAATTCAAAATTTTATTTATTCACCACTTAATCCGTTTCAGGGTCATGGAGGGAGATTGTGTGAATCCTAGCCGTAAGCGGGTGAATGCTTGATGCATCCTGGATCTCCTTAGGAGACAAACATTTCATTTACATTCAGAGTCAATCTTACGCTCAAATTTGTTGTTTCCCATGAACCAAATCTGCAAGCTTTTGGGAAAACAACTTCTACACTGAGACCAAGAATTAAACCTGTGAACTAGCGATCGTGCTGCACTTACATGTAAATTGTAGCCATTTTAGTTTTTGTAGAAAAATTAATTATTATATTTCTGCTCCATTTATCAGTGAGTTATTGAGGGTTTTGGAGAAGTCAGGACACAGTTTTCTCAGGACTCTGTTTTTATCAGGTACCACAGAGACTATATATAAACTATAATAACAGTAATAAACACAGTGCATCTCATCCAAGCTAAGAACAAAGCAATCTGGAGTGCAATTGAAAACGCTCAGAAAACCCTCTTCATAATGAACTGTTGTTTGTTGTGACTGAAGTTTAGACTGGCTGTTTCAGTAATCAGACCAAACAAGACCAAACTACAATTTCTTCAGGATTCAATGGTCGTCTAAAGTGTCCCGATCAATAGTCTTGGTAATCTGAGGCTGTGATGTTTATATGTATGTGTTTTTTTTTTTTTTCTCTATGCATAAAACCAGACAATGATTAATCTGGTTAAAACAACATAGTGTAGTTCTGGTAACATGACCGACTGATCAACTTTGCAAATTGCACAGTAATTTTGTCATAATACTTTGTTTACATTCCAGCATATCTAGATATCATTGTTTAGATTCCTTTCAGCCCACTGTAGAAGAGTACAGGGAGAATCCCCCTGAATTAAATTGAAATTGAATAACATTAAGCAAATATATGGAGCCACAAACATGGATGGACTGTTAATATCAATCCACTTCTCGATTGGTCCAGTGCAGATGTGCCCAATAGGTAGATTGGGATCTCCAAAGAAGTGTTGGTAGATCCTGAGCAACAAACATATATATATATATATATATAATATATATATATATATATATTAGTAATAAAAACTAGAGATAAGATTATATTACTAATCACTGGACTAAAGTGAGAGTAATATAGATATTGAGTCAGACAGTATAACACATGGTATACTGTATGTTAACATATGGGGCAGTTGGTGACCTAGTGGTTAAGGAAGCGGACTTGGGTCTGCTAGGTCCCCGGTTTGAATCCCCCTACCAATATTAATCGACTCCAGTTCGGTCAGCTGACGTCACAGGTAAACGGTAAAAGCCGGAGTTTCGTCACAACTTGCATAGACATTTATATATAGACGGGTCCATATCTATGGACACGTCATTGATGTGGGAGGAATGCAGAGTGTTTGTGTTTGAGGGAAACCAATTCAGGGCTGTAAATCCGAACCATTGGATCATTTGCAGAGCATTTGAACCGAACAGGGCTTTATTTTTATTGACTTATACACTCGGATCTAATAGACTACAGATTGATAACCGATTGAAATCCCTTTATTTTTACACTCCCAGTAAATATATTTAGAGTTTTCCATCTAGGTAGATCACTTCAGCCTGGTCATTTGGAAAGTAGCTCACAAGACAAAAAAGTGTGGGCACCCCTGGTCTAGCACGTCTAACATGTCCAACCATGTTGCCGTTTCCAAATCAAAATCATATCACGCTCTGAAGAAGTTAGTTCTGCGTAAAGTGCCTGGCCTAGACAGACAGACAGCAAAATGTCCCATCTAACCAATTCATCTTGCATGCCTTGTGTTTACCAGGGGCACAGAGTTTGCATGTGTTTACCAGGGCCACGGAGTTTGCATGTGATTACCAGAGATGTGTATAAGAGACAGATATTACTCATGCTACTGGAAGTGCACTGATCTGATTCAGTTTTCCCAAGGTTTGCTCTCATAATCACAAGGAGCACGTGTTGTGCTTTGAGTTGTTAGTCATAAAGCAAATGAAGAGACAAAGTTCAAGCAGTAAAGTGAAGTTTGAACAGGAGCTATCAAAGGTAATGACCTGAACTGTTCATCTCCCCCATTTGATATACTCAACTAAGAGCCAAAGCCGTTAACCCCATTTTTTGTGTAAATAATGTGATTTAACTTCTGACAGAAAATTCTCTTATCCCTGTAAGCCTTGGAGGAAATATGATTATCTGTTAAAATAACAACAAGAATAACTGGCCGAAACGTGGGGAAAAAAAAAAAACACCATTTAGGTTAAAACAAATGTTTGGACATAATGTAAACCCTGTGGTTTCCATACCAATAATTATACAAACTAATCCTGACATCGGCCTTCAGCCTCACCGCACCCCCCACTCCATCTCCCTCTCTCTGCCACTCTCACTTGTCTTATTCTGCATTTAAATTGTGTTCTCCAGGCAACTCTCCAGTTCTGCGTTGTCAAACCCATCATGGCAGTGATCACCATCATCCTTCAGGCCTTCGGCAAATACCATGATGGAGACTTTAAGTAAGCAGCTCTTTACTGTATTCTTCTTGTTCTATCTTACATATTCACGCCACCGCCTGTAGGCTTATCCGCCGGTTCACGTGCATATCAAACGGTTTGCTCCTTGAGATGGTTTTATCACCTGATTGCAGGTGTGAAGTAACTGTTTGCAAAATAGGGAAATGTTTTCCAAATGCAAAGTGCAGGGTTTAAACGGAGGAGAGTGTCGGCCGGATCCCCAATTCCCTCAGATTGTTGTGCAGTATGCATGTCTGCTGACACTTGAGGGATTATCACAGCATTTGAACTAATTCTGTGAAATTAAATTGTTTCCTATTAAACCTTTTTTCGCAACGTCTGTCCATAAGGTTTTACAGACAAAAATGATTTTGCTTTCTTTAACTGACTTTCAGCCAATATTTGTTCATCAGCATCACATAAATGTTTATTTATTTATATATATGTATGTATATATGTATATAAATGTATGTATATATATATGTGTGTATATATATAAAATTGTATATATGTATGTATATATGTGTGTATATATATATATACATACACACACATATGTGTATGTATATATGTGTGTGCAAATGTATATATGTGTGTATATGTATATATGCATATATATGTATATACTGTATGTGTGTGTATATATATACATATATGTATATATATATATATATATATACATATATATATAAACATTAAAGTGATGCTGATGATCAACAAATATTGGCTTAAATCAGTCATATACATTTACATACATTTTTTGGGATATCTAATTATAATTCAGAGAAACAGCAGCCAGCTCGGTGATATTGGTAGAGGTTATGAAAGCCACTCCACTTCGTTTGGGACTCCAGCAAAGAATTTATGTTGCAATAACTTTCTATTGGTGTTCTAAAATTGAACCAGCCTAATTTGTACTGTATGTCACCGTTTCTGTTTTTTGTTCGTACTGAGACTGTGAAAGCCTGAGGCTGTGGATGGATTTCAGAGCAAATTTATTTAATTTTCGGTATATTTCAGAACTTCAAATTAGTTTCTTTAGAAAAAACAGGGGCAGACTCTGTATTATGTTGTCTGCAGGTATAATCAAAACTATAAAATCTGCCGTTTATAAAGGGTGTTATTTATTTATTTATTTTGTTTTTCAAGCTTTTCTGCCTCTAACATGCACAGCTGCAGGCATGGCCACTTGTTTCTAAACTGCTCAAAACAAGTACACACTTTAGAAGCGTCTTTAAACAGATGTTTCCAATCTTACCGCAGCATCAAATAATAGCTGTGATTAAAACTTTTCAATATATGTCACTATACCTCTACAGAAAAAGTCTCAGGCAGAAAGAACGTTGTTTTTCTTTTCACAAGTGCTTTTGTGGATCTCTATAATGATGCACAGATTGTTTACCAAAAGACCTTCATTCAACCACACAGTATATTCTGCCTGGGATAATTAATGCAGTCACAGCTGATTCCACAGAGAGGCTCGACAGAATAGAAAGAACATAGAAAATGCAGGGAAATATGTTACTTAATCAGACTATTTCTTCGCGAAAAATGGCCAAAACAAAGGGCTTTCATTACTGCTTGTTCTTGAGCAGGACAAAAGGTTGGAGCTCCATGAAGTACGCCTGAAATTACATCAAGTACGCCTGAAATTACATCAGCGATATGATGGCTGTCTTTTCATGCAGTTCAGTGAAATGAATTATATACAGTACAAGCCTGTATATAAAAAGTATATAATGAAGATCAGGAAAAGAGAAGTTGAGGCTAGGTTGAGGAAAGAGGTAGAGATTTGCAAACGACAGTGTGCTTTAATGCCGAGAAAAAAATACAACAGATGCAATATTTGCTCTAAGGATGTTGATGGAGAAGAACAGAGAGGGTCAAAAGGAGCTGCATTGTGTTTTTGTAGATTTAGAAACGGTCTATAACAGGGTGCCAAAGGAGGAATAGTGGTTTTGTATGAGGAAGTCAGGAGTGGCAGAGAAGTATGCTAGATTGGTGCAGGATATGTGCTTTTGGAAGGACATAATATTTTAAGGTGGAGGTGGGACTTCGTCAAGGCTCAGCCCTGAGCCATTTCTTGTTTGCTTTAGTGATGGACAGATTGACAGATGAGGGCAGACAGGAGTCTCCATGGACGATGATGTTTGCAGATGACATTGTGAGACTAGGCAAGAACTAGAAGAGAACCTAGAGAGATGGAGGTCTGCATTGGAGAGAAGAGGAATAAAGGTCAGTCGTAGCAAGACCGAGTACGTGTGTGAATGACAGGGAAAACAATGGAATGGTGAGATTACAAGGAGCAGAGGTGGAGAAGGTGGAGGAGTTTAGATGCTTAGGCTCAACTGTTCAGAGGAGTGGAGACTTTTAGAGGTGAAGAAGAGTACAGACAGAATGGAACAACTGGAGAAAGGTGTCAGGAGTAATTTGTGATAGAAAAGAGTCAGCTAAGGGAAGGGAAATTTTTACAGGACAGTGGTGAGACCAGCCATGATGGATGGATTAGAGACGCTAGGAGTTGGCAGGAGACAGAGTTGGAGGTGGAGGAGTTAAAGATGCTGACGTTCTCTTGAGGAACGACAAGGATGGACAGGATCAGGAATGAGATCATTAGAGGGACCAACACAGGCTATAAGGTTTGGGGAAAAGGCTTAAGAGGCTAGATCGATATGGTTTTGACATGTTCAGAAAAGAGAGTGGATACATCGGTAGAAGAATGATCCTAGAGATGGAGCTACCAGGTAGGAGACATAGAGGAGATTGCAGGATGCAGTGAAAGAGGACATGGAGGTAGTTGGAGTCAGAGTAGAAGAAAAGGGTAAGAAGAAAAAGGTTGATTCGCTGTGGCAACCCCTGACAAAGGGACAAGCTAAAAGGAGAAGAAAATGATGACAACCTGTATACAGAATTAAAATACAATCTGTCAGTCATATTTCTTTTCTTAAAATATATGTGAATAACCCAAGAATCTGAGTTTTGTTCAGTGCAGTGTGGCATAATTATGCGGAGAAGGCCTCAAGGTGAACCCTACTATCGTTTTATCTCATCCTAAATTCATAAAAAACAAGCGACTTTAAGCTGATAGCATAAATTCTGTCCATTCTTTATAGCTAGGCATTTTATGCAGAGCTAGCTTCCTCAGGTTGTAATAAGTTTGTAATAAGAGTTTAGCTTGCAAGTGTTATCACAGTTCGACTTACGACACTGACACTTAAAATATTGAGAAAGTAATAAATACTCAATACGTGGTACTAAGACCAACATTTTTGGTCATTTACATTTACAGTTCCAGACCTTTACATTCTAGATCAGGAACCTCTCCCAACAGAAAAAAAACAAACCACCAGGAGCTACAAAAAGTCATTTTGACAGAAAAAAGTGTTGCATTTTTTATATTAATGCACAAATACTGAGGAAACAAGATGTTATTGTTGCATGCAACAAAATATTTGAAAATGAGATACTGGGTTTAAGATTATGTTTTGAAAAAAAAAAATCTCTGAATTATTTTCCTGCTGTAAACTAAAAATGCTGTCTTCTCCTGCGTATCGTCATCCTTCTGTTAGTACTGGAGTACTGGAGCTTGGAGTCGCTGTCAGTCTGGAAAAAAGAATGCTATTGCATTGAATAGTATAATATATATATATGTATATATATATTTGAAATAGATGAATAAAAACCCTTCTCTTGTCTGCAGTGTGAACGGGGGCTACCTGTACATCACCATCATCTACAACTTCTCAGTCAGCCTGTCCCTCTACGCCCTCTTTCTCTTCTTCTTCGCTACCAGCGACCTCCTCAGGCCTTACGAGCCAGTGCTCAAGTTCCTAACAATCAAATCGGTCATCTTCTTATCATTCTGGCAAGGTGAGCTCACACAAATTCGTTTTTTTTTTTTTTTGGAGGGGGGCCTTATCTAATCGCTTCCACTTCAAGTACATGTCCTGCACGTACTTCGCAGGCATGGTGCTGGCCATCTTGGAGCGCAGTGGCGTCATTCCCAATGCTCTTGTCATCGACGGCAACAACGTTGGTGCCGGCACTGTCGCCGCAGGCTGGCAAAACTTCATCATCTGCATTGAAATGTTTTTCGCTGCCATCGCCCTGCGGTATGCCTTCACCTGTAACGTCTACCAGGAGAAAAAGAACGAAGTGCCAGGTGAGTGCATCTGGAGTGACAATACTTTATTTTCCTTCTTGTTCGGAGAATCCAGGCTGACGGGATGTAATGTTTCATTTCTGTGATTTAAAACACCTTAAACAAATAAAACAGCTCCAAACCTGAGGAGGTCATTGTTGCATCAGCATGAACCAATAGAAGATTTGACCATGACATGGATGACAGAATCTTCATCATCATAGCAAATGTACTGTTTAACACCATGTTTTTGACTTGAGACAGTGGTGTCTACAATTTGATCTGGGGACCAGGCCAGGAGCAGATACATGGAGTGTTTGTGTAAAATAACATAAATGACATGCCTGATGGCTAAAATGCTAAAGGGCTTTAAGTCAGTGGTTCTCAACTTGTCTCAATCTAGGACCCACATTTTCCTGTGGTCATTAAGTTCATTAAATTCAAACCAAGTGAATGTGAATGTCTTAGAAAAAAACAAAAAACTTCACTTATTTTATCACTTATTTTAACATATACATTTTATTCAGCAGTGTGCCTTTCAAAATAAGAGATTTTCTAAAAAAAAAATAAAAACACATGCTCAACAGGTGATTCACATCATTTTGATTTTGCAACCCTTTTGGGTCGGCACCCACCAGTTGATAACTAATGCTTTAAGTCATTTTTTATGCTATCTATTGGGGAAATGCAAGCATTGCAGGAGTGAGTCAGAAGTGTGATGGAAATAGAAATTAATAGTATAAATCATAGGCCTCAAGCTTGAGGCTCATGGGCCATTTGTGGCCCGTGAAATGATATTTTGTGGCCCGCACCTTAATAAGTAAGTTTCATGTTAGTGAAACCCAATGAAAAGTCACGTTGGTTATAGAGGAGATGGTCATGTTGGATGCTCTCAGTGATGAACGCTGAATGTTATTATGTCAATGGAGACCTTCTTCGTTACACTACTCACTTTCATCCAATGCAGTTTCTGATTCATGGAGACCAGTGTTGATCAACCGCTGATCAAACTTCAGGCCATTACCGTAAATGTATTTTCAGGGACTGATGTATGTTCTGTACTACAGTATAGCATTGTGTGCGTCACCAGTTTTGTGTGCTTCAGCAATTTTATAATTTTGCTTTCCACATTTCTACACATCTGCAGTGTTGCATGTCACATAATCTATGGGAAACTGACTTTTAATATTTTATTTCTTTTGTATTGCCCATTAACAGTTTATGCGACCCTGTGGTGCAATAACAGTGGGGGCAGTGGTCCCTCAATTCAATTGATTTTGAGACCCCTAATATAAATGGAATGGTATGACGGGCCACATCTGGTCCTTAGGCCATAGTTTGTCCATGTCTTATGTTCTGTAGTACAACCAAAATTTCAGGTTATTAAGTAAAATAATTCCTTCAGATAAAAGTAACTGTCAATGCATTATTTAATGCATTGACAATTATGTGCACAAAACACATAATTAAAGGTTACCTCTATATGTAGCCATAGTGTTTTCTAGTTTTAATCTAAAATAATGCAACATTTTGATTTCGGTGCCTTGTGCTGTGTTGTTACATTTTCTGTTTATGGTTTTGTTTTTTTTTGTTTTTTTTTTTTAATGTAAGTTAAAACAGGAGTGTGTGAGCGGTGGATCGGTCGTTCTTCAGCGTGTTGAAGTGCTGAGCCTGAACATCTCAAGTGTTTGAGAGGCACACGCATTTCCATTACGCTGAAGTAGTGCCCACTTACTCATGGCTCAAAGGACAGATGCCGTTAAAGAAAAGGCAGAGGAAGATGAAGAGAAAATCAAAGTACATTACGGTAACAAGCGAAGGGAGGGGTGCGACCCTTTGACGTCGGCGCTGTACGTCAGCGATAGACAAATGGGAGTCTGAGGGAAAAGCCCTCTGCGGTGATATCAATCATTTCATGGCTTTTCCCAAGCAATGGCAGCCGTCCATGCCCTAAGCTGCTTAAAATGCAGAAGTACTAAACATGACCGTAAACTGGAACGTTTCTCAATCAGCTTGATGAGCATCCAATACTAATTTACTTATTTTACTTATTTGGTGGTTGGTGTGTTCATGCCTGATTGGCTGCTCAGTGCATATTTCTTGACTATTGTTTTATAGCTCAGGCCTACTGTCCTTTAAAACCCCAGACCATGTTTATTATAGGACGCAGTTTGATGAACGTTTTATTCATTCTGCCGTATCTGTCTATGACTCTCTATGATTCCAAAACTACTAGAACAACTCTGAGGGTATTGTTCCGACCACTAGTTTCTACACCAGACATGGGCAAACTAAGGCTCGGGGGGCGGAAGCAGCCCGTTGAGCTCTTTAATGCAGCCCCCCGACCTTGTCCAAATTAAATAATCTATTTATATAATCAATATACTCCTGCCTTCTTTCAGCAATAGTGCATTTCCCTGGTAGATGACATCATAAAAGGTATTAGTAATGTAGGATTTTAGGTTTTAAACATGGCATTTATCATAGTTTTAACGTATGATCCATCTTTCTGCCCTGGACTCGGCCCCAAAGTCCAATTTTGGGGCTAATTGTGGGCCGCGAGTCAAAAAGTTTGCCCACCCCTGTTCGAAACCCTACAATTGCTCACACTACATTCCTCTAATGAAGATAAATAGATTGTCATTTTTCATGATATCTCCAAAACATCATATATCTGAACACAAAGTATTAAAGACAAGCGAGAAGACACGAGGATGAAGCTAATAAAGCTCCATACACAAGGGCCTATTGTTTGTACTATACAGTGAGTCTGCTTTCTCCCCACTTGGTGCATCCCTGATTTTTAATTGGGGTGAGAGGCTTCAATCTCGCCAGAGTTTGGCTATATGGTAGCATTTTATTGTAAGTTTTAAAAAAAACAATTCCAATATTTTCAGTATGTTCTTTTTTTCAACCACATCTGTCATGTGCACTAACCCAATAAGAAAAATAAAAAAATATATATGAAGTCCTGCGATATAGTTGGACTCGCGAGATTGGTATTGGGGAAAAAAAAACTGAGATGGACTGAGGGACCAAAGGGAGGACCGCAATAAAGAGAGGGACACTCTGTGCGTTAACAACTTAATAACTATCTCTCCTCGACTCTCCCAGTTTCTCCCTCTTCGCAGTGGGTGAAATTGTCAGACGTTTACCCGGTCCATCGTGTAGAAAGAGGTTGATGACCTATGTTTTCTAACCAGTGGCAGTGCTAGTGTCTCTCAGTTCTCCAAACAACATATTGCTGCGCCCCCAGCTGTCAGTGCACGCAACAAGAGAAACTAGTTTGCCTGTACTGAAGCGCCCAAGTGTCCCTGTTCATAACAAAGGGAAAGGAGTAGGTAGCACAGGAGAACATAGCCACGGTTAACTGCATTTCATAATTTTAGGTAGCCACATGATAGCCTCTGCTGTGTTAATGTACTGGGGAACTGTACTGAATCTGAATAAAATAAAAAATAATCTTCTACTTACTAATCTACTTACCTAATGCACAAGCCCAGTAGGTGGCAGTCATCCTCCCAGATTTTTTTTAGTAGCAAGTATAATGTGCAGGTCATGCACTAAGTGAGGAAAGTTAGGAAGCTACATTTACATTTTAAGTTACATTCATTTAACAAAACCAAAAAAATACATTTTTTTTGAAAGATTATCTACAAAATAAAATAGCTTATTAATATATATATATATATATATAAGTTTTTTTAGAAAAACAAGTAAAGAACAAGACAGAAGGCGGAGGTGGAGGAGTTAAAGATGCTGAGATTCTCTTTAGGAGAGACAAGGATGGACAGGATCAGGGATGAGTGACTAGAGGGACAACAGAGACAGGAACTTATGTGATAATTATAATAGGACCAGCTGTTCTGATGATTATTGACCCATATGAGTGGAGGGAGCCTTACGTTGAGACACCAAGTCTCAAGAGATTATATCAACAGTTGCATAAGTACAAATTTTGATAGTATTTTTTTTTTTTTTTCTAAGATTTTTACACTTCCTGTCCTCACCTTGACCAGATGGCGACATCTTGGCTTCACCCGTCCTCAACAGTTAAAGCAGAGTAGGGATCAACTGAGCTCAGAAGACCATGAGCTGCAGACAACAGTAACTGTGACCCTGAAACCAAAGGCTGTGCAGTAGTTGCTGTTTCCTCCTCCTCCCTTTCATTTAAACCATAGCTGGGTGCCAGACCTTAACCTTACTCACAGCTGGGTGTTTAAGACAGAGAACATTTGACAGAGGACATTTTCCATTGGTCCCTTAATAGACCTCAGCCTCTCGGAAGCCTCACCCTTTAACAATCATTGCTGTTTCTCTTTCGGACAGTTTTACTGTATGTTCAGTACATCTGGCCAACACTCTGGGGGGTCCCGACCCCCCAACTGGTGGGTCCCGACCCAAAAGTAGGTCATGGACCCGTCTTGAATCGGTCGCGAACAGCTGGTCATGAATCAGCTAAATAATGTGAATCTGCTGTTCATTTGGAAACTAAACATCCGCATATGAAGGCAAGCCAGTGATTTTTTTTTTTTTTTTTTTTTTTTTTTTCTCTCTCCTTGGTGATAGAGAGTGGGTCGCGACTTAATGACCACAGGAAAATATGGGTCCCAGAGTTAGACCAGTTGAGAACCACTGGTCTAGATAGAACTTTATTGATCCTTCGGGAAATTATGGTTCCAGCAACAGTACAGCACCGAAGTACAAAGTACAAAAAAGACCAATAGAAACATTATGAGTGAAGTTGAGGTATGTTAACCAAAACAGTTACCAGTGGATGTTAGTAGTTGTGTGCAGGTGTGTATGTGTATATATACATGTGTAAATATATATACAGTCATGGAAAAAATGATTAGACCACGCTGTTTTCTTCAATTCCTTGTTCATCTTAATGCCTTGTTCCACTAAAGGTTTATCACCTGGTGGAAACAATGAACACAAAACCATGCAATGACTAAAAGCACTGTATTTGTCAGTACAATGTTATTGCTAGTGATGTAGGAACGGAAGTGATTTCTGTCACTGTCAATAAAACCATGCAAAATGGCCAGAAATCAGCTCTGAAATTAAACTGAATTATGAGCCTTTTTTGTTGTTATTATATTTGTCCAGATTAATGTAGATTATGTGGAAGAGACATTTTAATGGACAGGAAATTAAGGAAAGAGTGGTTTAATTTATTTATTTTTTGTCCATGACTGTATATACATCTGTATTTATAAATATACGTACATGCATATCTACACATACAGCTGAAATAACACGTACACGTGCAACACATAAGGTGTAGTACTAGTAGTATATTAGTAAATTAGACTTAGGACAGTGAATTTGCTATAAAATAAGGTGTTGTGGTAGGATATTCTATGTCCTAAGTGGATTTTTTTTTTTTTTTTTTTTAATGTAGATATTTTCACACCTTTATGCTTTGTGACAGTGTCTTAATGGGGAGATTATGTTTTCAGGTCACCCATTCAACTGTCACTGTTATGTGCCAGGGAAACCTTGAAGGGATTTTCGTTACTATGCTGCGAACAGACTCACAGAACTGTTTAGATCCAGAGAGTAAATGTTCCCTTCAAACTCAAAGTGACTCGAAGGTGATGTGATGACACGTCATACATTTTAACTATCCCATTCATCAGACGTTGTGGTTTGCAGTTGTGTGTTTCAATGAAAGCTGTCAAAATGAAGAGGAGATTAATTCGTAGTTTAAGAATACTGTGGGGGAAAACACCCTCTTGACACTCGGCATTTTTTTTTTTTTGCGATGGCTACGACTTTGTGGTCAAAGATCTGGTTTGTGTCAGACCAGTCTCACCTGTCAGTGCACGGCTGACGGACTGACTGCAAAATACTAAATAGACTGAGTGCGACTGTACGCTGATTTATGATGCTGCGCGATGGCCACCGTTTAAAAAAAAAAAAGGAACTTAGGACTCATACATGGCAAAAATGTCACAGTGGAGATTCAGAGTAAACTCTTAAGTTGTAACTTTCTGTATTTTTTGGCAGTTTTCATTCAACAATTCTAGAATTTGAATGAACTGTTTGTCCATCTATCTGCCTGTGTATCTATGTGTCTATGTGTATGTGTCTGTCGGTCTTTGTGCCTGTCCATCTGCCTGACTTTCTGTCTGTCTATGTGTCTGCCTGTCTGTCCTATCTATATGTATGTGTCTGTCGGTTTATGTGTCTTTGTGTCTATCCGTCTGCCTGTCTATCTGCCTGTGTCTCTGTCTACGTGTCTGTTTTTCTTTGTATCTATGAGTCTGCCTGTCTACCTGTCTGGTTATGTGTCCATCTGTCTGTCTGTTTAGAATAAAACAATTATTGTCACATACAATTATTCATATAAATTATAGTCTATATGTATATTATTAATATTAATATTTTGAATATTATGTTATTGTGTTCTAATTGTGTTGCCCAATTGTGCTAATTGTCCATAGCATGTAGCAAGAACCCCAAAATTGGCTACAAGTTAAATATGTTATTATTACTATTAATATTTATTTCAATTTAAGCTTGTTTATGTTTTTGTTTTTTTTTTCTATTAAGGAAACTAATTAAATGTGAAATAACCAGAACATTTTTATCCACGCCGCCCCCTTGTGACACCTCGTTCAAGCCCAGGGTTACCACACTTCTTAATCTTTAGCTTAAAATATTGTCAGAAAATGTTGCCAACAAATATTTTTAGTAACTGTATTTTTAAAGGTAAAATTTTGCAGCCAATAATTATTTCGCAAAGTAACCAAGATTACCTTGTAACAAAAAAAAAGCAAAAAAAAACTCACATTTGGAAAGTAATCCTTTTTTTTTTTTTTTGTTGAAAAACAAGTTTTTATGACGATCATTGACAAAGACCTTAAAGCCTCTGTTCCTGTTCTGTTCCTGTTCTGTGTTCCTGTAGAGAACATGCCTCCGATGCAGAGCATTTCCAGCGGTCTGAAGGAGACCATAAATCCCGGGGACATGGTGCAGGACGCCATCCACAACTTCTCCCCTGCCTACCAGCAGTACACACAGCAGTCCACGCAGGAAGTGGTTCAGCCCAGCGCCAACGGGAAGGCGGTCACGGGCAACAAAACCCCCCACAAGTCGGACAAAATCATGCTGATTACCTCCGACGACGAATTCTAGGCTCCCTTCCAGCTCAGACCCAGGTGCGTGTGTTCCTGCCGCCCACTCTCTGCCACCCCCCGGGGGAACGGCTGGATCACGTACCGCACGGCGCCGTATCTGATCCAGGTGTCTTACTTTCCTGCGCCCAGTGTTTACCACAAAGTCCTAGCAGCATTTGATAGGGGAACCGAAATAAAAGTTTGGAATTTGTGACAAAATTTATCAAAGTGACTCAGTTAAGTATAAAACCAACAGGACTCAGCAGCTGACGGTGTCTCTGCAGAGTCTGCAGGGAGAAATCGATGTAACAAATCAAGGCCGCCTGATGAGCCGCGTTCTTCTTCTGTCACCTCTACGCCAGCGCTACCCTCTGGCCACGCGAGGCATTTTCCCTGCGATTCTTTTGCAGTCGAGACGATGACCTTTTTCTCGCAGCCGCGGGCTGGACGCAGTGGACGAGGTGAAGTGACACTTTGCAAAAAAAAAAAACTGTCTGGTCCAACGCCTTTGGAGTTTTCACTCGGCCTTACCTTCTGACAAATGTAAACAAATCACACCTGTTTCCTTTTCTTTTCTTTTCTTTTTTTTTTTTTTTTTTGACTGGGCCCCCGACGCTGCTCATCGGAGACAAGGACGAACAGGATAAATCCGCCGTCTGCCTGTGTTATTCCTCATTAATATTCCCAGCTTGCTAAAGATCATAATTCAGTGCAACTCAACCAGACAGCCGTTTAGCGACGCTTCATAATTAGTCTTTGACGACACAGGCCCCTCGTTTGTAACATTTTAACAAGCTGCAGCCTCACTCTCGTTCTCGTGGGGATTCAAACACATTTGCACAGAATGAGATTTTTGTTATTGTGTTGTTTTTAATGTATATACATGTGATGCGCTTGCGTGATTTTACAATTGTTTCTTTAATTTATGAAGGGGAAGTTATTTGCAGTAAGAGAGTGAAGCTCGGGTTTTCACTCGGACACAAAGTGACTCATTAACCAAACTGACAGGTGTTTTGGTTCTTCATATTCTTCACTACTACCTTTCCAAACGAACATGTTGACTGATGTTTGTTCTCGGTCTTGGTTTGAGTTGGTTTTATATGACCTGATAGGTTTGTGTACTTTGTAAATATTGTAATATTCTAACGTAATCACTCGTTCTGGGATAGTAAAACCAGCAACCGTATGTACATACAGTACTTCCTGTTGTGTGTGTGTGTACACACAGGTACAAAGACATCAAACCCTTGGGACTGCCTTCGAGTATAGGACGATTTATTTTCACGGAACGGTGCGGTGGAAAAAAAATAGTACAACCATTATTGAAGCAACTTTGAGGGAGTAAAAGTTAAAGTTGTATCACTGGGAGATATGTATTACACAGGGAAGGTGTACATCAACTTTAGGTAGAGCTATTAATAAAACTTCACATGCAGTAGTTTTATTTTGACGAGCACTTTGACATCTTTGGAGAGTCATCTGTAATTGTAAAAGAATGCAGTTATTTTCAAAATAAAACTTATTTCAAGCTGATCTGCTTTATTATTATCATTATTCTCTGTGGTTCAAATGATAAATGACCCACTGTCGACGGCCAGGCCCAGACCCAGAGGTTGAGAACCTCAACCATGACTGAATGTATAAGTGAAGATGCGTGAACCTCTGTTTTGTTGAATTCTGTTGTCAAACTCAATCAACAAACAACAGTCATAACCGAGGTCAAACAGGATTAGCAATGTTTGAACATGCATTATGGGAGATGTAGTTATGATAAAATGCTAGATCAGAATGGAAATGATCAAGCCAAGGTGAAGGGAAAGGATGTACAACCTGTAAATCCTGCACAAATTTGTTGTAGATTTTATATATGTGTATATATATATATATATGTATATATATGTATATATGTATATATATGTATGTATATATGTATGTATGTATATATGTATGTATGTATATATGTATATATGTATGTATATATGTATATATGTATGTATATATATGTATGTATATATGTATATATGTATATATGTATATATGTTTTGATATATATAAAATATAAACACAGACATTTCTCTG
>JAFBJS010008651.1:39669-56266 GCA_016785265.1 Paraplagusia blochii
ACACATATACAAACACATGTGAGAAGGTATATATGTGTATATACTGTATTTATGTATATGTATTAAAGACGCTCCATAACAAAAGTGGCTGAAACTAATAATGAGTTAAGCCTCGAGAAAATCAAAGTCTACTGGCCAGCTAAGATTATAGAACTAAATATTTTCTCTCATAAAAACACAAAAGTGAACTTAAGTCATACTTTGAGAGCATACTTTTTATTGCTTTCACTCCGTCGTCTGTTTTGCTTTAGCTCTGTGGTTAAAGGAATACCATCTGCTACGGATGCATCAAAAAGAGCTGATCTCTTAAACGGCTCGAGTACAGAAGAAGTATGTAGCCAAATCTACCTCTTGCGCAAAGAAATTTTCCTTCCTTTCATAATCGCATAATGATTAACATGTTTGGATTTAAGGTGATATGAAATACGTCCACACTGCTGAGACGTTGGCACTGCCAGACAAGCCTGCACTGGCTAAAGCTTTGGCTTGCATCATTATAACTTCATGTTTTAGCTATTTCGTTTCAATGCTTAAAGTATTTCAGCTGAAAACACACTTTGGACCAAAATTTGGTTGAGATTTAGGTTCTTTTTAAATAAAATAATAGACTTAATAAAGAATCTGTATTCTGAAGTACAATGGGTGCTCTGTAAAGGTTTAGTCCTGTATTCCAGCAAGTAAACAACAATAATATACAACTGTTTAACAACTCACCATTCAGTTACAACTGCATAATAACTCACCATTCAGTGTTAGATAGTAGATCATAACACTTTGTTGTGTTTAATTTTATTCTCTGTTATCTTTTACCTCCAGTTAGAATTTCCATTCCTGTTTATTGTGTTTAATTGAATTATACTTAATCTTTTATTTTGGTAGAATCTTCAGGATTTTCAATTCTAATTCTAGTGTTATTATTTCTACTTTTGTAATTCTACTTTATTTTTATCTGTGGTAATTTAACTCGCTGCTAAAATCTGTCTAAGTCTAAATCAAGGAAAAAAAGTAATTTTTTACCTTTACTGACTTAAAAACTTGCAGTTTAAAAACACTGCTTTGTTTGTTACTATCCGCTCAGAGTCTTTTCCCCTTTAATTTCCGTCTCCAGACTGTTGTGTGGTTTCTTTGCGAACAGATGAACCTCAAAGCCTCTTAACTTAGTAAAATAAACAGATGCGAGGCAAGTAAGCCAACACAACAACTGAACCCAGAGCCAAATAAACTGCTGTTTGGAGATTCAGGCAACATCTGTTGCTCTTTCTGGTGCGTTAGACTCGACACAAGCAAAAAGGAAACAATTGAAATGTAAAATGAGAGTCGAGAAGTAGAAATAGAAAGCTAGTTGACCTTAACTTCCTATGTTGAGTGGAGTTGCGTCATAGGGGGGTCCCTGGGTCTATTTCTTTTCAAAGATCATGGAAAAGCAGAGAGCGGGGCCTCCAGCTCGGGCTGAGAGGCCAGGTTGTTTTCCTGAAATTCTTGAGGCATGTGCTTATGTTTTTGCAACTCGCATATGGACATGGTTTTCCTGAACATTATGCCAAGCATTCCTCAGGAGGAAATCCACTCTTCAAAGATTCAGCCACATAGACAAGACAGAAATGTGTCTAACAACAAGTGGTGGATTCACATTCGTTTTTTTTCTGTTGCAATAAGAAAACTAGTCTGTGAAAAACACGTCAAAGAAAAAAGGGCTTCAGATGTGGGGCACGGGGAAGAAAAGTGCATTCCTGAGTGAGCGCACATGTGCACAGAAGGCAAAGAGCTGGGCTGGAGAAGAAACATGCAGCCCGTGAGTGTGTGTCCTGTGATGCACTCAGCCATGGGGGCGGAGCTCAGACGGTCCCTCTTGTAAAACAACGGCTGCGAAATTCACAAAATGTCTGGAATTCACCATAGTCTCACATCTTGCGCCTGCCCAAACAAATCAACTCTGCAGCCTGTGAGCACATGTGAGATTGTCAGGAGTCGACAACCTCAGCCTTTCAGAGAACAGGGGTCTGAAAACCTTCATCAGCGGGGAACAGACTTGATCAAGTACAACAACAACACCTGACCATCAACCAATCCTATGAATACTTGAATACTTGATACTTGAAGTAAATCCCACACTTCTAACACCATAATTCTTGAAGTTGGCATAGTAATCAAATGCAGTCGAAGCAAGAATCAGAATCAATTATTTTATTCTAGAAAGTTTTTTGTGTGTGTCTCAAGACTATTGGGTCAAAACAAAGTGATGTGACAGTTCCCATATGTTCCAGAAGGTTCCAATAGAGTTTGAAGACTGAGACAAACCCAGTGAACCCTGGTGACTGTACTGATATGAGGATTTTGGTCAAGAATCTTTTCTAAGGTCTATGTTTACCAGTGCTAGGCAAGTTACTTTACTGCATTGAAAAAGTAACTAGTTACATTACTTTAAAAACACATTGAAAAAGTTTAGTGTTGAGTTCTGTAGCATCTATCATGATGAAATGTAGTGGTACATTAAAAACAAAATCCCTATATTTCCCTATAAGGCAAGAGGACCCGCCCAGGTCTCTTTTTGATTGGCTTACCCTGAAATGTCAACCCATGTCAACTAAGCATCACTCCTTTTCAATGCATGGGTTCAGTTAGTGTGCACCGCAGTCTTTTACTCATGACTTTGAGAGTTACGACAGACACACACTGACAGGCAGCAGACAGATTCCGCTGCTGTCCTCTCTCAGTGGCCAGGAGAAACCGTCCGTTTGTAACAGATAGTAACGAGTAACGAGCCCTTTTACACCACAGTAACAATAACGGAGTTACTGAATGAGAAAAGTAATGCATTACATTATTAGTTACCGAGAAACGTAGTTTTGTTATGTAACGGCGTTACAAGTAACACATTAGTCCCTACCCTGATGTTTACCATCCCTTTTTTCTTAAGTAATAACACTTATTCGACAACAGAAATAGCCCAGAGTGAAACGACACATAAAAATATCACCAAAAGGACATACAATTTAGACTAAATACTCAACGCTTCAGGTTCAAATCCACCAGGTTGCCACTGAGGTGCTCTGAACATAGCGCTTCCTGTATTAAATAATCCGCATTCAATTCACTTTGCATTCACATTCAGTTTAAGTTGGTATTCGCTACACATTCAATACCCGCTTTGCATTCACACACAATAAGGGAGCAAATGCGCATTAGTCTAACCATGGTCCAGTTTCAATTTGATCACTTGGTTATATAACGAGATCTCGTTAATATGCAGTTTTATTTAATATGGATTCTGTCAGCAAACACACGTGCAATTTTGAGGAATAAATGGAGCAGGTTAGAGAAAGATCAAGGCGACGTATGAAGGCGATGAGAAGGAGACACAAAGAACGAATGAAGAAGATAAGGAGAGAAAATATGAGGAGTTTTTTTTGTAATCCTGTTCCTAATAATGCAGCAACATATAGCAAGGTTGTTGACAAGGAGATGAGCCACTCCTGTAGCATTTTACGAGCTCCTTAAACTAATACGGGTGTTGTGTTCACACACACCCGGGGAGCAACAACCGTTTTACTTTTTATTGCTTTACACCCGTATTAGTTAATTTGGTATCAAAACGGCTGATTAGAGAAAACGGTGTTAGTTAATGCACATAAGTTGAGGAGCGAATGCACGTTAGTTTGTAATGTGAACGCAAACGGGGATCAAAACTGGTTTCGCTTCCCAGCGAATACCAAATTAAGCCCCAGTGTGAAAACGGCATGAGCAAAAGAGGGAAAAAAATAGAACCGTCTATTCAGTGGCTCAATCCAGACACTGTGGTAAAAAAAAAATGTATGTCTGACATCAAAAACAATCAAGAAGGGAAAGGTGCATTTTGTTTACGTGAAGTTGGTACATACAGATGTCACAAACTTCTGAAGAGGTTGTTTTTATAACACATTGGTTTTAGCAGATGGTTTGGCAGCCCTGCTTTGTTTTTAACAATATTGGTCTGAAGAGATCCCTTCCAAGTTACAAAGAACAAAGTAGCAGGTTTTCCATTAAAAGTATTCTGCTTCTTACTTCAAATGGGTCACAGGCTGAACAGTGAGACGTCGCTATGAGATGTGCACAAACTGTGGTTTGAAGATATTTGAAAAATGACTTTCATGTCTCCCTCTGGGCAATCTCTAATTGTTTGTCATCATGGCTACAAGATGGAATCATTTAATGCCGACTTCTGAATAGTAACTGCCAACTATGTGTTTATATAAAGCAGGCTGGGTTAGGTTAGCACTGAAGTCAACTATTTAGGATTTTTCTAAAAATAAATGATAAATAAATAATAACTTTAACAGCAGGGAGCTGTGGCTGTTTATGCTTAACCACTGGTGCAACTGTGTCTCCGTTTTTAAACAACGTTCTTGCAACTAAATAACGTTATTGCAAAGGTTTGTTTCTTGTCTGGAAACATTCTTGCTTCACAAAGGACTGCAAATATGTCTTATTGTTTCATATTGGAAAGTGACAACTCAGCATCTCTCCTCCTCTGCAGACGTTTTCTCTATTTTGTAAATAATAATAGAGTTTGCAAAAAGGACAGGATTTTGGTGTTTTTTTTTTTTTAACTAAAACAATGACTTTTCTGTGGCCCTTGATTTAACAGCCTAAGAAAATGAAATAGATTGGCCAACAGAGCCAACATTTTTTTTGTTTTTTTTTTGCTTTCATTGATCAATGAATGATCAGCAGGTATTCTGCAACTCTTGACATAGCCATTCCTTAGTATGACCTAGGGGGGACTTTCATGGTTATAAAGGTAATAAGAAAATCTTCATTTGCTAAAGCTCGCCATGTTGAATTAGTATTTGGAAGACATCTTTGTTTTACTTTGCTGGTGTGATGCAATTTTATTTGATGTGTTATATGGGAACGTTTTGCCCTTTATTAAAGCTTCTTAGCATTAGCCAGATTCTTGATGTTTTTGTGTTTCAGGTTATTGTGTTACCACTGCAATCAATAGATAGGTGAGTAACAAAGGTACTTATGTACAGTGTTTCGGTTCAAATTACTCTACGCTGTAGTGGATTTACCGGTGTAATTGCTGTTGGTTGTTTGCAATTTTTTGTGATCAGACACAAAAGTGTCATCTGAACCACATTGCTGCCCGCAAAGTTTGCACCTGAACAAATTAGACTGGTGGCAATTAGACTTCAGTTGCCAACAGCATTGTTTCTATTTTGTTGCAGTAGGTTATGGAGATACGGCAACGGGGCGTTTAACAACGTTCAAGTTCAAGGCTGTGCTTCAGGTAACTGTGGGGCCCAGTCTTCTCCTAAAACAAACAGCAGATCAAAGACTTGTGCGCTCACGCTTCAGTGATAAATGCAGAGCAGGCTTGTGTCTGCCCTCCTCCTTGTTTTTCTTCCCTTTGTGTTTGTGACTGAGCAGAACGCAGGCTGAGAGTCAAATGCATTCCTCTGAGGAAAAAGAAAAAGAAAAAAAAACTTGTGCTCCTTGCATTTTTCTCCTTTTTCTCAGGAAGGTGGTGAGACTGCAGTGCTCTCGCAGCAGTCTGCTCTTTCTTCAGCGAAGCACATTTGGTGGGATACTATGTGAAGGAAATGGAGAGCATAGCTGAGCAGTGAGTCATGCTGTTTACTGGTAAAAGCGAGGACCAGCGGCAGGGAATCACACACCCTCCCGATCTGACGTTTCCTGGAAACTCCCGTTGTTTCGTTTGGGAGGAAGGAAAAGTACAGAGAACCTTGGAAATGGTTGGAATGACCACCGGAACGTTGGTGCAAAAGGGAGGAGAAGTCACTGAATATTTCAGCAAAGTTATTTCACGCAGTCTCCAAATCTAGGATCCAGGTTAACCTTCAAGGTATTACAACCAAGGTTTTATTAAACCTGGTTAAATACCAGTGATCCCAAACATAGGGTTTCTAGTTTCCTCTTCCCAGTCAGATTTCCTGCTATTTATGATTGTGTATAACTTAAATTCATCTAAAGCTCATTCATTAAAGCCAGCCAATAAAATAGAGAGTGACGGCACAAACTGCGACTGTGTTACAGTTGCTGGTGCTGCTGCCAGGGTGAAGTTTGAGTCATCATGGAATCAGGGAGTTACCAAGCAAAAAGACGACCAGTTGAATCAGCAAATGACCCTCTGTCATTTTATAACAAAATGAGCAACAGGCAAAGCAGAAAAAATAAACAATAGCAGTAACAGGGATCATTATAATCAGGGTTAAATATAGAGACAAATCAAAATTCACCTTCACACCCATTCCTCCAATTATTCTCTAATCAACCTTTTGCTTAACGCACACATTTCAACCACATTAAAAACTCAACTCAGATGAAACTGATGTTCCTTCTCAACTGTGAGAGTCTATTTTAATCTTTAAAATTACACTGTAAGCGTGTAAAGCAAATCACCAATATTGATACAACTTGCCCCCTACTTGTATTTTCTCCACTTTTTAGACTGTTTAGAACTCCTTAAAACAGGATGTCCAAGATATGGCATGTGGGTTGTGTAAAAAAAAAAAAATCAAAATGTTTTATCAAGTTCTATTTCTTTGGGTATCAATATTTCCTAATTAATTTGCAAAGGGAAAAGCATGAATGCATGGTTATCTATAGGTAATAATGTTTTCTTTTCTTCGGGGGTTGCCACAGCGAGTCAACAATTTCCATCTCACCCTTGTCCTCTGTATCCTCAACTCTAACTCCAACTACTTCCATGTCCTCCCTCACTGCATCCACAATTCTCCTCACTGGCATTCCTCTTCTTCTCCTACCTGGTAGCTCCATCTCTAGGATCATTCTTCTACCAATATAACCACTGTCTCTCTTCTGAACATGTCCAAACCATCTTTACTAGTGTCTCTAGCCTTTTCTCCAAACCTTCCTGTCCATGTTGTCCCCCTGATTACCTCGTTCCTGATTCTGTCCACCCTTGTCACCCATTAAGAGAACCTCAGCATCTTTTTTCGCCTCATGTTTTTTACCTATTCCTAATGTCTCTAAACCATACATCATTGGAAATTTTGTTATTACATATAACCAGGCTATATATGGCCCTTATATTAAAATAAATTTGATATGAACCAATAAACAGGGACAAGTATATGGTGTTGATGAAGTTCAAAGTTCACATTTCGTTGTGTGTGTGGTGTGGATCCCAATGACAAGGAGTTTCTTTTCCTTTACTTCCTAAAATCATATTACGCCCTAAATAAGCTAGTTCTGCAGGAATTTTTGTAAAACTTATTGCGTCAGCTTAACGTAATTCATTCTTTGAACTTATCATTGTGTAGTTTGAAGACGTCAGCGCAAGATGAAATAATAATAGGGCTCACATGGGTGCAGTCATGTGCAGAACATAATTCCAACTGTTGTATTATTCACATTAAATTTAAGAAAAAAAAATATGTTCCTGTAGACACACTATATTTTTGAGCCGTGGTTTACAGCTGATAAGATGGATCTTATTTCAATTGACTCCTGACCAGTTCATCTGTCCAAAACTGAACTTGCAAAACAACTCCTGACTTAAAATTTGTCTGAACTCCCAGAGAGAGGAGCTTTATGTGCTGTTTGCACGATAACTTTTAAAGGACCTGCGGGCCACCAGTTGATAATCACTGCCTTAGACCGATGTAACCAGTCGTTCTTCTGGGGCCCACTCACATTAGGAGCCCCAGACCCTGCCTCCCTGCCGACAAATGCCCCCTCTGTCAGAGAGTCACTTTTCACTGAGTGACCACAGACCTGTTGACACATTTTTCTTTGGAATGACTTGTGCAATACCGGACTTGGCTGAATCCACACTGACTCTTCATATTTTTTCCAGTAAAAAAGAGCAAAACATCAACCATGTTCCTTGTGAGTCATCACACCACTGACCACAGCTATTCCACTTTCACAAAACTTCACCAACAGAAAACACTCTGCATTCTGTAGCCCTTCATTAATCACTGCTGGCAGGCTAACCAGTGGAAATGAGAAACCGTGGCTGCAGAAGCCCACATCATCACACTACATCCTGTGGCTGCAGGCGAAAATTTCTTCCGATGTGTCCTGTCATTGTCACACGCACAGGTGGGATGGCAGAGAAGTGAGTCAGCCAGTCTAATCCCCCCACTTCTGAAGAAGGAATCATCGCTGTGGAGATGTGACCACATGTTGACCCTGCGGCCGACGATCCCGCCACTACTCCCGTCTGTTTCCCTGGAAGCGGTGAATGTCGCACACCAGATACAAGAATGAATCAGGCTGAACAAAAGCCTCGCACGCGCAAATCTGTGGCTATCAAAGTGGAACGAGTTACTCACGCACAAAGATTTTTCCATCTCTTAATCACACCAGGACTACCAGCAGATCACGGTCTGTCCAATGGCTGACGCAACAAACTAAAATATATCAAAATGTGCTCTAGAGGTACATTAACTATTTATTTAAATATTTTTAGAGGAAGCAGAAGATAAGGTAGTATTATCCTCATTCTCTCTAACCCTTAATAATTCCCTTAAAGCCTTAGCGTAATAATACTGTAAAAATCCTAAAGGGAAACCAGTTAGACCAGCAATCGCCTTCGGTTAAGCTTAGATTGTGCAACGTTGACTAAAACATGCTGATTTTCCCTTACATCGTAAAAAAAAAGTCTTAAAAGAAAAACTGCATGCATCAAAAGTAGTTTAAAACCACATGCACAGGTGAGCAAAGAAGTTTTACAACACAAAAAAAACTGTTGATCTAAGAAGTTGCGTGTTTTTGAGCAGTGGTTTTGCATTGATTTATAAAAAAAAAAAAATGTCCTAGTTGGGCTACAGATAAGACAAAGTGTTTGCAGACTGATTTATTGTTTGTGGAAACAGGCACTCTTCCTGCTCCTGCTTGTCTCTGCTCTTGGAGGGCCAGTCAGTGCTGGTGGTCTGACTCCAACTCCTGCCCTTTGTCCCACATGTCTAAAATGCAGACCACGTGTTGCCTTCCAATGTCAAAGCATGGCTTGATGTTTCTCTTAGGTGGCTTTATAGCGCTGAGGAACCAGAACGTCATGTGTTGGATATAAACTGATCTATTTAAAGCCCATACCAAAAAAACTGATGAGTGGGATATATAAAAAAAGAAAGAGTAATGATTTGGATTTCATGAGTCATTATTTTTATGACTCATAGTCCATGAAATAAAACAAGAATCATGTTATAAATAAAAATATTAAAGAAGCATTAAAAAAAAAGCTCCAATTTAACTTTCAGCAAAATGTTAAAGAAGTTCTGGCCATTTGTCTAGTCACATACAAGCATATTGTGTTTTTCTCTCACCGATTAAAAATGTAAAAAAAATGATAAAAAATGTTAAACAGATAGTTAGAAACAACAGCTATTAGAAAAATATTAACGAGAGAAGAGTGAGACCACTGAATAAGACTGACCTCAAAGATATTATGTTGTAGAAAACAGAAAGTCAGATTTTTGGGACATTTTTTTTCTCTGACAATAATGTTTTACACCTCTACGGAACATAACTGACTGAGAGTCACTACCGACTTCAGAGTACGACTTCTAACCATCATCATTCACCACAGACATTTATTTGTAAAGATTTGTCATTATTTTTGACAAACCTAAGGTTTAACTTCTTAAATACAGACATACCCAGTTTGGGAAGGTTACAGTTTTATATTTTTTTTCTGTAAAATGTTTGGAATTTAGAAGGAATTCCCTGTCTGTCTTGACATAATGTGACTTAAACAACGGATAAAAAATCCCCAGACAACCGGTAGCTTCAACTCTGAGATACTTTTACTCCACCACAACACGTGTCCCCAACATGTCAACATAACACTCGGCTTTAACTGCTATTTCTGCTGTTGTAGAAGACTGGTCATAGTGTAAAAATATATTTTTTTAATGTCTCTGGTCTGTAAATATAAGGACGTACCGATTTAGAGTTGAGTCTCCAGAAAGTGAAGAAGTCAGCCTTTATAAAAACGGAAATAATCTCACCTCTTTGGACTGCCTTCCAGCTCAGGAGCGAGAGTAACGATGGAGACGAAGAAGTAAAAAGTCACGACAGAAGCGGCGGCGGCGCTTGTTGTTGTAGTAGAGTTAGTTTTCCCCTGGTCACCGTCGCTCCGACTGTCTTCTAGTCACAGCAGAGTTTTTGGGTCAGACGTGTCCACAGCAGCGGCAGCGGCAGCGGCGGCGGCGGTGTCTCCTCCTCACACTCGTCACTGAAAATACTTTAGAAAATCCTCTACAAAACAACAACAATGTACCAACATTCCACGCTCTGCTTCCGCAAGCGCTTACGTCACTGGCTCCTCGTGACCGCCCCCTCCATTCATGAAAACAACTTTGTGCTGACGTCAGTCCGTGGAGGAGGAGGAGGAGGTGAGAGGCGGGAAAGAGAGGGAGAGGGGGGGCGAGGCCATAAATAGAAGACAGATACCACAACTGGCTTTTTGCTTACTTTACAAAAGTCTTCTCTAAAAATTTCTAACGTTTCGACATTTTCTGCTGCGCTGTTAACTTTTTCGTTTGTTTTTATTTACTTGAGAAGCAAATGCACCTGGGTACTCAAGTACCTCAAGTGTGCAAACACTTTGGTATGTTTAAAGTCTTCTTATGTTTTTTTATTCCGTATAAACAAACAGTATCGTATCAATTGAGGCAACACTACAGCGCCCAGATCTCAAAAACAGTAGTAAAACAAATATTTCACAAAAGTGAAGATAAATGTGACTTATAGTTGGACATGAAGGCTCAGAATCAATAAAATTGTCCGATATGGCTTTAATTGTCATGAAGGTTTGCAAACAACACACCTGAGGTGCTAGCTACCAAAACAGAGTTAGAACATAGATAACAGCATGTATTGTAAGTTAGCAGATAAAGATGTCGTCCATAGCCCAGAAATAGCTACAGCGTAAGTTACCCAAGAAGCTTCAGAGAAAAGTAAACGATAACACAGATAGTGAGATTGTACAATCATAGTGACTCAAAGTTAAAAGCTGTTAAAAGTTTATAAATACAGTAGATAAAAATTTGCTGATACACATAAAATAGCTTTGGTTTTATCAAAAAATTAGAAGACAAGACAGGTAAGAAATAGGCAACATTTAAGAACAGATAACAGTTTAAAAATTACACTGTAAAATAAACAAACCCATAAACACATTTACAGCTTACAAAATGAATCAGCAAAACCATCAAAACAAATAAATAATTACAATACAATATTTGACAAATGTCGTCCAATGTCTGCCTCGAGACAAATGATGGCAAAACAGCTCATATTCAATTACAAAAATATTAAATAGTAAACAAGGTACTGAAATTCTCACTATTTATTAATTATTGTATTAAAACCATATTATACAGATTTAGCAGGCGTCCAAAGACTCACAAGATGAGGATTAACAATCAGGTTACATAAAGGAATTCAGGAAATCATTAGAGTAGGAAACAGGTGCTAAAGAAGACAGAGGGGGTTATGGGTAGAGGAGAATATATTGGCAGCTGACAGTTAAACAATTTGTTCCTCATGTCCAGTTATCTGTCATTTGTCCACAGTGGTAGCAGTCTCCAGGACCGCTACACAGCAATTATTGAGATAATAATCATAACTAATATATTTTCTTTGAAGCTACTCAAAGTGGGAACGAGAAAATGTAAGAATTCAGAGAAATGTAATCGTTTACAACCTTGATGTTGACACAGACAACCTTTTTCACTTTGCTCTAAGGCTAAGAATAGCTTTAGAGCATTCCTAAGCTAAAGAATGGGTTATGGTTATTCTGATAAACAACCAGAATTACAGAGTAAATCGTATCGTTATTATGAGGCTAACTTCTTCATTAACTGGCAAGTAATAGATGCAAACATATTGAAACAATGAAATCACATGTCCTAATTTAACTGCAAGTGATAAAAGAGGTGGAGATTTAGTTTTAACATCTTATTGGCAAGTTTTAATTAGCACTCATTCATCAACATGTACAGTACATGGACAATGATGTAACACAAATAGGATGCAAAAAGTGAAAAACAAGTAAAAATACACACAAGGGATTTCTAAAAATGAAAAGCTTTCAACAGTCAAGGCATAAGTTGCTCCCTTAGACTCCCTCCCTGCAACTTTCCTCCACACAATGCTTCTTTTATGGTCAAGCCTATGCTTCAAGGTATTCAAAAATGTGTATTAGTGGAGACAGAACCTCCTCCTCCACCCTTTGCTAAGTTGGGAGCAGCAGCATTCCATTCCTAAGGAAAGTATGTAGTGTAGTAGTCCAGCAGTCACAGGATTTTTCTTATTTTAACTGCACTGCAGCGTCACAGGTTATCCTGGGTAATTAAACTCTCAATGGAAATATGTTAAGTCAGAAGCCTTTATAAGTCCTTCAGCCTTGTAAGCAGGCTGGGGTCTCCCAGTTCGTTTATCCCTGCAGGCTATAAAATGGCCTTGAGGTTGCTTGGTATTGTTAGAAGTCATCAGCTAAAAAACAAATGTGGGCTGGAAGTATAAACACTGTGGGTGACAAATTCAGAGGACACAACTGGAAAATCATGGAACAAAGATGAAAAGTTCCCTCACATTTTCAGCTGATTCGACTGAGATTATCTGAATTCATATGATTTATGTTTCTTAGTAATCTAATGTATATAACTAAAAGTATTTCAGCTGTGACATGTTATATAAAGATAGTTATGGTTTTGGTGGGGGTGTTTGAGGCATACTGTCAGACTGATGCATACAACATATGGCAGCCTCTTTAAAAGTGAGCCGAGCCATGATTTATGCATTGTTTTGAGGTCAGTGGAGACAGACAGAACTGGTTGTGGGAGGCCCGACTGAAAAGAAAAGTTCCTTCTCTTTGCTCTCAGTAATTTACCAACAGAAAAAAAATAAGGAAAATCAACAAGGGAATGTGTCCCTATCAGCCAAAATTCCTAATTCATACGTAGTGCTAATAGTTCAGACATAACATGGATTTTTATTGTAAACAAATCCTTAGAATAAGCAAAATATTAGGAAGGGATTTGGGTCAAAAATAGCCAGATTACTAAATGTAGCTGCTAAAATAAACCAAAAGTAAGTTTAAGTAAAACATAGCAATATCTAGTTAATTTGGTCAAATGGTTTTAGTTAAGAAATTGAGAAAAACAGTTGAGCAGTAGCTTAAATGAACAAAAATAAACAGCTAGCTTAACCATTCTTAAGTACTTTACTGCCGCTCTACCTCGCCATACACATTGCCCAATAGTGGCTCAATTGTGTTATTCATCCATACATTATCTATGCTTATCTCTTTGCAGAGAAATAAGTGAGCGCTAGGAGAGGAAAAGGTGGCGCTACAGCCAATCACAGTTGTCAAAGTCAAAGGCGGGGCAAAACCTGGGCAGTTCGCCAGCACATACTTTACTGTACGTAGACCCTTACCACTTCTTCTGACATTGTCTACCAATACTCACAAATGGACATTCACTTTTTTTACCTCAGTGTTTCCCAGAAACCTGACCATTTTAGGAGAAAACCAACTTAGCCCTTGTGTCACCTTTCTCTTCCATGATGGTTTTGGTGTAATGTTATTGAGTAATGTTTAGCAGCCATAGAGATAAAAGAGGAAACACTGAAAGACTCAAGATTCCCACACACACACACAGACACTGTCTCAAACATGATGTAATGTTAATGACGTGCTAAAGTACATCATAAATGTTGAGTAAGATTTTCATTGACTCTATGACTGGTGCCAGAACAATTCCTTAACTGTTTTCAGATGTGGACCTGTTAGTTTTTTTTTTTTTCATTTTCTCCACAGTGATGGTGTCAGACAGATAACTGTACATATTGACTTTTCTGACTCACACATAGAAGAATCCTTTTTGCAAACCACAAAGTTCCGTTTCCAGCTTGACTGACTGCCACCAGAGACTTTATCTCTCAGACCTCGGGTTTTGTGCCAGATCCCAAGATTGTGTTGAATTTATATTATTGGCAGGACTTGAGAACAACATTTTCCATAGAAAATAATATGAATATTCGGCTGGTTATTACGATTAAATTAGGAGAAAAAATAGGAGCCTGGTTACTGGCACTGAGTCATGCTTATAACGCAATGTAATTAGAGCTTGGTGTATGAGTCATATGTTCTATGACGGTTAGATTATACTGTAACTTACTAAAAAAACTGAACTGAATTTATTTTAATTTGGTTCACTCATACATGTGTCAGTGTGGGACATTATGCTAATATAAGGGTCAACATAAGTATGAAGCATATAAAGTTCTTACAATGCCAACATCAGTGAGAAACCATTGACTTAATAGTGAGATGTTACATAACTTCCCGAAAATGCATAATATTTCCAACAAAGCAACCAACAAAAACAAAGAAAGCTTAAAACAATTCCCAAATTAAACAAATTTCTGCTTTATGAAAAGTATAATAATGAGTAAAAGCTCCAAACGAAATAAAGAGGAAACATACAGTTGCCAAAAATCCTATGTAATAAAAAACAGTAAAAAAAAGGAGATAGACCCTTTTTAATGTTTTCAAACAGTTAAAAAGATTGCATCACTTGATGCGCTTTCACTGCATCAAGTGAAGGCGCTTTTGATTCTTTGCTAGAATCAAAAGCGCCTTCACTTTTGATTTTAGCACTAGCTAGCTGAAATATGATTAGATAAAAAGTTTTTTTTTATCCAACATTTCAAACGAAAAAAAAACTTGTTTTTATATTAATGTAAATAATACAATTGGATTCAAAAATATTTATGAATTAATGTGTTTTTCTGAGTATGTTTAGGCCAGCAGAGAAAGGTTTGCTGGCCATGACAGCCCACCACTGCCATAAACACATTTAAAGTTTACTAAATAAATCAGCAAAACTAAAACAAAAAAAAAGCTTTAAACAATGTCCAAATTAAACATTTCTATTTTATGATAATTAAAATATTTAAAATTTTAATAATTAAAATTAAAAGTTCATAAACTAAGTAAAAAGGAAATATATTGTTCAAAAATTTTATGTCACAAAACTATTACAAAACAGGTAACACAGCGAGATGGAAAACATACACTGATATAGTTCTAATATAGAAAAACATAGTCTTATTATTGCAAAATATACATACATTAGTCACAAGTTACATATGCAACAAATACCAGGAAGAAAGACATTTAACTTTGTTTCTGTTGCTTGTTTTTAACAAATGTTGACATGAACCCTCTGCAGAATGATCTCACTTATTTCATGTCAATCAGACCTCTTCGTTCCAAACAGCCCCATCACTGTCCATCTGTCAGCCCTGTCCACACATGACCTGTATTACAAACAATGTGGGAAGAAAGTGTAGCATGTGTTGCAGAGAGAGCCTGGGTTTTGGTTAGATTAGCGTGTTGTGGGGTCTGCTCTTTTGCAGGTCGTTTTAGATTACAGGAAGTAACACTGACTCACTAATCTCGTTTCTTTTAAACTCAGACTGAAGACGGAAATCTGATCGTGTACGAAGAGGCCCCCTACCAGTAGTACCTAGATCATTTTCCTTCCTTCCATGCGCTCTAAAATGATCCCTGAGTAAAATGGGGACGTGAATCCAGCTAAGCTGAAACTGTAATAATAACAACACACACTTTGAGGTTGAGAGTGGTCACAGGAGGCGCCCCACCGAAGTGTTGAAACCAAAACACAAAAATCGAAGGGATGGATTTGAGAGAAAATGTGATGTGATCCAAACAAAAGCAAATAAAGTGGCAGTTTTAAGCTGGATAAGTAGGCCACATTTAGTACATGCTTTAGACTGGAGATAATGAATAAAGACGAGACATTTACATGAGTGCTTTTAGGGGACACATTTGTCCAAACAACTTACAAGAAGAGTATTAACATTATTGAGCTTACGATTTCTCTGGGTATCAAACCCAGGACTCCATGTGTATTAACAGCTACATCATCGATCCACGATCATTGTTGGAGCTACCTGAGTGTGGAGATCTATCCATCCATCTGTCTTCATCAGCTTATCTGGGCTGCAGGGGCAGGGATGCCCAGACGTCCTTTTACCTACATACTCCTCAGGTTCATCTAGGGAGATCCTGAGGCCAGCCGAGCGTCATAGTTTCTCCAGGGTGTCCTGGGTCACCCTCTGGGTACTGGGACAGAACCTGAGCACCTCTTGAAGAAAGCATTCCGGGGCATACATAAGGGGGTGTGAAGGTTGTTGATGTAAATACAAGAAGCCCCCTGAATGGTCCCTGAACTAAAAAAAAACAAAAAAAAAAACACTTGTTACTCAATGTCCATCACCAACCAATTTGTTCCAAGTATTGATACTGCAAATCACTAATACCGCCCCATCATTGAAGGATCATTACTCTTTCAAAATAAAACATCTTTTAGACCAGAGGAGGTTGAAGCATGGCTTGGGAGCCACATGCAGCTGTTTGGCTCATGTCAACTTTTCTGTGTTATGTAAATCCAACACGGATGTGCATTTTTTAGGGGCAGTTGGTGGCCTAGCCCGGTTCAAATTCTCGTACCACCAAGTGACTGCTGAGGTGGGACAGTTTTATTTCAAGGGATGGAACCTGGCATCTGAGAATTGGCCGCCCCTGTTT
>JAFBJS010008651.1:61383-97068 GCA_016785265.1 Paraplagusia blochii
ATGTGGGACTTCCTGTGGCAGATATGTGGGTCACGAAGGTGCTGTGCTTAGAGCGCCTCAGTGGCAACCTGGCAGCTGGTGGATTAGAAACTAAAGCTTTGAGGACCCAACTCCAATTCCTTATCCACGAGACCACCACTGCCACCCACCATGTACAATAATAAACATACATTTTAACCTAATCATTTGCATACTTTAGAATCATCAGTTGAGACTATGTTTTTAAAATGCCATGGTATGATTCCTGCCTGGGTATTTGGTAGACTTCCCTGCAAAGCTACCCCTAGACACTTTGTAAACAGGGTTGTTCAACCTTTCACCTTAGCTGATACTCTTCTATCACAAATCACTCCTGATACCTTTCTCCAGTTGTTCCATCCTCCCTGTACTCACCTTTTATTCTAACCTTCTCCTCTCTTCCACAGTATCCACTGTTCTGAACAGTTGATCCTAAGTAACTAAACTCCTGCACCTTCACCACCTCTGCTTCTTGTAACCTCACCATTCAACTGTTCCCCTTTTCATTCACACACGTCTCCAGTGCAAACCTCCACCTCTCTTAGTTCTCTTCTAGTTGTTTCCTTCTCACACTGCACATCACAAGGTCATCTGCAAATATCATAGTCCATGGAGACTCCTGTCTGACTTCATCTGTCAATTTGTCCATCACTGAAGCAAACAAGAAGGGGCTCAGGGCTGATCCCATCGCCCCATCTGGTCCTACCTCCACCTTAAAGTCTTCTGTCCTTCCAACAGCTCACCTCACCATTGTTGTACTGTTCTCAAACATATCCTGCACCAATCTAGCATACTTCTCTGCCACTCCTGACTTCCTCATACAAAACATTATATTATACATATATATATAAAGTATCATACACCAATTATGTGATGTTTTACACAAGTACTTTTTAAATTCACAAAACAGCTACATAAACTGAAGTCTAGCAAAGAGAAATGTCTTCCTGTGCACATCTGATACCACCAAATGTTGATCAGATTGAACGCAGTGAAGGCGTCTGCTCCTGGTTGCTGTATTGTGTCAACACTTTAAAATCTAACATGAACATACATAATCATCTAAAACAACAGCTTAATCTTTCTACTGACTCTCTCCAGGCCCTGTGCAGCCTCCTGCGTCGGGATGCATCAATCAACTTCAAAGCCAAAGGGAACAGTCTGGTGTCTGTTCTTGCCTGCAATCTGCTGATGGCAGCCTACGAAGAGGATGAGAACTGGCCAAAGATTTTTGTTAAAGTGTGAAAACTATTTTTTTTCCTTCAACTTATAATGCATTATGGATAAGATTGCAGGCCACATAACGTTAACATCAATGTATAGATTTGGATAAAAAAATTCTGATGGCACTGGTCACATGAACTTTTTATTTAAAAGTTGAAAATTTTGTTTTTTACATGCATTTACCTAGAAAAAAAATCAGACGTATGCAATGGAAAATAATAGTGAGTTTCATTAGTGCTTATGGCCAGAGCTTAAAGATAAAAAACCTGACATTTTACCACTGCAGCTGTCGACAAGCACTTTTTATACAGCATATTCCAAAATTGGAAGTTTAAAGTCTTGGCCGTTTAAGGACAGTGAAGTCATTATCTTGTGCTATAAACTTTTTTGAGTTTTAGGTTAGGTCATGTTATACGACTGCAAGTCACTATCAGAAAATGTTAGGCTGTGTTAATTGGGCGAGAGAAAAAAAAATATCCAACAAGAAATAACACAGAAACAAAGAATAATTAGAAAAAGCAACTTTGTGCCCTGGAAAATGTTTCCTTACGGTTGAGAGAAGTTAGATTGTTGCTTTCTTCTGCTGCTATAGCATATCTGCTTTATGGTTCAATGTACTGCGTGTTGTGTACTTACATTTTCGGAAGTTTATCATAGTAACTAGTCCTAGAAATTGACAAGGCGAAGAGATAACGAAGAAGATAACAAAGATAAATAACATGTAAATGTCTTGCATGATGGCTAAAATGCTTTTCAGCGTTTATGCTACAGGGACAATTATAGGTATCCAAGGTAAAAGAGAGAAACAATCATGATAATATAAATTAAATCATATTTCAATTTGGTGTGCTGACCTGCTAGCGGTTTCACTCCAGCTTGATTGATGACATTTTTTTCTAATTAAAATGCACAAGAATGTTGAATTTAATCAAATGTGGAGAAAACAGGGGAGCTGGTTATGTCATAACCATTATTACCATGGGCTACTTGAGCAGTATGCTTGCTCTTGGTAGGTTGGTTTTAAGACTGTTTAGATGAAACTGCTCCATAATTTCATAATACAAGTGGAAAAACAAACAATTGATTGTCATTAAACTCAGTTACAAATGTAATTTTTATAAATACTCTTTCAAAAGTATACTTTTTTTTTTTCAGGTGTACATCGAGGACTCTTTAGGGGAGAGAATCTGGGTGGACAGCTCTCACTGCAAAACGTTTGTAGACAACATCCAGACGGCTTTTAGTACAAAGATGCCACCAAAAAGTATGCTGCTGCAGGCTGACAGCGGTCGCTCGGGTGGAGACCTGAGTGCAGGTAAGCATGTTACAGCCAAAGTACTGAAACTGTCTTATTTAATATGACGTGGTTTGATGAAAAATGTACTTGTTTGTCTTTTAGGGAGCAGCCCCCACCCGTCAACTCCCGATGAAGATGACAGTCAGACTGAACTGCTAATAGCAGAGGAGAAACTCAGCCCTGAGGATGAGGGTCAGGTGATGCCAAGGTATGAAAACTGGCCAGGCTTATGCTGCAACTGCCCTTAACACTACTGTGGCACCGTCCCACTGTGGGTTGGGACGATGCTATGATCAGGGCACCTCAGTACCGACTTGACATATTTAGGAATAGTCAGGAAGAGACAGTGTTTCAAGTTTTTATATGACAAAGTTATTACCTGTAAAATTTTCAATTCTTCTCAATCATTTACTGGAGGTCTTCGTTTTAATTTCTTTGTGTTCCTGAAGGTATGAAGAACTGGCTGAAAGTGTGGAGGACTATGTATTGGATGTCCTCAGAGATCAGTTGAACCGCAGACAGCCCATGGACAACGTGTCTAGAAATCTGCTTCGTCTTCTGACAGCCACTTGTGGCTACAAGGAGGCACGACTTATGGCTGTGCAGAGGCTGGAGATGTGGCTTCAAAACCCAAAGGTAATAAGTCACACTGACTCTGAAATGGTGAATCAACATGCTAAACAAACCATTGATGGAGGATAAAAACAGTCAAAAGCTGCCCTCTATAATATATTCCCTATGTTTAATTTACTAATAAATAAAAGTAACGATATAATCGACTGGGAGAAACATACAGTATCACACTTGCTGTTTTATTATGGACTATAAATGCACTTTTTTAACCAATAGGAATGAATGATAAATAATCATAATTTCAATATTGACTAAAATGATCAGAATGTTGATTTCCATAACTGAGCAGCTCCATCTAACTGATCTCTGTGCTCCAGCTGACTCGACCGGCCCAAGACCTCCTCATGTCCCTGTGCATGAACTGCAGCACCCACGGAGGTGATGACATGGAGGTGATCTCCAACCTGATCAAGATCAGGCTCAAACCCAAAGTCCTCCTTAACCATTACATGCTCTGCGTCAGGTCATTGTCTTGCTTTTCTCCTAATGTCGTTCCCATGTCACGCTGCGGTGAATCGTGCTAAGTGTTCCTTTAACTGTGACTCTCCAGGGAGCTGCTGAATGCGCACAGAGACAATCTTGGCACAATGGTAAAGCTGGTGATCTTTAATGAGCTGTCCAATGCCAGAAATCCGAACAACATGCAAGTTCTTCACACAGTGCTGCAGCACAGTCCAGAGCAGGCCCCAAAGGTACGAGCAAAAAAGCGGAACAAACCTCACCAATGTTTCATTTTATTTAATTTCCGTGAAAAGATTTTGCTTCATTTCTAAATGGGTTTTATTCCTGTCTTGCCTTGGTAGTTTTTGGCCATGGTGTTCCAGGACCTGCTAACCAACAAGGACGATTACCTCCGCGCCTCGAGAGCTTTGCTGAGGGAGATCATCAAACAGACCAAGCATGAGATTAACTTCCAGTCCTTCTGCTTCGGTTTAATGCAGGAGAGAAAGGAGAGCAGCTACGTGGACATGGAGTTTAAAGTGAGAAAACACCAAAACCACGGCGTGTTTTCAGATAATTTCCAGACTTGATTTTAATCCTTTTTTTTTTTTTTTCTCTTTTTTCTGTTGTAGGAGCGTTTTGTAATTCAAGTGACAGATTTACTCACCGTCTCCATGATGCTGGGCATCACTGCTCAGGTGAAAGAAGCCGGGATTGCATGGGATAAAGGGGAGAAGAAGAGTAAGTATAGTATACCTTTTTTCAGAAACTTTATAATTACCATTTTTTCATCATTAATCCTCTGTAATCTCTGTGTTTTGTGCCAGACCTGGAAGTTCTGAGGTCCTTCCAGAATCAGATCGCTGCCATACAGAGAGATGCCGTGTGGTGGCTTCACACCGTGGTTCCTACTATCAGCAAAGTTGGTCCTAAAGACTATGTTCACTGGTCAGTAACATTTAATTTGTCCCAAAACTCTTAGTGTTCTGATTTGATGGGAGATCTTTAAACTAGCTGCTGTAAAATGTTTGTAGGCCATTCAGGCAGGTTGTTTAGTTTGTAGCTTTTTTAATATTTACTTCTATAGTTTAACCCGCATCCCATAAATGTGTTTGTATAAACCAATAACATCCCTGGTCATAATCTCCCAATTCTGCAGCCTTCACAAAGTGCTGTTCACAGAGCAACCTGAGACGTATTACAAGTGGGACAACTGGCCGCCAGAAAGCGACAGAAAGTGAGTTTTTGCTCCTGTGTTTTTCCCATGGTGCATCTCTCGGATCATTGTATTATGAAAACTAACATTAATATTTTTCTTCTTTCCTAGTTTCTTCCTTCGCCTTTGCTCTGAAGTTCCTTTATTAGAAGACACGCTGATGCGTATCTTGGTTATCGGACTGTCACGTGATCTACCACTGGGCCCGGCAGATGCCATGGAGCTGGCAGATCACCTGGTCAAGAGGGCTGCAGGAGTTCAGTCAGATGGTAATTAAGATTTTTTTTTACTCTGAAAAAAAATTGTCAGTGCTGTGTAGTTAAGAAGCGTGGGCAGTATTTAAAACTAACAAATATATGAGGAGATACTTTTTACTTTTCTTTATGTTTCCACATGAGTGTAAATTTAAGTTCGCATAATTCTGCTACGGCTGTTTTCAGAAACAGATGCAGAGAACAGAGAGGAAACAAAGAGAAAGAAGAATTGAAGTGGAAATAGTTAACAAAATCTTGCCTTTTATTCTTGACTTTTCATTTGTAATTACATTCAAGGATTCAAAGTCTTAATTGTCATGTGCACAGTAAGGAAAACAGGTTTCCCTGTACATTGAAAAGCTTACTTTGCCGTCCACACTGAGCGCCAAAAAGAAAACATGTATAAAAAAGGGCAATCGATATATGAAAAAAAAAAAAATCAAGATATAAAATAACAAAATATACACATAGAATGGGCAAAAAAAAGTACTTTTAGTATTTACAATGTTCAATTGGACTTGTAAATGTGCATATGTAGCATGTGCAACAGAGATGTTAATGTTAGTGTCCATTCAGAAGTGTGATGGCAGAAGGAAAGAAAGAGTTCTTGAGCCGCTATATTTTACAATTCAGACTCCTGTTTCTCCGTCTTGAAGAGAGGAGACTGAACTGTTCATTAAATTTCATTTCCATGGTGCAACGTATGATTTCACCTAAGTCTGAACTTGTATACCTTCTTCACACAGTGGTACCTACACTAACACAATCGTAACAATCAAAATCAAGGACATAAAATCTAAATCAAGGAATAAAAACATTAAAGCTGTCTTACACTTATGAACTATAATGAAGAGCAAACCTTTCCTTCTCTCAAAAAAAAAATCACAATCAATATTGGGTTCAATAGCATTGACAGCAGTACACATGCAAAGATGTGAGTTTGACTCACATCTGTTTTCTGATTATTTTTTTTTTAGATTTGGAGGTTCTAAGAGTGGAGAGGATCCAGCTCATTGACGCAGTACTGAATCTCTGCACGTACCACCACCCTGAGAACATTCAGTTACCCCCAGGGTATATCAGAAGTCTGACAAAAAAAATACTTTCATGTCTTTTTCCGTTTACACTCAAAATAACATAAATAATCTTTAACTTTTAGGTACCAACCACCGAATCTGGCGATATCCACGCTCTACTGGAAGGCATGGCTGCTGCTTCTCGTCGTGGCAGCGTTTAATCCTCAGAGGATAGGTACATTTACGTTTCACATCTAAAGTGGATTTTATGGCTTTAAAGTGCAAAATACACAAGATAAAACACATTTTTCCAGTGTTTTCTTGTGTGTCAACAACTGTTTTTCCCAATTTTATGTTGTGCTTTTACAATGTATATAAGATATACTTACACTGTGTTGCTCTTGTTTTCAATACTTTTTTTTTTATCCCTTCAAGGACTAGCTGCATGGGATGGGTATCCTACATTGAAGATGCTCATGGAAATGGTTATGACAAAGTAAGTTAATAGTGATAATTTCAGTTTAAACTGATCTCATTCTTGGCCTTGTCCAACCATTAATACATTTGTTCCTCTCCATCACTGTCTTTTTCTCTCTTCAGTAACTACACCTACCCTCCATGCACCATTGCTGATGAGGACACAAAGACAGAGATGATCAACAGGGAGCTGCAGATCTCACAGAGGGAAAAACAAGAGATCCTGGCCTTTGAGAGCCACCTGGCAGCAGCTTCCACCAAACAGACTATTACAGAGAGCAACAGTCTGCTGCTTTCCCAGCTTACTAGTCTGGATCCACAGTAAGATAATTCAGAATGCAGGAATGATCCTTCGTCATACATTAAATGCATAAGAAACATTCCGTACACAAGAGTTTTGGATTTAAACATCAAGACCATGTCGACCATCGGAATAAAATTGCATTGTTGCTTTTGTTTTGTTAAGGGGACCTCCCCGCCGTCCACCACCACAGGTCCAGGAGCAAATAAAAACCCTGAACCAGTCTCTGCGTCTGGGGCACCTTCTTTGTCGTAGCCGAAACCCAGACTTCCTCCTTAACATTATCCAGAGACAGGTAATGCAGGCTTCAGCAGAGCAACATTGTGAAACTAGAGTTAATTAAAAGCCAACTTATTACAGTGTTGTCAATATTCTATATTCCACAGGCCTCTTCTCAGTCCATGCCGTGGTTAGCTGATCTGGTTCAGTCCAGCGAGGGGTCCTTGGATGTTCTTCCAGTGCAGTGCCTCTGTGAATTTCTCTTGCATGATGCCGCAGATGACAATCAGCCAATAGAGGATGACGATGAAGGAGCAAGCAAAGAGCAGAAGGCTAAGAAAAGACAAGTATGTTAATGCATTAAAACTTTAATGAATGCAAAAAAATGTTGTGTAATACATTTTGATTGATGTGTTTCTTTTCACAATCTGAACTTTTTTAGAGAAAACAAAAGCAAAGACAATTACTTGGTCGACTCCAGGATCTTCTGTTGGGTTCCAAAGCAGACGAGCAGACGACATGTGAAGTGTTGGACTATTTTCTCCGTCGTCTCAGCTCATCTCAGGTGGCCTCAAGGGTCCTGGCAATGAAGGTAACACACCTGTAGAAACAATCCACACACTACTTATCAATACATTAGTGAATACATTACTAAGCATGACAAATATGTGCCTAGGGTTTGTCCCTCGTGCTGAGTGATGGAGCATCAAAGGACGGAGAAGACCGATATCAACCCATGGAGGAAGACTCTGCAGATGCTGAGCTCCTACCTGGGTACCAGTGGCTACTTCAAGATCTGCCAAAGCTGCCATTATTTGACACTGTCAGGGGAATGACGTCCACAGCTCTGCAGCAGGTGAGTGTCTGTGTTGGCACGATGTCTGTAATGTACATTTTGAAAAGAATTTTTGTTGCAAATATGTATGTATATTTTACATGTTTTTTCATTTGTGACAGTACCACTTTAAAACCTCATAATCTTGCACTATGTAGATGTATGTAGTGTAAAAGAAAATACAGGTAGTGGACAGCTTATCTGTAGATGAACATCACATTGTAGTGGTTGAGTGGCTCATTAAAAATGACCACAATGCTCACTTTCAGGAATCAGCGGTTGATGACTAGATAGTTAACTGAACCTTCTTTATTTAACACTCTTCCTCACAGGCCATCCACATGGAAACAGATCCGCAGACCATCAGTGCCTACCTCATCTACTTGTCCCAGCATGCACCAGTGGAAGAGCAGGCCGCCCACAACGACCTAGCACTGGTAAATGCCACAAGTTCTAAATATTAACAACATATTATAAATTGATCCGATAAAGCTTGGGTGTTTTCTAGAGCCGAGTCATTATCAATCTTTTCTTTGCAGGATGTTGCGCGGCTGATCGTCGAGCGGTCCACCATCATGAACAGTCTCTTCTGTAAACACTCATCTCGACCTGAGTCTGATGCTGTTCTCATGGCTTTTCTCACTATCTTCTCGGCGTACATTAGGAGGATGAGAAAAACCAAAGAGGGAGAGGATCTGTACAGTTGGGTGAGTCTTTGTATAATTGAATAGGACAGCTGCAGTGTTGAATGATGTTACATTTCCTGCTTTGAGTCAAGAATATTCTTATACTTTGCCACAGTGCTTAATTGCCAGCATCTAGACTAGACATGGACAAGCTAAGGCCCTGGGGCGCAGCCTGTTTAGTTTTGTAATCTGGCCTGACAGCTTCTTTAAATATTATCTTTAAATTGTTTTGTCATTATACTGTCTCTTTTCCCTGTTATTTTTTACCTATAGATGGTGTAAAGGAGGCTGAAATCACTTTAGCCTTTATGCATGACTGTTATATGTCATTGATCTTATCTACGTTTTATCAATTTGATCCTGACCCGTCATATTTGAGGACCCATTATGGCCTAAATGTCAAAAAGTGTCAGATCTAGACCCTTATGGTATTTGACATTTTATCTTGGCATAAAAGATTTTTTAAAGTTAGACGTTTGTGTATATGCCAATTTTAAGATGATACATTCTTAATAATTGAAAATTTTTGTTTTTTTATTCTCAGTCCGAATCCCAAGATCAAGTGTTTCTGCGTTGGACAACAGGAGAGACTGCAACAATGCACATCCTTGTGGTCCATGCCATGGTTATACTGCTGACACTGGGCCCTCCTAAAGGTACTGTACTCCTGCAGATGTTGTATAATTATACTATGTATATGTATACCTTGTACTGAACATTTTTGTAATGTTTTATGTGTCGTGCACAGGAGAGAGCGATTTCTTCCATCTTTTGGACATTTGGTTCCCCGATAAGAAACCTCTTCCTACTGCTTTTCTGGTTGACACATCAGAGGAGGCTCTATTGCTTCCTGATTGGTTGAAACTAAGGATGATTCGTTCAGAGGTTTCTCGACTAGTAGATGCAGGTACAAGTTGTCACTGGAAGAAAAGAAAAAAAAAAACACCAATCTTCCCTGCACTTTAAGTCATGAATTAATGCATTTGTTTCACACAGCTCTCCAGGATCTGGAACCTCAACAGCTGCTGCTCTTTGTGCAGTCATTTGGTATCCCTGTGTCAAGCATGAGCAAACTGCTGCAGTACTTGGACCAGGCCGTTTCCCATGATCCACAGACGCTTGAGCAGAACATCATGGATAAACGTGAGAATTCTTTTCAACATCTTATCTTTACAGTTTGATGTTTGTCTTAAGTTACACAGTTAGTAACTGTGTTTGTTTTTTTGGTTTGAAGACTATATGGCTCACCTGGTGGAGGTGCAGCATGAACGAGGAGCCACTGGGGGGCACACTTTCCATGCCCTACTTAACTCCTCTCTTGCTTCACGCAGAGGTCAGTATGTTTTCTTTGTATAATGATTTTAACGTGGTAACTAAACTTATAACAGAATTTAAATAATCAAAACGCAAAACAAAAGTGTGACAAAAATTACCAAAGTCAAGCTCTCATGTTGAGAGTATCATAGAACATTCATATGATAATGTAGGTTTTTTAATATTTCCCTTCCTGCAGACTCTGCCGATGGAAGTAAAGTCAAGGTAACAATGGAAACACCACACAGCTCTGTGAAGATGAGAGTAGCCAGTCAACTTCCTGTTATCAGCCCTGACGATGATTTAACCGGCTTGTTGCTTCAGGTTTGTTTCTACTTATTTGACATATCTCCAGTCTTTGTGATAAGTTGTCACTGCAACTGTAACTGCAGACTTACAGATTTTTGGGGGTTTTATCTTTTTGGACAGATTTTTCCTTTGAAGGTAGATGCTCGTTGGCATGGGCCGCCTCCTAGCCAGCTCTCTTTGGCCTTGCAGCAAGCCCTGGCTAAAGAACTAATGCGAGCCAAACAGGGCCAAATACAGCAGAGTAGTTTGGCCTTTCACCTGCTGCAGGCCATAGCAGCCATACTTACATCCGCCCACGCAGGGCCAATCATCATGTCAATGCACCACAGCCATGCCCTTTCTTGTCCTCTGATGCGTCAGCTTCACCTCTATCAGGTAAACGCTGTTGCAAAATGGCATTCTTTCAATAAAATAAACTATTTGTAAACGAAAGTTTATTATCTTTGTTTTTTAACAGCGTCTTGTGTCCAAGGACGTTGCCTTTTCCTCCTTGTTCCTCAAAGTCATTGTTGAGATGTTGATCTGGTTAGACAACCCAACTGTGGAGGCAGGCCCCCTGAAAACTCTGCTCAGATCTTTTGCCGGTCAGAGCGCACATACGCACAGACACAACGATGGTGAGCTTCTAAAAATAAATCATCTTTTAAAAATGACACTTCTATCTATTATGAGCAGTGAATCATGCATGTCCTTTTCCTGCAGTGAGGACAGGCTTCCTTCACCTGGCTGAGGCCTTGGCCTATCGCAGGGACACTGACGTGCCACTGAGAGCTGTCATTGTCATGCTGAAGGCAGGGGAGAGATTTAATGCAGAGGCAGAGCTGATTAGTAAAGGTATGTTTCAAGTTATGCATGTCGTTGGGGGATATAATCTATATCTGACATTTATTATCTCACATAGTAACAGTAATGTTAGAATGTCAAATGGAATGAAGCCCAAAAATTAAAATATAGATTTTGAGCCATATGTTCCACCTGGTCCTCTTTAGGTGAACACATTTCAGGAATTGAAGAAAGACACAAACACATCCTTTTTAGTAGTGCTCTCTTCAGATATTACTGGAATTTGCTGCCATCTAGTGAAGTGTTCTGCTTACTACATGCATGGACAAATAATGGCATAATAATTTACAGTAAACAAGGTTGATTTTCCAAACAAATCTGGTCATTTTACTTCTTAAATTATATCATTTTTTAAAACTGCACAGCTGATGATCTCTCATGGCACTCAAATCACTGATTTAAACAGGAATATTTAATCAATATTCCATGAAAACGTTTCCTTTTTGTTATATTGACGTTTCATTGTTATTCCAACTGTTGTCCAGTACTACAGGGGCTCATGGAAGTCAAGTCTCCATATCTGGAGGAGCTTCTGTCTCTGCTGATGAGCGTAGCAACACAAAACGGGACGGCTGGCCCTGTAGCCATGGTGATTTCCCTGCTGCTGCAGGAAAGTGAGGAGCCAGCTGTGAAAAAGGAAGTGGATTCCAAAATGTGAGCAATGCCATTTCAATTTCCCTCTGAAGTCATGCAGGAAATATTGAAATTCTTGACAAGTGGTAATGACAGGAGCGGCTGCATCTGCTGTCCGCGACCTGGTTCTTGTAAAACTGAAGCTGGATATGGTTCAGGAATCTTTAATTGGTTTTGCAGATACACGTGTGCTTTAAAAAAAAACAAAACTTGTGAATACGTAAAATTCTTCTCAGCAAAACTGTTTGAGAGCCAAATACCAGAGCCCATGAGCCTGTGCCCACACATTGTTTTATAGTTGGGCGTCTGGATGTGTGAAATATTAGTGTTATTTGCCTTTGCTAATTGTCATCTAATGTTTCTAAGTGCAGCCTTCGAGGCCAGTCGTGTTACTTAGAAAGGTTTCCTTCTTCAAAGAAAAGTAACTGTGGCTAATGAGCAGAATCTAAACCTTACTTTTGTTAATTATTTCAGGGTCGCTTATGTCACTAGTTTTGTTTAGAAACTATTTTTTTCTAAAGAAAAATTTAACTTATTTTAAAGCAATAAACAACAGTTTTATTTAATTTAGGGAAGTCAATACATTTTTATTAGAAATTATCGCCATTTATTTGATTAAGTTGTTCAGCTAACTTTTACATAATTACATGCACTTTTTTATTTAATAGTCTGTTTTTTATTACTTCCAGGACTACTACTCACTTTCCTTACTTGGAGAAATCCTTGGTCAATTTTACTTTTAAACACTATACTTGTTTTACCTATTTGACACTTTAAGTTTTTGTTTTTACAGTTGCTTATATATTTTTTGAGTACATTGATTTGTTTGGCTAAATTCAATATAGATTTAGTTTATTATAATTTTGACTTGATTTATCTCTTTTTTACACTAACTGACGGTCAAACACACAATAATGAATATATTCTCAGTAATAACAAACCTTCTAACTTTGTCAACTTTTGTCTCAAGTTCTGAGGTGACCAAGTCTGGACATAGCTCTGGGCTCCTTGTGGACTGGCTAGAACACCTGGATCCAGAGGTGACGTCAGTGTGTCCTGACCTACAACAAAAGCTGCTGTTTGCTCTCAATAAGGTGATCAAGATCTTCTACAACATATATATATATATATATATATATATATATATATATATATATACAGTCATGGAAAAAATATTAGACCACTCTGGTGTTTTCTTCAATTTAATGCCTCGTTCCACTAAAGGTTTATCACCTGGGGGAAACAATGAACACAAAACCATGCAATGACTAAAAGCACTGTATTTGTCAGTACAATGTTATTGCTAGTGATAAAACCATGCAAAATGGCCAGATATCAGCTCTGAAATTAAACTTAATTATGAGCCTTTTTTGTTGTTGTTATATTTGTCCAGATTAATGTAGATTAAGTGGAAGCAGACTTTTAAATGGACAAGAAATTAAAGACAGAGTGGTCTAATCGGATCCTTTGCAGTGCATTTGAACCGCTCAGGTTCGGATCGGAAAGGCCATAGACTGATACCTGATTCAAATCAATTTATCTTTACACCCCTAAAATATATACATATACATTTTTTTTTCATGTCTGTGATTCATCCCTCCTTACTATTTCACCTCTTTAGGTTCAAGGCAGCCCGGCCTACAGACCGTACCTTCTGGCTTTGCTCACACATCAGTCAAACTGGCCTACTCTCCTGCCCTGCATCAGCGCTCTTCTCAGCAAACGACGTGACTACAAGTAGAATTGCTTCCCTTTTTCTAACACGCATTAGATGTTTCTCTTATTGTGTAATCTTGCTTTAAGTAATGCATTTACTTTTTTCAGACTGGACCCTTCATCAGCCCTGGATTTCCTCTGGGCCTGCAGCCACATCCCTCGTATCTGGCAAGGACGTGACCAGAAAATACCGCAAGTGAGTTGAAGCAAATTAGACAAAGGTGCTACAGTGAGATCTTCATGATGAAACTAAATCCCTTCTTCCAACTGCAGAAGAAAACTGAGAAGTTTGTGCTGCGACTCAGTTCAGAAGAGCTCATCAGCCTTGTGGATTTGATACTGTCTGAGTCGGAGCTCAATAGTCACAACTTAGAGGAAGATGATGACAAAGGCAGGGTTGACCAGGCCTGCCGCTCCCTCATACAGTCCCGGCTTCCCCTCCTTCACTCTTACTGCAATGGAGACCTGGAGAACATTAAGAAAGTGTCCGAGTATCTCATCAGCTGTACCACCATGTGGGAGGACAGGTAATGTCCTAAAGTTGGTTTCTCTAAACTCAACCTTTTTTTGTTTGTTAATCTTTTGTGTATAGATGCTCACCTGCCTTTTTATTAGGTACAACTGTACAAGTACTTGAAGCTGATTATATCCAAACTGCAGATAAAATAGGAGCCTATTCTGTTAAATTGTTCTGGTGAAACCGATGAGAGAAAAGTTCACTATGTGATTTTCTTATTGTCACAGCCTGACAAACTGAAGAATCAAACTGTAAACTCGTGGGTCCCTTCTAACCCACCGTTCCTCAATTAGATGTCCACAGTTAGATGTCAATATTAATGTGATTTTATTGTTTTAAAGAAAATTTAAAAAAAAATCAATATTTTATTTGGTCACTGATTCACATGTTTAAAATAACAACTATTGAATAGTTTTTCCTTACTTATTCAACATTTTCTTAGACATTAAATGTCATTGAGATGACAGAATATTACATTTTCATATATATATATATGTATATATATATTTGTGTTTATATTGGTCTATGGTTATTGGCAGGGACATGCAGAGTTGAAGTAGTAAGCCAAGATTTTCTTTGGATAACTGTTCAGGATCAGTGACAGACTGACCTACACGTACACAAATTACACAGTGTTGTTTAATCTTCATTCCTGCCAAGATCAACGTTCGGATATTGTTAAATTTATGTTTTTTGGCGGAAAACATTAACGTTAATGATTTAAAGCCCTGACCACGGCTGCCACATGTTTAGCTTGTGATGTGTAATTGGAAGGAACTGGATGAAGCACAAGGTCAGAACCTTTTATTTTCTCTTCATTTATTTTATTTATTTATTTTTTACTGCCTATTTTCCCAAGCAGCCCCCTTTTTTACCTGACAGCTTAGCTTTACTTAAAACATGTAATTCAGAAAGATAATTTTGCTCGACCTTGGCCAAAGTTTCCTCATTAAAGCGCTTTAATAACCAGAGACATACAGTATTTGTGAACGCAGGGTTTTCCTCCACCAAGGACTGCAGCCTGATCCTTGACAGGCTAAGTTAGAACAGGAATTCACAACACCGGCGAGTTTAGAGCCTTAGCCTTAATCCTCTCGGCTTCATTATAACAAACTGAGCCTTTAAAGAGATCACAGTATAGACGACTTGTGCTAGGTTTTAATTTCACACCAATAGGCCTAATTATCGAGTTTCCCCCCAGTCTACAGCATCGTGGATGACACAGGAAAGTTCATCTGCACTCCAAAGCAAAATGTTCTGCAATTTTCTCCCAAGTTTCTAAGCACAGTGTGGCAAAGACAAAAAAAAAACTATTTGAGACTAATTAGGACAAACAATACAATGTGTTGAAATGGATGGAGCTCAGCACTTTAATGAAGAATTACCAGTTGTAAATGTGACTTATCACTGCCACAGGGGGTTTGACTCACAGAATTAGAAATCTCCACTGTAACGTTTGTAAGGTGCGACCATGGCAGCCAATCGACATATGGCTGAGTTCAGGAGGAGCGTTTGTGGTTACAATGAGACTTTTTATTAACTATGATTTCCAAATGTCGATTTGGATGGATGAATGGATGGATAAAGAAAGACACTAGTTAATTAGATAGATACGGTAGACAGGTAAATAGATAAAAACAAGTTAAGGAGAACTTGTTTTTAGGAGTTCCCCTTGGGAAATTCAGAGCTTAAGATACAATATATGAATGTAAGTGAATATATTTGTCTAATACACTGCCTGGTAAAAAAAAAAAAAAAAAAGTCGCCACTTGGATTGATGCTGTATTCAAAGCTGACAAAGGCTGACAAAATAGTCAAGACAAAGTTATCTATAAGAACAAATAACACCAAAAATGTTGAACCAGAAGGTTTGGTTGGAGATTTTCATCTGCCAAACTATCCAATCTGGTTCAGTGAATGCCAGTATTGTGAGAAACAAAGAGAGAAGAAAGATAGTAAATCATACCAACATCGGGACACTGGGGCCGAGTCTAGATCAGAAAGATGGAGCGTTTGTTTAAACCAAGATAAATGGCATGCAAGTCATATATAAAACCCCAAAATGCTTAATTTCTCAAACGTTTATGATGTCATCAACTGGGGGAAATCCAGGCATTGCAAGGTAAAGCCAGAGGTATAATGATAATATCAGTGGCAGGCCTCGCATTCCAACCATGGGCCTTCAGTGATGTTATAGTTTTGTGGGCAGAGCCCTCACTTTTGATTCTGAAGGCTCAGGCAGATTCTATGGAGCCAATAGTAGCTAGTTGAAATATGACTGGATAGTTTTTATCCAACTTTTCAAATGTAAAAACTCTTTTTATACAAATAAAAGATAAATAATCACAAATTTTTATTTAAAAATATTTATAAATAAATTTGTTATTCTCCAGCAGAGAAGGCTTTGCTGGTTCCTGCCTGCCCACCACTGGATAATATAAAGAAATGATTTAATTTGGACAAGGTTGGAGGGCCGCATCCGGTCCCTGGGCCTTAGTTTGATCTATATTTACTCTAAGACCTGCTAACTAAAGTTCCTAAAGGACCACAACACTAGACAAGGTGAAATAAACAGACTGTATGAAGTCATCTGTCTATTGTCACAGCTTTAATCTGACCAAAGAATTAATTAACATTTGTGAATGTTTGCGCCCCCTGTACTGTGCAGCAGAGCGCAGCATCTGTAACCAATTGTTGCTGCAGCTCCAGACTAATTAGCCAGTTGCTGCTGGTGAAACAGCTGTGAGCTTCATGACACAGTGACATCAGGGATTACACTTCTTCATCTCTCAGATTATGGGCTTAACTGAACTGTGCTATGGTATTTTTTTCCCCCCTGAAAAATCACTTTTCCTATTTTTTTTTTGTCTTACAGTGCCATGAGTAAGAGGTGCCAAGACCTGCTGCTGCAGATCTACCTACATTTTCCTGAGGTGATCCAGCATGTGACTCTACCTGAGGGCACGTTCAGCAGTGGAGGAGCTGCAGACGGGAGCAGCTGCAAGGTGACCTCCGACTCCACACCGCAATCCAATTTGACATATTTCAGAAATTTTTATTAATATGAACCCTTCCAGGTTAATTAACTTTTGATCAACTTTAATTCATGACTATTTGTCTTTATTCTTTTCTCACTTTGATTAATTTCAGCTTTGTTTAATTAAAAAATAACTTTTAACCGTTTTTAAAATATCTGAAATTCCTTCAAACTTTATATTATGCGCTTTTCATTCAGTGATGTTTATTTTTCATTAAACTATTGTTTGAGATTTTTGTAATTACCTCTATCTGAAGCATGTGAAGAAGTTCCTGAAAGAAAATTATATTTTATTAAATTATTATTTTATTATTTTATATTATTGACTTGAATAAAACATGAAACATCAGAACATGATTCTGATTTTCTTTTTGATTTTCTTAATTTGTGTTATTTAATTTTTTTTTCATCAGATAGTTATAGGGGCTACTGTTGAAGTTTTAGCAATTGATTATTTCACCAACTGTAGAAGGGAAAGGTTTACAGGACAGTTGTGAGAACAGCCATGATGGATGGACTAGAGACACTAGGAATAGGTAGAAGACAGGAGACAGAGCTGGAGGTGGAGTTAAAGATGCTGAGATTCTCCTTAGGTGTGACTAGGATGAACAGGATCAGGAATGATCATAGAGAAAAGAAAGAAGAAGACTAACTGCAGCAATTATTCCATCTTTTACTTATTATTTTTTCATACTTTGATGACTACTGATGATACTTTGAAGATGTTTGACAAATCCTCTTTATATTATTATAATTATATCTTTATTTCAATGGCTTTGACCAACATGTGTCAAATTGTCCTTTTTTTTTCTTTAGCTGGACGTCCTTGTCCATCGCCTGGTCACTCTTCTTGCTGACATTGGCGACTCAAAGTCTGCCGAGAGCCGTGTGTCTGACGCAAACCTGGCCTGCAGGAAGTTAGCTGTGTCCCATCCTATCCTCCTACTTAGGTGAGTAAATGCGTCAGCCACAATGAGAACCATAGAACCATTGACCTTAGACCCGTTGTCCTCCGCAGACACCTGCCCATGATCAGCGGCCTTCTCCACAGCCGCATTCACCTGAACAAGCACGAGTTGCGGCAGCAGAACCACATGACTTTCTTCAGCAACATGCTGGCAATCCTGGAGCTGCTGCAGCCGCTGGTTTTTCACAGTGACCACCAGAGGGCGCTTCAGGACTGCCTTCTATCTTTTATGAAAGTCCTACAGGTGGGGCTGCTCCCACGTATCTGCAAGTGTGTGAACGGAGCTGAGGATGAGTTGGATGTTCATGGTTGTTTTTTTCTTTCCCGTCTAGAACTTTCAGATGACTCGTTCTCCACTGGTCTTCATCAACAAATTCCTGCAGTTCACACAGAAGTACATAACGCACAACGCAGCGGCCGCCATTCCTCATCTGCAGAAGCATTCCCACATCTTACAGTTAGTTACACAGCAGCGGAAGCTTTCTGAAATTAGTCCGATGTCAGTGGTTTATTTTTGTGGTTTTGATTGGATATTTGTCTCTATGTGTAGGGGTCTGTGTGCAGAAAACCCAGACCTGGTGCAACTGAAGTCTCTGCTCGCTGGTCTCACCTTACCATTGAAAGGTTCATCTGCAGAAGTGACAGCAGAGGAGAGAGACGGTAAACATTAGTGGTTTCTTTGTTTTTTTTTCTCACATCCATTTAACATTTCAAATATTTGGTAAGAACTACACTAATTTTTAGGTTTTTTTTAATGTAAAAAATTTTAAATATTAGTTGTATAATTACATTATATAATTTTAGTAAAGTTTGTTTCACTGTTTTAAAACAAATAAGTTTTATGCTTTCAGTTTATTTAAATTTATTTAGCGTTCATGTTCACGTTAACCACGTCTGTTGAACAAAATATTGTTGAAAAAAAAATGTATCTGTGAAAAAGTTTTGTCAACTCAAGATCCCAACATTGATGTGGTCTTAAATTTTATTTTAAAAATCAAACCAATTTGTTAACTATAGGTAAAGTTAGGTTTAAATTTATCATTTTAATTGTAAAAAAACAAACAAACAAACAAAATAATAAAGAAACAAAATCTTTGAAATGCAGAATTTTTTTCTGGAAAAGCAAATTTACTAAAATAATCTAAGGGAAAATGGCACTGGGAGAAGGGATTTTGGTGTGCAAAAAAAATTGCTTTTAAAGGGTAAAGTAAACCGACCATTCACCAATATTTGGTGAAGTTGCCCAGGAAATTATCTGCCAGAGAAATACACTGTTAATGAGGGCAAATTAGCTGCTTATTTACAGAGTTGGTTTCTTGAGATTTGTCCAGGTCCTGAGCAGCGTTGAATTGAAAACACAGGCTGTTTCATGTCTTTGTGGTTAAACCTACCAAAATAAAAAAAAGTCTCCTGTCAGCCCTGGTTTTCAACTGCACTTTCATCATTTTTCTACAAATTATTTCACTTAAAAAAATAAACTTGTTTTCCTTTTCCTCTACACGTTAGATGACCTGTCCACTGGTTCTCTGCCATTGGTCAACATATCTTCCTCGGTTTCTCTAAGTGCGGTTGACATGACCATGTACTTGAAAAAGATATCCAAAGGAGAGGCAGTGGAGGGTGAGTACGGCAGCGCTGTAGAAATGTCCACTTGTTTTTATTCCTGAATCTTCATGAGTTTTCATGAGTTTTTGGTTTTTTTTTTTATTTCGTTGTAGATGTGCTGGAAGTGTTGACGGAGGTAGATGAGAAGTCGAGGAGAAGTCCAGAGATCATCCAGTACTTCATAGTGAGTCATGACCAACAGTCCTGTGCAGCAGCCATCGGAGCGTGACACATCCATCATTGTGAAACCTCCTCTTTGTTTTCCCCAGAACGATCTGCAGAGACTCATGGTTGCCTCCGAGGAGCTGTGTCGGAACATGGCCTTTAGTCTGGCCCTGCGCTGTATGCAGAACAACCCATGGTGAGTTTACAGCCTTCAAACCACTGGCACAACGCCAAGAGATCCTCCCCGTGAAAATCCGTCTCCCGTCAATCAAACCCTACGGTCTGTCAGCACATCTTCCTTGGTTTTAACTGTGTAATTGTTTGTTTCCTGCGTCGCAGCCTGGCGACCGACTTCTTGCCGACGTTCATGTACTGCATGGGCAGCGGGAACTTTGATGTGGTTCAGACCGCTCTCCGCAATTTGCCAGAATACGTTCTTCTTTGTCAAGGTTGGGAAAAAAAGCTGTTTTGTCACAATCTTTACAAGCATCACTTGATAAGTCAGGTTTTATGTGCATATTTATGGCCTTTTAGGCTTGAGATATATCAGAAAAACAAATGTTATTTTGCAGAAATCAAGAAATCTTAAACAACTGTATTCTCTCTTCTTTTCCTTTCGGCATGTCCCTTACTTTTTCAGGGGTTGCTACAGCGATTTCCATCTCACCCTGTCCTCTGTAATCTCAACTCTAACGCCATCAAACCTCCATGTCCTCTCTCACTTCATCCATCAATATCCTCTTTGTCTCCTACCTAGTGCTCCATTTCTAGGATTATTCTTCTACCAGTGCACTGTCCCTCTTCCGTAAAAACAATTCGTCCAAACTGAATCTTAGCTTTTCTCCAAACTGTCCAGTCTCTGTTTTCCCTCTGATCACCTTGTTCCTGATACTGTCCATCCTGGTCCCTCCTAAACATCTTTAACTCCTCCACCTCCAGCTCTGCCTCCTGTTTTCTACCTATTCCTAGTGTCTCTAATCCATCCATCATGGCTGGTCTCACCACCGTCCTGTAAACCTTTCCCTTCACCTTAGCTGACACTCTTGACACCTTTCTCTAGTTGTTCCATCCCTTAAACAACTGTATTATTACACAGAATATGTATATATCTTCTTTTGCTTTTGGCTTGTCCCCTTTTCAGGGGTTTTTGCAGGCAAATCAACATTTTCCATCTCCCCGTTTTCTCCATCTTCTACTCTGACTCCAACTACCTCCATGTCCTCCCTCACTGCATCCATCAATCTCCTCTTTGTCTCCTACCTGGCAGCTCCATTTCTAGCATCATTCTACTACCAATATATCCACTGTCCCTCTTCTGAACATGTCCAAACCATCTCAATCTGTCTTCTCCAGCATCTCCTCCAAACCTCCTTGTATGTGCTGTGCACACACATGCTGTATATATAATTAAGTTCAAATAAGATACAGCATATTTGATAGTAATATTGGGTCTTGTGTGACCTATTCCTATTAAAATATCTGTAAGTCTTTGCTCTGACCTCTGAGTAAGAGGCAGAAATCTAATTCTTCACTTTGTCCTCGGTTACCTGTTTCAAGTTTTTGTCTCTCTCCCACAGAACACGCAGACATCCTGCTCCACAAAGCCTTTTTGGTTGGCATTTACGGACAGATCGACACTAGTTCAGTGATCTCAGAGTCCATGAAGGTCCTTCATATGGAGACGACAACATAACATAATCCTCCAAAAAAAAAAAAAAAATCGCCAACTCTTCTCATTCCTAGTCCAGCAGAAGTAGATTATTTTACACATGAAGCTCATCAGTGCTTCATACTCCACGCTTCATCTCTAAGCGAGAGACTCCAGCAGACGGGAAAACTTCTAAGACCGGTGTTAAATCTCCCTCTTAATGAGCTACAAGGGTTATAATTAAAACTGTGAAATGACTGTAATTGCGAGAAAATGACAATTAGCACATTAGTGGCTAAATTATTAGCCTGTTAATTGTTTTAAACAGATAATGTAACAATACATTCAGCAGTAATGAGAAATTATGATAAGTGATGTCCAATTTATTTAAAACATTACGAGTTACAGAAACAGTAGGTTTAATAATCGTGATTTATGTGTAAAGTGTATTGAATTACAAGTATTAATCAGTTCAATTAAGAGGGAGATTTTGTACATTTCTGCATTAACATTGCTTGACATCGTGTTGGGTATTTAAAGTGGTAAAAGTGTCACATTTTTACAGTAAGCGTCAAGGTTTTTAATCTCTACTGTAAAGGATTATCATGAGTCTTCCTTTGCGTAAATGAATTTCTGTAACATTATGATCATATTTTCTTAGTTTTCAGTCTTTATAATAAACATCTTGAACAAAAAAATGGGAAGTATCAGTATCCATGAAAACACATTTTTTTGAAGTGCTGTTGTTGTGAGAACTGAATAAAACTTCATTTTGATAATGAGGTTAAGTGCAATTGTTTATTTTATTATTTTAAGTTGGTTATAGAAAAGCAACAGTGGCATTTTGGCCTAAAAATGAAGCAGTTTTTTTTTTACCTAATCACCCGGTTATGTATACAAAAGTAATATACCTCAGAGGAGACTTTCTTAAGTTTTTCATTTTTACAGCTGAACTTTAATAGTTCTGTTAACAAAAAAAAAAAAAAAAACACTTATTGTAAAAACACAAATATGCCCAAAAACCAATTATGAGCTTTCAAAGAAACCTATTTCCAGCAGGAGTGTAAAGTATAAAAGTAAATGGCTGCAGTTTTTTGTGTCTGCTCATTTCATTCCACCGGTGCTTTGATCCTGATAAAGCTGGAAACAGCTGTCAGTGCCTCGCTCCTCCGTCACTGGGCCGTAGCAGACAAATTAAAGGCATCAGTGATGCACACGCTGGGATGGAACCCATTTTGCCATGAAAGTGTGAGTTGTTTTGCCCACGGAGCCTCTGACTTCATCTTCAAAACCCTCTTGATGGAGTGGAGGGCTCGTTGTCAGGCGATCAGTAGACGCGCTGATAACCAGGAAAGTGGACGTTCCCATTGATGGGAAATTAACCGTAGCCGTAAATGTTCAATAACTGGGAGCAAAGGTTGCTTTAATGACAGTTCAGGCCTGCTGCTGGTGTTCAGTTACACTGAAAGACGCGGTAATGAAGATGGGCCGTCCTTATAGACGTGTCCATACTTGGATCAGATGCCTCTGAAAGAAGACGAAGAAAAAAGTGCTCCAGTCTGTTACAAAACACAATCATTTGGATTTTTCTTTGGACAATTTCATGGAACACCATCATATTACCCAGCAGAATCTTTATATTCAATTTTTAATATAATATGCTGCCTCCCAGTACTCAATACTTCTGCACATCACTGCTGCACAAACCCATTATTTGCACTTTGTTCCTTTCAATCGATTAAATTTATGTTTATTAATTAATTGAGCATTGAACTATTTTTATGCATTTTTTTATTTTTGTTTAAAATTAAACACACAGTTTTGAAATGATCAATTTTAACTTGTATTCAAAATATGAAACATCACACAAACACATAACGAAACATAAAAAAAACAATATAATGGATTGTTTAGATTGAGTGATAAGAAACATATTACACATTACTAATTATATTATTTATACATATTATATGAAAGATATAAATAGCTTTGTTGTAAATTGTTCAAATAAATGTATTTAGTGTTTGTTTATTGTTGTTCATCTGTTTTGTCACCAATATCACCCAATATACAAATGTATTCAGGGGTTTTGTTTTATTAAGATACTTAATTTATGAGGTATTTGGTTAGATCTTTTACTTCCATCTTTTGCCTCCACTTCCAGGATTCCTTGTAACACGAAGATTGAAGAAGTCTTGGTGATGGAAGGTGTTTAAAGTTTTTGTAGGTTTTTATTTCCAAGGATAACAGATTTGTGGGTCAGATACTCCAATCAAGCAAAGATAATCTATGTTGTCCTAAGTTGGTGTCTTGAGGTACATAGTGAAGTATAATCCCTATAATTGAGGAATTTCCATGACCCTCAACATTAAGATTTAATTTGTTTTATCTTGATTTAAATAATATCACTGCTGTATAGGATTCTGTAGTCTGGTCCTGATGGGTAGAGTTTCTGTCATGATGGTCTTCTAGTTTTCACCAGTAACACTCTAGTATAGGTTGAAGGCTAGTGGTCATTTAAAATAAATAAAATAGTTTAAATTGTAAGTTTGGCTTGTCGCCCTTGGTAGAGATCATGTAAATATTTACAACTAAACTATAGACAAGATATCTGGGCTAAAGACAAATGGCTAGTAATTTCCCCCACTTGTTGATCAATGAAATTCCATTTAAAGCACTTTGAAAATGGTACAGTCCAAATTACTCCATGTTGTTGGAGGGTGGAATGACAGACGGGGCATCTGGGATTCACTTCAATTCGCTGGTGCTTAAAGGGGGTCAACTGTAAGTGTTCTGTGATCACTGGAGATGCAGGTTTAGGTGGGATGGCCTTTGCCAAGTCAATATCCCTTTAAATAATTGTTTGCCCTTTTGTGGTATTTAGAGGCGCGTTGGGAGGCCTCCCAGCAGAGGAATATCATCCTCTGCAAAATGATGCATTTCACTGGCTGGACACAGGGCTAGGTTTATCAACTTTATTAAACATGATGGTGTAATCTTGGTTGACAAAGTTTAGGTTGCTTGTTTAGATTCTTTAATAGGAACTGTACTTGGCAAAAGGGACGACCCAAGACTTACTCAAGTTGATACATACAGCCAGTGTTGGGCAACTTGCTTTAAAAAAGTAACTTTACTATTTACTGCTCTGAAAAAAGTAACTAGTTACGTTACTAGTTACTAAGTTATAAAAGTAACTAGTAACTAGTTACTTTACATTACTTTAAAAACACATTAAAAAAGTTCAGTGTTGTGTTCTGTAGCAATTATCATAATGAAATGTAGTGATAGTGTAATTGTTATAAGGTTTTATACAGCAGTTATAGGGTTAAAGTGTGGGGAGGCGTGGTTAGAGCTGTGCGGATGTGAGAGAGTGTGAAAGTGAAGCTGCAGGGAGCAGCGCTGCAATTAGAGTCTGGAAATAAGTTATGACTTTGCTGTGATCTTGAATAAAGTTCTTCAGAGCGCGGGAGCACCTGATTGGTCTGCCGCCGGGGCATTACGGTACAATAAGAACAAAATAGATGTTTAGACATTGACAGGCTATCTTTATTGTAACCTCAACCTGCCACTTGTCATCGTCTTGCACATGTGTCTAAGACTGTTTATTTCCCTATAAGGCAAGAAGACACGTCCACTTTGTCCTCTTTGTGATTGGCTTAGATGCTATGTCAACCAATCATTGCTCCTTTTCATCGCATCGGTTCAGTTTGTGTGCACCGCCGTCTTTCACTCATGACCGTGAGAGTTTGGACCACAGATAGTAACGAGTAACGAGCCCCTTTAAACCATACTAACAATAAAGTTGTCACTGACCGAGAAAAGTAGTTTTGTTACATAACAGTAACACGTTAGTTCCAACAGTGCTTACAACTGTATGGAGTAGAACCATAGGCTGAAGAGCAGAAGATTAATGGGTGCTGAATAAACTATTTGACTGATCAGGTAATAGCTCTCAGTATTTCGTGTCTCACAGATGTTGGTGGTGGGTCCAACAGCCTCAAAAACTCTGAGCTGTAGGGTAAAGGTGACCTGGAAGAACCAACGCTATAGAAGAAAGGCCTTTTCAACCGTTGCATATCTTCAGGATTGTTCCTAACTTGGGCTATTACTGAATCTGACCACTGTTCATACGCTTCTTCGTGTCTCTAGGATTCTGTGGACTTGTGTTTACTAAGTCTGGAGATGATGGAGGGAGGGAGAGGTCTGAGGTGAGCAGAAGGATAGAGGTTCTGTGAGGTTCTACAAGAGTACCTTATCTCTTGGTAACTATTTGCTGGTTTGTTGTGTCTGGATGTTGACCCCACTATAGGATCACTCACTGTCATTGAGAAATGTTCAGGCAGCTCCTGTGGAGTCTACATTAGATGATCGATCTCAGGACAGTGATGTTTCTGGGTCCTCCACACAGCAGCGCAAATGAAGTCACGATTTAACAACGTTAAGACGCTACATCGTGGACAAGATATCAGGCCTGGTTTTCATGAGGTTTGTATTGAACTACACCCCTGTTTTGCTGAAATGCACTTAACTTTGTTTTAGACGCTGCCTCCTCCCAAGGACCACGGCCCACCACAGTGGAGGATGAGATGACTTTGCAGTTGCAACTGCTCTTCATGGATATCCTTAGATTTGCTCTTCAGTTACTGATTAACTTCACGCTTCAGCCAAGAACTTTGTTTACAGTCAAAGTTGAATAAGCTGGATTTTCATTTAAGTCATTTAATCCAAAAAATGATTGCTCTGAGGGTAACTGGACATGGTAGATTTCTTGAAACATCTTCAAGAAACCTGTCAAGTTGCCCTCAAAACAACCTTTTGGGTGATGTGCTAAGAGTAGTCCAAATAACTGAATCTTAAACCAAAACCTATTTTATTATTACTCTTTCCCACAGCATAGGTTAGCATTTCTTCACATTTCACAAATATTAGATAAAACAAACTATAGTGTGTGTATATATACATATGTAGATATATTAATATGTATAAAGTTATTCAGCAAGTGTTTTTTTTTTTCCAAAAACGAAAAATGTAATAAAGTTTTTTTTTTTTTTTCTGCCCATTTGTAAATACACATTCCAGATTTTTTTTTTCCATGGTCACACATTTAGGAGAAAGTAAACTAAATATTCAATAGAGTTGGTAAACATAACTTTCACCTTGTAAGATTTTATTTTTTACCATTTTAATTTAAAATGTAATTGACCAATTTTAACTGTTCAAAAGATTTGGACCTTTTTTTTTGCTTTTTTTTTTTTGCCAAATTAAATTATTTTATTGGTGCTGCACAAAACAATTGTTACTTTGTTATTTTATGTATATTATATGCATTTTCCTTCCACTTTAACTGTTTTACACCAACTAAATATATTCTAAAATACTTTTTTTGGGGGGAAATAACAGCTTAAGTTATTTGATGTTTAAAGATACTTAAGTTTTTCTGCTCTTTTATTGAACAATTACTTATTTTTTTTTATATATATATATATATATATATTACCTGAAAACCTCATCTGCCTCTTCGGTGTGACTTTCACTAAACAGTTATTTTCTAAAATTATTTTATTTACCAACACCTATAGAAAAGAAAATGTCCATGTGACAGTGGACGGTCAGTGAGCAGCCGACAGGAATGTGTGGAGCAGAGGCTCTTGGAGGCCCTGATGTGTCCCTACCTGCCTGTGGACATCTGTCTACCCTCCATCTTGCTCTACATGACACCACAGTCTTAGATCATCTCCTCTGTCTCTACGCTCCACTTGCATTTGGCTCGTGTGGAAACGGCGTAGAGCGTCACCAGCTTTTCTCCAACCCGGTACTTTGATGTCTCAAGTGTGATTGCTCTTGGACTGTGTCTGCTTTCCCTTGAAGCTTTGACACGAAGAGCAGACGGGCCTCTCAGGTTTGAGCCACGGCCAGTGATCCAGGACTAAAACATCAGTTGGCTGACTGTGGGATACTGTTTCAGGCAGAGTGCTGCCCAAGCATAGGGGTTCCTCTTTTGCAAACAACACACACTTTTGATGTGCAGTAGTGGAGTTGGACACATCTGTATTCCCATTGATGGATTAATGGGTTTCAATTCTGCACCTTCTGTACTGTACAAACAAGCAGTGACAGAGTGAGGTGTAGATCCATAGAGGGTAGACACATTTGACATGCAAGATCAAAACAGACCTATATATAAAGATATAAGAATGAAAAATATATTTAAATGTATATACAGTGAAGGGAAAAAGTTTTCCGACATCCCAAAGAGCTTTACTTCATGTAAATGGAAAAAACGTAAAATATAAGAAATATAAAAGTATTTATGAGTGTATATATGTACTGTATGTGTATATGTATACATATGTATATATGTAAACATACATATAAAGTATAATTTATATGTGTGTGTGTTTTTATTCATTTTTTTATTTTTAAAAAAGAATAAATGTATTTTTTATTAAAACCTCTGGAGTATCCTTTCGGGAAATAGTGTCTCAGCATTTAACTTATCACTGTAGTGAGCAGGGGGCTGCCAGCACCCGGGGGTGCAGTGTGAAGGGCCCATATTTAGGGCACCTCAGTGGTACTTGGCGTTGGGGGGATTCGAACTGGGGGCCTTGTGGACCCAAGTCTGCTTCCTTAATCAGTAATCACCACCAACTGTCCCATGAAAAGGTTACTTAAAATGATAAAAACATTTATTTTCTGTTTCCTCTTCTGTTTTTGTTTCCTCTGCATTCATTTGTCCTCATTAGGACCTGTCTCTTATACACATCTCGCACCCCCGACTGAGGCATTAGTGTAATGTTTGAACAGATGCAGATGAAAGAGGCCACAGGTGAGGCACGGTGACCACACCATGACCTGTCTCTTATACACATCTTCTGTGAATAGATTTAAAATTCCATGCATATTTTTTTACAAATATTTGGATCAATATTTCTTTATTTCTCCTGTAATTTCTAATGAATGAAATGTTTTAGAATTTAACTTTTATTGTCAGTATAGTACGTGAATTAGGGATTTGGCCCAGAGTGCATGTCTATGTCATTGGTGTAATGACAATAATAATAATAATACATCGTAAACATCCAGAGTTAACCTCCTGAGCAAGCTCCAATCCCAGTTAGGGTGGTTGGTGCCCTCCAGTGGGCTCACCACCCACAGGAAGGCTCACAGTAAGGTGCAGTGTGATTTGGGTGGCTGTCATGGAGATTGCTACTCCTGCAATCTGGTAACGAATGAGGCAACGAAGATGGACGTAATAGGTGAGGAATAGTCAAATGTCAATTCAGCTGTAGGTTCTGAACTTACCATACCTGGGAGACCACCACAGCCAGGCATTAGCTTTTACCATTGTTGTTTAAGACCCTCTTCAATTATGTTGAAGCTGCTTCTGCTGTGCTGGTCTCCCTGCCTCTGATTATCTGGATCAGTTGTGTTTAAGGACCTTCACTCAGATGAGATAAAAAGTGGAGGTAGTTGACTTCGCTGTGGCCACCTGTGTGGTGAGAGCAAACAGATTAATGACCAGTCTGACCACACGCAGTTTGTCCATCCATCCATCTTTGTCTGCTTACCTGTTATCATGTTGCAGGGGACACCCAGACCCAGACCCCCATCCCCCCAGTGTTCAGTTACCCATAGACTTAAGTTGAAGGTGGTAATAGATTGCCAAAATGCATTAAAATAATTAAAAATAATTCCTAATATTAGATTGTTGGACTATGCTGAACTGAAGTTCTACAAAGTTTGGTTTCAGGTACCCAAGGGGTCGGGCTGTCAAAGTTCACAACATCACAACATCTTAACAATGTCATGTTATTCTCATTTATTCTGACATTGTCAGTCAGTGGCAGTAGTGGCTAGCAAACTTGACTTGGTTCCTAAGAGTTCCAGGTTTGAATCCACTAGCTACCAGATTACCACTGAGGTCCACTGAGCATGGCACCGTCACCACCCACTCCTCCCTTGGCTCTCAAAGCTGCTCACTGTTCACTTTGGTGATGGTTTAAATAGAGAGATCACATTTCTTTGGGTCACAATGACAGAATTAATACAAATTACAGTTTTTCCAATAAACTCAACGTGTTTGCTGATGACACAGCTCTTTATCTCAGACAGTGTTTGGTACAATGGTCTCTAGTTTAACTGATTGTCACAATAATATACTGTTATTTAAGGTTTGGAGCAAAAGCTAGAGAAGCCAGATTGAGATGTTTTGGACATGTTCAGAGGAGGGACAGTTGATTTATTGGTAGAAGAATGATTCTAGAGATGGAGCTACCAGGTAAGAGACAAAGAGAAAGGCCAAAGATGAAATTTATGGAGCATTAGAGATGGAAATTGAGATGGTGAGATGGAAATCGCTGTGGTAACCCCAAAAAAAGGAACAAGCCTAAAGAAGAAGAAGATATGTACTGAGGTCTATGTATATATCCATCCATCCATTCATTCATTAACACCTGCTTATCCATTGCCTGGTCTCCACGACTGCCACCCAAATCACATTGCACCACATGGTACCTCCCTGCAAGTGGTCAGCCCACTGGAAGCCAATCACCCTAACTGGGATTCACACTTGCCAAAGAGGTGAACCCTGGGGTTTCACACCAATGACAGAGACATTGACTCTGGGCCAAAGTGGAAGCCATATTTATATATATTTATATATATTTATATTGTATTCATTGCAGTGCAGGTTATTGATGAATCCTGCATATTTAGGTTTTGACCCTGATTCTCCTCTTGATGAACAACGGAAGCGGCTTGTGATTGAGCTAAGGACAGAACAGTCCATGTCTTAATTTATGAATTATTTATCGCAGGTATGCGATTATTTAGCCGTGTGTTTGGATGACAGAAAAACAACGTTAACATCGACCCCATGAGGATGATTCAAGGAACAAAACTGTCATTACCACCGGCCAGTGTCAGGGCTTCACACAGAGGGTCAGGAGTCGGATCCTTCTAATTCCCTGGGAAGGGAAGTTTTCTGACCTTTTTCCTCCCCCCGCACCCCCGACTGAGGCATTAGTGTAATGTTTGAACAGATGCAGATGAAAGAGGCCACAGGTGAGGCACGGTGACCACACCATGACTCACTTCAGGTTTACACATCGCCGTTCCCCGCAGAGGAGCTAACCCTGATCAAAGCAAGGACTCGGCCTGGTGCTTTCAGCAGGGACAACAACGCTGTCGGCTCAGAGCTCTCACCAACGCCTGAGCAGATGAGCATTACAGCCAGACGTGCCGACGGGTGATGATGTGTATCCTCAGATTAATTGACACACATACACCTGTGGTTTAATTCACACCTACGGCGCCAGCGATCGTCTCATCACGGATCCATCAACGCTAAGCCGCGGCTGTCGCGCTTAAAAAATGTTAATCATCTTCCTGACTTGGTTGCTAATGTGCTTACGAGTGCTCTTTGATCTGACATGTAAAAATCCTGTTATTGTTGACGGTGACTGGTGAGAGTTTCTCGACGTTCAGCGCCACCTGTAATCACCGGCGTACACACTTACCAAGAATTGCTGGTTTATGCTTTGGAAGAGACTGAAGGGGAATTGTTGCATTGGAATAATTCTGACATGGCAGCTGTGATTGGCTCCACTTGCTCCACCCTCCTTCAGAGAGAACGGTTGATAATGCAGGAGTAGAACTTCTCTAAATAGTTTGACCCAATATAATTTTCTTTCAACTGGTGGCCTGTGGGCCAAATTTGTGCCATCGAACCATAGGATATGGCCGCGTCTGGATTGCAAAATTGTAAAGGTCCGATAGAAAATATAATGTGGGCCTCACAATTAAACTACTTAAAAAAAAAAACTACTGATAACTATCGGTTAATCACACAATTTATGCTACATCTTAAAAAAAAGTATTTTATTTTTTTGTCTGGTCCCCATGGAGATAAAATCTGAACCACTGACAGATATACTGTAATCGGGTTGTAAAGGCTGAACATTTCTGTTTCTTTTACTTCAGATACTGGGAACCACCACTGATACGTCCTTAGGTGAAGTGGTGTTCGTTTTTGTTGTTTATTTTATTCCAGTATTTCCAATGTGGAACATGTGGAACAATATGTATATCTATCTATCTAGCTATCTATCTATCTATCTATCTATCTGTCTATCTATCTATCTATCTATCTATCTATCTATCTATCTATCTATCTATCTATCTATCTATCTATATATATATATATATATACATATATATATATACTTACTTTCAAAAATGTGTCTTCATATATATGTTTATATATACACATACATACTCACATATATATATATACTGTCTTAAAGCTGGTGATTTTTTTTAATTCTGTTATATGTATACTCTTAGATGTATAAAGATAGATAGATTAGATAGATAGATAGATAGATAGATAGATAGATAGATAGATAGATAGATAGATAGATAGATAGATAGATAGATGTAAAATGTACTGGGTTGTAGAGGCAGGCATTTTTTGTAAAAAGAAAAAAAATATATATCTTTATAGTTTATCTTCTTTTCAGGAAACGTTCAGTCTGTTAATCAGTGTGAATCTGAATGTGAAAAATAGATCTAGATACCCAGCTGAGTTCTCAACATAAATGTCCAGTTACGTCTCTTATAGGTCAGGAGTAGATGTCGTAAGGTAAAAAAAAAAAAAAAAAATCATTAATCCATGAAAAGGTTACTTAAAATGATAAAAACATTTATTTTCTGTTTCCTCTTCTGTTTTTGTTTCCTCTGCATTCATTTGTCCTCATTAGGACAGACAACAGATGAGAGGGTGTCTGTGTGAACAATCAGACGTCAACACTTGAAACCTCAGCTCCCAGTTACGCTGTGACTTGTCCCAGAGTCAGAGGAAACATTCCTTATCGCTAAAACCTATATGAGAATACCTGATTGGGAAATGTAGGATGTTTTTGACACAGTAATGACAAAGTCAAAAAAAAAAAAAAAACTCTGATGGAGTTGTGTAGATGATCCACTGAGAGGTGGATGAATCATAGGATTTTCTCTGATCTCCTGTGTAAACCTTATCCTCCTCTCACTGCTGGGGTCATGTGACTTAAAAAAGGAGGGGGGGCAGAAGGGTAGAAAAGAGCCAAAAAGCTCAGGTGAGACCACCTTGGACACTTTAAAAGCCCCTGTAGCTGCAGGAGGCCTTTCACCGTTCACCTCCATCATGACTTGTCCTTCTTTTTCCTAATTTCTACCAAGATACTGGAATATTTTCACCTTCCATCCAGTTTCCCTGCAGGATTAAACCAGGACCTTTGCTATTAGAGATTTCTGACTCCAAACCAACTCGGACATGTTCGGCCCAGGACAGCTGGTCTCTACTCTCCTGCCTGCTGTTTTCCACTCACCTGGCGCTCACTTTTTCCCAGCATTCCCAACTGGACTGAGCTCTCTCCCACAGATTCTTATCCCAGGCCCCTTGATCAATTATGAATCCCTGAGGAGTTACCTGCAGCCAGAGCCGTGCGCGGACACCCTGCTCTTGACCACCCAGGCGATAGGGATCGGGCAGCTGTCCGAGGATCTAGGTGAGTCCAAACCAGGATATAGAAATAACAGTTGGTATGACAGTCACTGAGACGGGGAACGCCATCTGACTGCTGTAAAAATGTTTACAAAAGCTTGGCTAACAGCTCGTAACTAACAATCAATTATCTCTCAGTGTTAAAGTGGCTTTAACGACTGCGGCACTAATTACCTAATCCACAGCCATTAGCTCCTCTGTCACCCGTTGGCAATGCTGTAATTGCTGCTTGTGCTGTGTTTTCCAGATGAACAGAGGCCAGTGAAGCAGCGGCGAGCGCGGGCCAACTACAGCAGCTGGCAGCTGGAGGAGCTGGAGAAGGCCTTCCAAACCACACACTACCCGGACATCTTCATGAGGGAGGCCCTGGCCTTCAGGCTGGACCTGATCGAGGCCAGAGTACAGGTCAGCTGCACCCCCCAAAACTTCAACCAATCAGTTTCTTTAGTTTCAATCTCAAATACGTTGAGGGCCACCACCTACGCTATCATTTCACCGAAGGACTGCCTTAGCTCTCAGTGTTCAACACAAAAGAAACATTTTTGCAACAAAATCAGTTTCTCATAGATTCTGTGTAATACAACACTGAACCTGTAGGAGACTGTGGATCAGGGTTTTGAGAACTATAGGATTTACCATAAAATGTGGAGAACAAATCTATAAAATATTATAATAAATTCAACTTTCACATCAAGGTGGGGGCCTCAAGATATCATTCCACGGGCCCCAAATGGCCCACGAGCCACAAGTTTGAGATCCCCGTTTTAGGCCATCAGCCAATCAACTGCTAATTTTGAAATTGATGAGCCGACAGGACACTGGGTGGGATTGCATTTTTAATTTAATTTATTAATTTCATCTGCAGATTTTGGAAATGATGCAGTTATTAATAGCGCCTGCATGACCAAGTTGTCAAACATATTCCCGTTGAAGCTGAGGATTTGCCATGTTTACGTTAGTTAAGTGTATTTTTTTTCAGTTTTTTTTTTTATATCGGAGTGAAGCTACTCGATTTTCTGATGTTTAACTTTTGTTCACAGAAACATGCACTTGAAATAAGTGCAGAATAAAACCTTAGTCAAAAAGTGAAAATACCTACGACTTTTTTGCTTTATAGGACAAGTCCAAAAAAATCACAATGTAGTAACATAAAAATATTAGATTTATCTGAAAATATTATTAGACATTTAAAATACATTTATAATCTTATATTATTTTCCAATAAATCAACAAGATAGATCAACTATCATTTTCACTTGCTGTGACAATGTCAGGACTAAATACTGTTATGTGTCTTGTGAGATTTGGGGAAATTGAATTATATACTATGAACCAAACATATTCAATAATTAATAATCTGATTTAGTATGTACATACGTATGGATAGATGTGAAAACCACACTGCAGAGATTTCTCAGTGAATTTAGTGGCCCAGCACACTGCTCCGGCTTAGTATGGACCATGTGATTCGGGTGGTGGTGGTGGAGACTGCTGCCCCAGAGACCTGGGTAGGAATAAGATAGTTCAACAAATTAATTTAACAATGTCCAAGAGACAAAATAAATCCAAATTACCTAAAAATGAGTAATAAAAAATATTGTCTAAAAAAACTAAATATAGATTTTACTTCTATAGTTGTTTACTTCCATTTTAGAAGTAAGTAACTATGCTAATAAAAAATCATGTGTTTTGCAAAAAAAATGGCTATATAAAATTTCTGCAAAAGTATATAAGATTTTATCATTAATTTTATTAAATATAATTTTGCCTGGACATGACAGGTATATTTTGTGTTTATTTCATATTTCTAATTCGGTTAACCATGATGGCCATATCTTTCACACCCCAGGTATAGATAATATGATTAGTAATTGTTCTGGTATTCATTGGAAAAGGGAGAAAGCAAACAATACAATGATAACAAGAGTTTGGAGTTACATAGGTGACAAAACTAAAAATAAGCACAGCAATGTTTATTTAATTTTTACAGTTTTGTGTACTCTGTGCTCTGGGGTCTAGGTTTGGTTTCAGAACCGTCGAGCTAAGATGCGTCGTCAGCTGAAGCTCCAGAGCCAGCTCCCTGCAGAACCGTATCTGAAAAAAGACGGCGATCAAACATCATCATCAGCAAAACCCAGCACAAGTTTGAAGTTGGAGTGTTCTGACCCAAGGCAGTGGGACGAACGACAGGAGGAGGAACATCCTGCCTGGACAAATGTACGTCAGCAGCCGGAGACCCTGAGGTCAGGGAAGTGGGCAGCGGCCCAGGGTTTGAGTTTAGAAGAGTTGCGCTCCTGCAGTATCGCTAACCTGAGGTCCAAGGCACGAGAGCATGAGGCTGGAATACACAGTACTGCAAATAAATCTGGAACTGACACTGAGACACAAACACAGGAAACTGATGCCCAGCTCCATGATTGATGCCTTTCCTCTTCCTGTTTGTTCAGATATAAAAGGAAAAAAAGGAAAGCACTGTATCTAATAATGAACCGTATGGACTGGGTTTATCTTTGCTAACGGATAAATCAAACCCAAAAAGTCTGTACGTACATAAAATAATAAAAAATATCAGACAAAAATATTCAAATATTTCTCCTAAAGGCTAGCATTTTTTATTGTTTTATATTTATATGTTTATATGTATTAAAAGGATTGACCCAGAAAAAACAACTCATTTATTTTTTTATGAATTATTATTATTTTTGCATCTTTTATGTTTTATGATGAACTTCCTTTAAATACATATGAGGGATATATATATATATGTATGTA